>KZ807106.1:488498-499699 GCA_000696205.2 Oncopeltus fasciatus
GAGAGAGAGAGAGAGAGAGAGAGAGAGAGAGAGAGAGAGAGAGAGAGAGAGACTGAGAGTGAGTTAAAAAAACAAAAAAAGAAACAAAAAAAAAACAACTTGTGTTGGGAAGCCGACTGTCCTGGCCATTAGGAAGAGACATCCCGATGTCTGCGCATTACCAAACGCTACCGTAGCTTTATTAATATGTATGTTGGCTACCAGGGCGCGCGCGCATCGCTCAAGCTGATCAGCAGAGCCGCTCCTTTGACAGCACATCAATCTGGGACTCAACTTGCTTTGGATCTTGTCTCCAGAGTCCCTCGGAGGAAATACCCCATGCAGTGTCCTCTCTTAGCATTCCCCTCGATATTGTCTCCTTTTTCACCAAGATTTTGGTGAACACCCTCAATCAGGTGACATATATGATAAGAAATTATGAAATTTATTTGTTTACCTTTAAAATTTATATTAAGCTAGTGAGGGTATGATTAATTTTCTGTCACGATAATGCAGAGTAGGCAACAGACATTACCTAATAGGGCATCGTTTTATCGCTTGCCAAACCCAATCCATCCAATACAAATACAAAAATAATGATAAGAATCTACGCAGCAAATGATGCATCTCATCCGACTGCATATTTCTGAGGAGAGGGAAGTGGCGGAAGAGGGAGATTCTGTGGGTAAACGAAATGTTTATTTACGTCCACGAAATATCTGTGACACTTGTGGAAGAGCTACCAGATCGCCTATTCGAATGTAGGTGTGTAAAGCGTGGCAAAGAGACAGTGAATCGGCTATTCATCCTTCGGGAGTATGAATTCGAACGAAAAAATAATTTAACTTAATTAATTAATCAAAAACCAAATCAAATGTCCTCGCACTTAACACTAAACAATGCTTATGTTACTTGGCACTAAGCAGGACAGTTATTACGACCCGAAACATGGGAGATGTAACTTTGTCTCTTCATAAGTACGTTAGACGCTTTTATATAAGTTTATTTACAGTTTTAAGGATTAATACCGTTTGGGCCTAGCTGAGGAGTTACTTTAGAGCCTCAGAACCTGGGGCTGCGGTCGACAAAAAAACAAAAAATTTAGGTTTACCTTCTGTATCATAAACACTTATTAACGGAGATATTTATGAATGTAACTTTGATGGTTGAGCGCTTCCTGGATAGTTTAGCGCCTAGTGTAGTAGTCCATCTGAACAAAACATGGTACCTCTTAGTAGGTTTGACAGTTCCTTCGTGTCAGAATTTATATTTTTTACCGTATTTTCCCTTAATTGTTTTTATTTTCTCTACCGCTCTGGAAGTATTACTGAACGAGACACTCGATTACATAATTATATGCTATTGGTGGATGTGGTATCTTTTGAGCTTCTAATTTTGTATATCTTTACTACATAAAAAAAAAAAAAAAATCATTTATAGTAAAATGAAGAAAAAGCTGCAAATTATTACGTAATAGTTCAAAAGGAGAGTTTTTTTTGACCGTAGATATTAATATTAGATGATTTTAGTTGGGGTTCGGTCAAGGTAGATCCAAAAAATACAAATGTATTTTTTAAAGATTATCTGCCGACGTTTCGGCTTACATTGCAAGCCATCTTCAGGGCTACCATGAAGACGAGAGAGGACCTCCTGTCCCTAAGTTCAGATTTCCATGACTACTGTCAGTAGTAAAAGTGGGATCCTCCACTACAAGTGCGACAAACTTTATTAAGTATTTTACAATGTTGAATTTATATATGTAGTTCGCGTTACAATCATCATATCGGAAGTGCAGTCTGATCTCGATCAATGTTTCCTCATTTAGTTTGAATCGTCAATGTTTTACTATTAAAAATGAATAATAATTTTAAAAAATAACTTTTTTTTTTAGTCTTCAATGCTACGAGTAAAAGGCTATGTTACATTTCTGGAACACACCGAGCACGACTCAAAAGAACTTTGCCTAAGCTTTTTTTAAATTATAAATCACAATAATTTTTTCACATTAATCAACTCCATTAAAAAGGCTTTTGAATATTTATGATATATTACATAAGAGTTTTTTTTTTGTTTTTTTTATTTTTTTTTATTTGGGGCGCCAGGGTAGCACAGGGGATCCGTACGGGTCTCGCAATCCTGACGCCGCGGGTTCAAATCCCGCCCAGGTCAATCTTTTATTTATGTATAGAAGATTGTCCTGAGCCATGGGTGTTTAAAATAGGGTGGCAACCTGTAGATAGCCCCTCCGTCCAATGACCCTAAGTGGTTGCAAGGGAGGCTAACCAAAAAAAAAGAAAAAAAAAAGAGTTTTTATTATTGAATATTTCCTGTATTGGATTTGCTACGAATGATCTTAATTATAAGTGTATCAGTATCGTCCTACCGCACCGTCTAATAGGTAGCAGGAAGTCGAAGTTCATGTCCTACAGAATTGAAGGTGAAAACTACCAGAAGGTAGTACTCATATTAATACTATTATTTAATATTTTTAGTAATAACATATTTTTGAGCCTCCCTTCCCTAGCTTTGCTTATTCTTACTTTTCTACCGTCCTTTTTCCAATGATTTTCAAGATTTGATGAATACTTTCTTAAGCTCAATCTGATTCAAGCGTGGAGATAATGTTTTCACTGATCTGAGTAGTGATGTGGACACTGTTTACAGTCTACTCACGAAATTTTATCAGTGGATAATTTCAAACAGGTCACATACGCTTCTTCAGGCGATGTGCGCCCTAAATTTGCTACAACAGCCGTAAGAAAATCTAGCTTAGTTAAATATTGCATTTGCTGTGGTATCTAATCCCACATTAATTTTATACAATAAATGCAGGGGAATAGAATAGGAAAATCTTACTATCTCAGCCAGGACTCGAACCCAGATCTTCGAGCATAAGAAGATCTATTGGTCTTAGTCCGGGGGTCCAGACTCCCATAAGAGTGCGGGAAGTAGAGTGAATCATCTGGCTAGCCGCGGTGGTGCAATGGCTATCATGCCCGTCCGGAAAACAGGAGATCCGGGTTCAAGTCCCGGCTGACCTAGCAAGATTTTTTTATTTTAACTCACTTGCATTTCTTGTATAAAATTTAACGTGGGATCAATTTATGTCTTATATGGGATCAAATTATGCAAGATGGAAGGGGCCGTTTACATGTACCCATCGCATTCTAAGTAATCCAAAGCTTTGGGCAAATTTGCTTTTTCTCGATAACAGCTATCACTGAATTGGATTTGAATCTACAGTACCAGGAATGAGAGACCCAAACGGATCCTCCAGGGGACTCCAAAATTTTTTTATTTTAGATTTTTTGTGTGCAAGATTTTTTAAATTCTATTGCCTTCCGTTTATTGTATAAAGTTAATGTGGGATTAAATACCACAACAAATACAGCATTTAAAAAAGTAAATAAAAGGAATAAAAAACGAGAGTCTAACAAATAGCTGACAATGTTAGCTCCTTCGAGCATAAGACGATATATTCGTCTTAGTCGGGGGTTTAGACTCCCAGTGGACTAGGGGGAGCAGAAGGAATTATCTGGCTAGCCTCGATTGTGTAGTGTCCAGCGTACTTGTCCGGTAAGCAGGAGATCCGGGTTCGAGTCCCGGTTGAGGTAGCAGGATTTTTTGTATTCCAAGGGAATGGACAAAATCTAGCTAAGTTAGAGTAGTGTATTTGTAATTCTCTATCACTCAATGATCACTGATCCAGTGAGATCTGACATACAAATGAAATATTTCTCGAATGCCTCCCGAGAGAGGATTTCCCCAGCAGTAGAGTCCCGGGGAGTATATAAAACACCAGCTGTGGAATGCGGAGGGAACTCAGGTTCGAGTGGGTGAACTCGTCCTCCAGCTATGGTCGACATTTTGGAATCTGTCACCTCTCGCTCTGCCCATACAGTTCCCATCGCGCCCTCTTCTTCTTCCGCCGTATCATTCCTCCGGTACCGCTATATATTCAAATCCTCCTCCGGAGTGTGCACGGGGCCGGCGAATTGCCCGCGGAAATGGAAATAAGCCTACACGAAAAAGAAATATAACGTTTTTCCGGCGGGCTAACGAGCGTCAGTGCCCTCCGTATAACGCACGATATCCGTGTCCCTTTTATTGCTGCCTGCTATATGTCGGGAGGAATCGATTTATTGTTCGCACATTCAACTTTATTGGACAATCTAAGCCAGCAGAGTGCTAACTATCCGCTTCCTCTTCTCGGAGATTATACAACAAAGGGAAAACAATGATAATACGTTAACAGTCCTCCGTAACTAGTAAACATTCTCTAAGACTATAATGTAAGTTATGAGTTTCTGAAATTAAGAGGCTACAATAAAAATAAATTATAAACGATAAAATAAATGCGTTTATCTATCATCCTCCATCCATAGGATATATATACATATACCTATACATATACCTATATATACCTATTCCTATACCTTATTTATACCTATACCTAGAACTAGTGTAAGCAGAGAAGGAAAGGCTTATATAGGGTAGAACAAGATAGACCATAGTAAAATGGGGTATAAATGGATAAAATCGGGTATAAGGTAGAAAACTAGGGTAGACTAGTGTAAAATTATAATAGAATACTAGGATAGATTACAGTAGTTCTAGGGCAGAATAGAANATATATATATATAATTATTCAATATAATGCCCCTTATTGCCAATATATTAATTAATTCTTATTAATTTTTCCAAACCCCTAGATAATTAATTTCTTCTTTGGGACCAAATGAGTATCAGTAGCCTCTTTGATTTGGTCTTTGTCCTCAAATCGTCTTCTCTGAGGTCCTCATTAAGATTCGTGGACAAAAAGTAATCTCTGGAGGCTAGATCTGGGCTGTAAGGAGGATGGTTGGTTAAATCAATGTCCAAGGTGTCAATCTTGGCTATCACTCTACGAGAGGTGTGCGCAAGTGACAATGCAATGGCAAGTGCAAACTCACTCACTGAAATTAATAGCATTATTAGTACTAGACATCAAATGACACGGTTATGGAGTTTTATGTGAATATCACTACTGATTAGATAAACATGATTAGGTATAAGTCCTTTATCTTAATCCCTCCTTCATAGGTAGGTTGAGAACTTTTTGACTTCCCCTCGTATATTTAAAAGTCATAACTTAAAAAAAATTTTTTGAATAGCATATTCCTCAAATAATAATAATAAAAATGGTGCTCATTAAATAACCTTATCCACTCATATTTGAAATGGAGTAGAGATAAATTGGCTGTGTGCTGTATGAGTAGATTAGATGGGGTAGGGTCAGAATGGTCTGATCCATGTTTTTACGGGCCAAGCAATCCCAACACTTCATACCACATAAGCCCTTAAATTCGGCTTGCACGCCGAAACGTTAATTTCGAATGTGTTTGAAAATTAATTTTAGATTTTTTTTTCCAAAACGCCTTTTTTTTAATTAAACTTTTATTGTTGATTTACTCTTATGTTCGATCTTCCCATCCTCAATCAATATTACAATAGAAAAAAATATAAAAATATATGGGGTAACCAGGTTAGTTGGTCAACTGGAATCAGATTTGGTAACGATAGATAAGCCTGCATTTGCTACTTAAACATAAGCTACTAGGACGAGGACACATTTTCACAACCCTAATCATCCTAGTACAAGTATTAGAGGAGTGCTAACTAGGTACATAACAGGCACCTCTGCCCCCAGGTAAATAAGGTGGTTGTCGGCCATGATTGAGACGAACGGAAACAGTAAGGCACTGTTTGGGTAGCAGGTGTAGTGAATCCCCTGCAGGTAGACCTCCACCCCCGAGGTGAACGAACGAGAGTGTTGAGCAGGTGCGCCCCCGCCTCGAGCAAGAAGGATCCCAAAAAGAAGCAGTCCCAAGGACGAAGGATGTGGCCGGTCTGGGGTCAGTCCAAGGACAGGTACCTTTGTCTTCCGAGCCCAGCGAACCTTACAGGACCAGCCATTTGTATCGCCAACTTCCCCTTAGGTACTGTTTCCTCTTTACCTATCTTACAGCCTTACTACAATTCCTTTTAAAGTATTATTTAAAATTCCGATTCCTTTTAAAGTTTAATATATGTATATATATATGCGTGTGTGTGCATAAAGATAACCCAGCTTCATATCCCACCCAATTGATTGTTTAGTAATTTTAATCTCCAGTAAAAATCATCCAATTTTCAGAGAGAAGTTACGTAAGACATGCATCTGTATCCTATATCTTATTAAAGATGTAAGATATTAAACATTTTCGAGCTTCATCAAGGATTTTATTAAATCAGATCATTAAAAATAAAAATCTTCATCAGTACAAAAAAAAAAAAAAAAAAGAAGACAAGTCTGATATATAGAGAGACGGTAAACCTGTGGTTATAGCAAAGGATTCCTTGCGAGGTTCAGTACTGACAGTGGATAGTTAGTTCTTATTTTATTTCAGTGCTTCTGTTTTAATTGCCTAGAGGAATGTTCAGGACAAATGGGAATACTATTATACAGTGAATAGAAACAAAAAAACTAGGGGGCTAAAACAGGGTTATGACCATGCACCTCTCGTTCCCCGTGAGTCTAGAATATACGAAGTATGGTTCCTCCAAGGCCAGTTTCGGGAATGACTTGTCTAAAATACTGTTTGAGTTGGAAAAAGTGGATTTAGTAAGCGAGATGTGGGTTTTTTTAATTAAGATAAAAAAAATATACATGGTGAAGAAAGATGAAGGAATGTGTTCACTATGCAACACAAGACAAATAAAATATAATTACTAATTTATCGCTCGGTGTCCTGTATTTTCAGAGTTCCACACTAATTCCACTAATCCAATAAAATCACTAACGCAACTCTAACTAACACTAACCCACTAATTCCACTAAATAGATATTTAAAAAACAAAAACAAAGAAAAAAATATTAACTCACGAATTCTAAGTGATAAGTTATTTTTTGTGGTTTAGTGAATTAGTGAAAATGTTTATTAGGTGATAAGTGATTTAGTGATTAGTCGAATTAGCTATTAGTGAAGAATCAGTGATAATTGGAATTAGCCGTTAGTGGTGTGTGGAATTAGTGATTAATGATTTAGTTGAAATAGTCAATAGTGGATTAGTGGTTATTATCATCATGATTAGTATATAATTAATTATTAAAAGGTGTTCACTTCTTTTGAAATATGAAAAAAGTGCTGTGTCCAATATATGAACAGGGTGGCTGAAGAATACATATATATATTCTTTTATTCTTATTATTCCTTGGTTAAAGCTACATTTTAAGGACAAGTTATTGTATGTATCTATTGTAGTTAGTAAGTTATTGTATGATTCTTGAATATCAGGAAGACCTGAGAAGTATTTAATGATAGTANTATGTATTTATTCATTCGAAGTACAGTACAGTAACAGGATGTCTCTCATTGCAGTATTGCTGAGGACGATTAAATTTTAAAAAACAAACAACATTCCGATCCAATTTGCTCGTCGTAATATAACAATTATGTCATAATGTAATAACAATTGCAGAATCTCTAAGCCTTTTTTTTATGCTTATCTCTACTCTTCCATTATTCACCAAGTTAATTATGAAGGAAGTTATTATTAGGAAGTTGTGTGAAGTTGATGATTTATTTTGAATGGAACGAATCGAATCTATCGCTATCGTGCATAATCTAGTGTATGCCTAATTTATTCAATCTTTGGTGTTATTTGTTACGCCACAATCGTCTATTTGTCCGTGTTTTGTTCGAATATCCGCGTTTAAAAATGGCTTCCAAAGAAAGTGTGGAATTCCTTGGAACATTGTGAGAGATGTTGCTCACTCCCTGGGAAGATTAATGTCCAGGGCTGTGTTTGACTTAGGGAAAGAGATGTATGGAGTCAGTTGGCGAAGGGAAATCTCCCTTGTACTATCGACAAAAGTCATACTACAAAGGAAGGTGGACAGGGTGTTGTGCAAACTTCACTCTCGGGACCTGTCATTGTCCCACCTGCCAGATACACCTCGGACTGTTTTTTTCTTCCGATGTCTCACCATTCACGCCCCTCGAGGAACTAAGCGAAGGATGCCTCTTCCCTCATAGATCTCCAGGGAAGGTTTCCAAGGAAAACTACAACGTGCTCTCCATTCTGTGATGGAGTGTGTATATTTCTCTTCCTAAAACTCTACTCCCAAGGCAGCATGGCGACCTTTGCCTGGGGGCGATAAATCTCCAAAGGGAGCCGGATGGTGATCACGAGGCTGTCATTTGGAGAGAAGTGGGAAATAGGTCTCTCGTTGCGGTAATTATGCTCGTGAGGCGCATTGCAACAGTTTACGTAGGTGTTGTTACCTGAGGAAAATGGGAGGTTCTTTATTGGTGACTAAGGCACCCACCCAACCTTGAAATCCAAGTCACTCGCCCCCTGCAAAAGCCTACTTGATAAAAGACATTCCTCCTGACTCCTATCTGCTACTAGTTACCCGCTAAAAGTCATAATCACTGCTATTTCAAGAGCTCAAGAGAAATTTTTCATGAATTACAACTACATTTTCATCATTTTTGAACCCAGCAACACAATTTTTCGTTGAAAGTGTCAATTTCTATTCAATTTTACAGCACTCTCAGTGTAAATAGATAGATATACATTTGTTTAGGCATATCTATATTCCTACTCTCAGTGTAAGAATCTTTATAGTTTCACTTCTACAAATCATAAATGTTTATGTAACTAAAACTCTCTGTCCATTTTCTGAAATGTTAAAAAACAATTATTATTTACAAAAAAAAAATAAAAAATAAAAAATTTAAGTACATAACGAGAGTCGTCTAAATAGCCTGACAATGTCAGCTCCTTCGAGCATAAGACGATGGTATTCGTTTATCTCGGAGGTTAGACTCTCGACACTAGTTCTGGGAATTTAATAACTTTTCTGGCTCTCCCGATAGCGTAAAAGTGAACATGCTTGCCCGGTTAGCAGGAGATCCAGGTTCGAGCCCTGGCTGAGACAGAAAGATTTTTTTGTTTCTATTCCCTAGCATTTAATCGTTTATCAAATTTTTTAATTTATCTAATTCAACCGTAGCGAATTTGAACAATGCATTGTTGTAAGAAGCTAAATCACCAAATTTGTTTTTTTTAAATTTAAAAATTGAGCGCACTAATGTATATGAGCGCACTGTATGCCAACAGACAAATACATACATACAGACACACTTAGCAAATCCTACAAAACACTGATATCTGGTTTAGCAACAGACAAAACTTCCCAATATCCTTGCTTTTAGACATAGAGAAACAAATCACAAAAAAAGGAGCAGTGTTAACTTAGGATATTTCTCTTGCTTGATTAGTGATGGACAGTGATCTATGACATATTTGATTTTAAAAGCTGGACAGGTCAATGAGTCTTAAGGGTTAGATCGCTCTTCAATGTTCGACAGAGGAAAGAGTGGGTGAAGGGATCCATGATTTCATTTTTTATTTTTTATTTTTCCTTCAAGATGACTTTATCATAAAAAATAAACTCTTATTGCAACATAAAGACACACATAAACCGATATAAATACCAGGAAAATTAATATTAAGGATAATATTGACGGTTATTCAATTTGGTTAACCCCATCCCACTAAAATGAATTCAACCAATCAGAATTAACGCATTTTACACCGAAAAATAAAAGACAGAATTGGTTTTACATTTTTAAAATAAGAGGGTCGAACAACTCCACACTAAACATTCTTTAATATTTAACTTAATTTAAGCTTTTCTTCTTTTCTTTTATAAAAATAAACAATTCACATTGTAAATTAAAAAANACCAATGACACCACTCTCAAATTAGTATTATTATTCACAACACTAATGTTGATTATGATTTATTAACAAGATATCTTCATTAACCTTATTATTTTGTTTACGAATGTCTAAGTTATTAAACGTTATTATTTTACAATTTTAATGATATTTTAATCCAAATATATAAAATTTTCTACATAAAAAATGTACTTTTTATATCAGCAGTATCTTAATTTTAAATTTCGTTAAAGAAAATTATAAATATTGGGGGTACTAATTTTAAGCCTATAAAAGCTATAAGCCAGTAAGAACATAACCAAACAAACCGCTTCATTAATATAGCATTTGTTCACTTGGTATCTACAAAGACCACCAAAATTCAAAAACTGACAACTCCAAGTCGAATAGGGGATAGATGGACTCGAGCAATACAGAATCTTTCGCAGAAAAAATATGGTTTGTCATGTGGATGAGCGCGTGGGATCCATTACTGAATGGATAGCAGAGCCTCCAAGGGGAGAGGCAGCGTTCAGGGACTTGTAAACGCATTGCGCGCGCGTTGTCCACTGGCAGCTCCTCGGAGCCGGTGATGTATGCGGCATCCTCTGGGAGAGGAGGGCATTCCCTGGAAGCCATTGTAGCAAACGAGGTGAATGGGAGGATCCAGTCTCAAAGGAATTCCTACATTCGGAAAGGGCAGGTAGGAGTACGTCCTGAATGCGACCGCGACAGGTACATTCGGCGACCTCTTCCCTCCTGGGCTTTTCTGTACGACCTGTTTCCTCGGATGACAACAAGAGAGGCGTACAGTGTTACGTCTTGAAAGATGATAGTTGAGGTAATTGTCGCTCATACTTCAAAGGGAAACTGAGATTTAAATGTCCCCCACTCTCGTTACAACTTATTTCTCTAACATCCCTAAACCAGTTGAACAGTAGCGGGCCCAAAACTGCCCCTGTCTGACACCCTTAGAGCTAGCATGCTTAAAATATGTTTGTGATGATATACATAAAGCCTATTCATTCTCGGGGAAAGTATATCTGCAAATTCTTACCCTGAAATTGTGAAAATAAAATTTAAATTAAATATCCCTAGCATTACTATTTATTTTAAATTTATGATCAAACATTTTGTACATATATATATTAAATGTTCACGTAGGCTTCGACGGTCGTCAGAAGTATTTGTCGTTTCTTCTTCCGTGTTGGACCGTGTCAAGTTGTTGTTATTTGCCGAGCTTTCGCACATCATGTGATGGCTTCTTCAGGGCTGAAGAGAATCTATGAGGTAATTGTCGCTCATACTTCAAAGGGAAACTGAGATTTAAATGTCCCCCATTCTCTTTTCAGCCCTGAAGAAGCCATCACATGATGTGCGAAAGCTCGGCAAATAACAACAATTTGACACGGTCCAACCCGGAAGAAGAAATGGTAAATACATCTGACGACCGACGAAGCCTACGTGAACAT
>KZ807106.1:499719-511917 GCA_000696205.2 Oncopeltus fasciatus
ATATTAATTTAAATTAAAAATTAGAAAAGTTTGTTTTAAACGTTTTTTTCTTAATAGTAATTAAGGAAATAATTTGTTAGCCATATGTAATTGATTAGCTATTGATTTAAGCGATTGTTATTTTAATCTAAACAAGGTCAAGGTTGAAGTTCCACTTGTAGCAAATAATAAATAAAAAAATGTTCAGAAAACTAATACGTTTTTCAATTATTTAGAACACCTGTAATTCTCCTTTCACTGTAAAATACGGTTGCTTAGCTAGTTTTTTTAAAAATTATAACTGTAAATTAGTCTATTGCTATTTACTTTCATTTAGATTTATTTGATTTTTTACTGATGTTAAAATAATTTAACATTTTTTTTCACATGTATATTTTCCAAGTTATTTTGCTTTATTGTATTTACCGTTATTTCATTTACACTGTTTTTGTTATTAACTATCTCCTGTATTATATTTTTATCAGCGGTACGGCTGTTAATGTTTATATTAATTAAGACGGAATCTCTAACTTTTTTATGAATATGTTGGTAGAAATTATTCATGTATGTGATACACTAGGTTTTTTTTTTGTCATTTTTTTATTATTTATTAATGTTTTCCGAAATTATTTTGATGAATGAATTTTTTTGATACGTATTTTTTCTCATGTATACATGACTTGTTTTTGTCTGAGGTTTATAGTACATCTACGGTTTACAGGACACAGATTTTAATTCTTCGTAACCAAATTCTGTAGTAGGAGCTTTTTTTCTTTTTCTACATGCAAGCAATTTTATAAGTTCGTTATAGCTGGGATCTGTAGAGGAGCGGGGGAAGGATATTTAAATAGAAGTCCAAATCTAAAATCTTAAATAACTGCGTTCTCATTACCCATAAGAAAAAAAAAATGCTGTGAAATGTAATTTAAAAAAAAAATCATTTATACTACATAACTTTAAAAACAAAACATGAGAAATCTTCTTCGGTTATAGGGATATTGCAAAACAAACTTTAAATAAATAAAATAAGATTTAAATTGCTGAAGAATATGTTTCAGTAGTTGTTACCAGCTAAGTTTCGTCTTGGTAAAAGAATTAGTGGGTTTCAAATTTTTTTATTTTCTTTTTCTTTTCTTTTTTTTTAACCTTCCCATTTGGCTTGACACTCAAGGCTGTAAGCATTTATTTATGAGTTCTCCCTGGGTGGGCCAAACAACTGACATTCTACCTCAACACTCTGATTCTACAATGGGATCTCTTCCCAGGTTTAATTACCGTATAAAAGTCCCAAATGGGGTGTACCTGACATTGTGTACGATCGGGACCTTAGACACTACAGTTTGTTTACGCTGAACATGCGTTCATCTCTTGTCAAAGTTTTAGGAAATTTGTATATGCTCAGTTAAATTTTTATCTGTCCTTATATGATATTTTAATTTCTTTTTCATCTTTATCATAAGTTTCTTAGGTATTTATCTATTTTAAATATTATGCAAGAATCTATTTTTAGGTTATTTCTAAAGAGTCTTGATACCAAGTCGCAACACTACAAATCATATGTAAAATATTAAAGCCCTAAAAAAATCAATAAATTTAAACATATTTCGTTGAAACCCAATATAATAATTTCTACGATAAAACAGACTGATTTTTTCATCTTCAGATTCTGTCTAAGGTGTGTTTGATTTTGCATTATTTATGCGAATACATTAAATTAAATCGAAACAATATAATATTTATTTTATTTACCATTTGTGGTCTAAATTTATATTAATTTAAGTCCATCTCCAATATTAAAATATTAATGTTAAATATAATTCTACAAATGAGTGTGGGGACCAAAAATATGCTCAGCAAGAGAATTGCAATAATAATTATATCCAACAGTATATTATTGCAATTCTCTATTATATTAATTTAAATTATGATTGTATTCTCATGACATTGTATTTCTACAGCCCTGAAGATGGCTTACAATGTAAGCCGAAACGTTGGCAGATAATTCTTTATTAAAAAATACATTTTTTAAATTTGTGTTTTTTGGATCTAACTTGACTGAACCCCTACTAAAATCATCTAAGAATGAGATAATTTTATTTTTAAATAGCTTTTGGGTATTTTTCGTCTAATACCCGCATCTCTAATTTATTGTTCAAAATGTAAATATATGATTGCATTAACAGTACTATTAGTGAAATTAGTATTTGATTATATGATTCATTATTCGATTTGGTTCATTAAAATTAAAACATATGAGTATATCTGGTGTTTGTATTTTAAATTATGACTCCATATAAGTTATACGTTGATTTTAAAGGTATGGATATCCACATAATAACTATTCGCATTAACAATTCATTATATCTCACCATGACTTTATTCCTAAAATATTTTTCTCCTTGAAAATATCTTCCCGCTTCTAAAAATATCTCCCTGGCGTTAATGACCAAAGGTTTACACGCTATAAAAAAAAAAGAAAAAAAAAGGTATGGATAAAACGATTAATTTTCTACAAGAAACTTTTCTACTCAACAAGGAAAGACGGTGTCGAAAGAGTCACATTATGATAAAACTGGAGAAATTAGTCAGGGTTTCGGTGAGGGCCAAAAAAAAAAAATAATACTCCAAAATTGTTGGGTGATTATCCGATAATTGCCGACGTTTCGACTTAACTAGTAAGTCATCATCAGGACGATGGAGATGTGTGGAGAGATCTACGAGGGAGGTTTATGGTCACATCTTAGAGTGCAGAACTGAACTGCACTTTTCTGATCCTTACCGAAACCCTGGCTAATTTCTCCAGAATAATACTCAGCCAACCAACCTCCATCCATCATGATAAAACATAAGAGATATAATGGAATTGCTTCCAGAAACTAGATGAAGGGACGAATTTAGTTTCTAAGACTAAAACATGGAATGTGGCGCTCACCTCTCCTAGTTAAATACTGAAATTCCACTCCATCTTTTTTAGAATTTTTCGGACAAATGTTACACAGAACAAATGTTTACAATACTGTCATGCAAGTTTTTTTTCATTGCATTTTCCTAATGAATTCCAAATTTTGTCTAACTTGGAGAAGAGATACACGTTGATCTCCTACAAGTTACAGTCGGTTCGTGTCCTGCCCTGGCTAGGCATTTTGTATAAGAGTGTTCGTGATTATATATTATATATACAATATAATGTAGTTATAAGCACTAGCATGAAAATTTTTGTACTGGTATCTTAGAACTATACTGTCTATTGCTTGATAAGCCCTATGCAAAAATTATCGCTGCGTTTCTCGTTAAAATTGCAGCTCGAGCTTCCGACAACTGCTGCGTTCTTGCGGAGAAAATAGTGAAACTTCATTTTCCTGATGTCATCATCATCATCAACAAGCAGATTCCCAATTTTCTTCTATCTTTCCCCGATCCATTTGGCAATTTACATATTTTATTTTATGATTTGTGCCAATGAGCTCACCTCATGTAATGGAGATGTATTTCCACTTCTTTCAGCTTACAATAGAGTAGAGATGTTTGAACTGAAACTTTTATCATAGAGGAATGTCAAGAGAAGTTAATGTCTTCTGGGAATATTTCATTCGAATGTCGTGCAATTGAAATTATTTGTTCGTATCTTTTCAATTTTTTGTCATTTACAATAAGATTCAGATCAACTCACCATGGAAGGAATTAATCCGACCGTCCTATCTCCTCATTTCATCTTTATGGTTCAAAAAAAAAAAAAAAATCCTCTCGTTGCAGGTGGGAAACCCATAAGTGGGAACCTTGAGGTGCTCATTCTTGACTCAGGCAGACTAGGGAAGGTATACACCTTCCAACATACGTTGAACGTTTTCAACCTTTTGATATATATTGATCTAATTTAAAAAAAAAATTTATCTAGGACATACTCACACAATTAATGCTTGGTCATTGCTGCACATTTGATGCAGGTGACAACACATCCCCTCTCGCCTTCATGATAGCCCTGAAGATGGCTTAAAATGTAAGCAAAAATGTCGGTAATAATAAAAAATAAACTTTTCTTTAAATTTGTAATTTTTTTTTTTTTTATCAACCTTGAAAGAATCTGAACAAATTTCCTTAATTATATATTTTTAAGTTTTTCAACATTTAAAAAAACGCATATTAGAAAAGATATTTCAAAGTGCAATTTCTAGTATTGGGTGGGCTCTATTATTTTTTATAACAAAAAAAAAAAACTAATTCAGTATTTAGGATTATGATTGCGAACCCTTAAATGAATTTATTTCGGATCAAATCGAAAAGAATAATGGTGGGTTTAGAGAGAGACTAAAATTTTTCATCATAATATATTCGTTATTATTTCTATTATGAATAATTTTTTGTACATAATAGGTATAAAATGGAAGTTTATAACAATTATATACTGGAACATTGTTACGAAAAACACTTGTTGAGGAAGAAATTACACTCATTTTTCTCTCCGGATTTTAAATTAAATTTCACAATTTACTCTGATTAATATGAAAAATTAATTGAAAAAGGGACACAGCCCCTCGTGACTGACCTTTTCTTTCTTCGCAAATGGAGTAAAAGAAAAACATAAATTTAACTGCCTAACAATAATTTAACTTTCATGAGAAATCAAGAAATCATCTACCTCCACTTCACATCCTGTTCTCCATGAATATTCTTAATGAAAAGTAATCGAGTTCATTCTGGAGATATATTGATCCGTGTTTTGGGATACTTGCATGTGCTGCAAGAAATAATTGTCATTTCTCTTTGAAATTCTATATCATGAGGGCGTTAATAGCTGGTGTTGTGAAGTCTTTGTACATGGGTATTATATGTATGTGTGTGTGTGAGTGTGAGAGAGAGAGAGTGTGTGAGAGAGAGAGAGTGAGTGAGGGAGGATGAAGGTAACAACAAAAGAAAAAAAAATACAAATAAAAAAAATGTGGTATTTGTAAAGAAAACCTGTATAAAGTCGAAGATTCCCTCCTTTGAGATATTGGCCGGCTTTAAGTGAAGCGGATAAGCCCTCAGGCGATTGGAAGAAAGGAGTAGAGGGAGAGAGACGAGGAAAAAAAAAAGGAACTTTTAAAAGGTGGCTTTCCAGAGGTATTTTGTGGCTCGGGTTGAACTTTTATGCTTGACCGAAAACCGTTAAAAAACCTCCCATCTTTGGTGGGATTTGGAAGGCGGTACAAAGGACATTCGGGAACAGGTACCTGGCTAATGTGGGACTTTGTTTGCCGGTGTTATTGCACTCTCTCTTCCATCTTCGTGCGTTCTCCAGCCTTTGTTGGCGGCAATTTTCGGCTTTGTTAATTTTCTTTTGGGTCCTTCCGGCCCTTCCAACCTGAATAGCTGGAAGACCTGCAGAACCTGCACTTGCTACATCTCCGACCCGGGAGGATCCTCAGAGATCCTTCTAAAGATTAGATCTGTCGAGAAGGAACAGATAAAATGTATTATATAATACAGGGTTAACAAATTTTAGCTAGCTCTCCACTCTGAAATTGTAGAAGAAGTAACTAACGTGCACGACTTATAAATTCACTACAATTTGAAAAAGTTATTTTTTCTGTTGACAATAATACATGTTACTTGCTTCAGAACCAGAGGAGACCTTTTTCAATATTCACTAAATCATATAATTTTATTATTTATCGCTTTTAATGAGTAGAATAAGAGTTGTCCAAGAAAATTGTCTAAAAACTTATTTTTCCATTAAAGTGTTGAATGCAATCATTATTTTAATGCATATTAACTACTGCTATGGTATAGGGGAAGGAGTCAGTAAAACCTTGAATATTGTTTTATGTAAAATTACTGAAGAGCTCAAGATTTAACTGACTTGTGGTGATTTACTTTTTAACTTCATCAATATTTTTCTTTTGAAATAGCATATTTAATTGCGTAATTGTTTGACATGAGCTATTTTAGTATAATTTAAGTCATAATATTGTGATTGGACTTTTAGAGAAACAAAATTTGATTTACTCATAAATAATACCAGAAGCTGGATCTCCTAAAACACACTTACTTTTTGGAGAAACAAACTATTTTTGTCCAAAAAAAAAAATTATCTATGAACTTAATTGACAAGAATCTATAATCAACGTCATTAGGGAGTCAACAAAACTTGGAAATAAAAGAGACTCAATTAGAAGACTTTCTAGATTTCTTACACATGGCGAAGATTTGTACAATAAATTTGATAATCCTTATATCAACAACAGCTTTCTCAAGAAGCGAGCCACAATTCGGTAATCTTTTTCAATTTAATAAAATTGATAATGATTCAATAAATCTTAATAAAGACATAAACATTTTTTTTTTAGTTTCATGATTTATATATATTTAAGATTTGGTTGTGATCGGTAAAGTGATTCAAATGGAATCCGGTCTTAACGAATTCCAGATACGAATTTAATGGTTCATTCCCATTGCTCCAAATAGATACAGAGTTGTTATGAATAAAAACTGTTGCAGAAAATTATTTGAGGGAATCTATCGATTTTTGGCCCAGTGTCGTAATTCCACTGTCTGAAGTAGTCTGTAAAGTAAAAACTTCAGCGTTAATCAATTAAGCATGAGAAATAATCAGGTATTCAGCCAGGATGGAAATAATAAAATACTCCAAAATAATTAGGTAATTATTTTATTATAAAAAACGCTTCGACTACACTTGTAATTCATTATGTTTCTGACCACATCTCGGAGTGAAGAACTAAACTGAATCCAGATCTCTCCATACATTATCATGGCCCTGAGTTAAGTCGAAACGTTGGCAATATTAAAATAAAACAATTACCCAATAATTTTGGTGTATTTTATTTTTCTCATCCTGGCCGAAACACTGATAATTTCTCCAACGCAATATTCGACGGCCCACCAACCACCAACCTTAATCAATGAAGATAATATTTAAGTCATAAGTATATTTTCGAAATTAAATGGACCATTTTTTTAACAATATACCATCGCTTCAATATTACCTTCTTATTATAGCAGTTATATAAGAAAATTAATTGAACGCTTAGTCACTATACATAGAATGGTTGCATGATACTTGTCTTTGAAAAATAAATACATAAGAGCCTAAAATATTTAAACAGATAGTATATGCACAATACCAGGCCGTTTAACGCACTCAGATCTGGAATACACTTAACACATGTATTTACAGTTTCTTCTTCCGGGTTGGACAATGTCAAATTGTTGATAGTTGCCGAGCTTTCGCACATCATGTGGTGAGAATGTATTCTCTGCTCAGCCCTGAAGAAGCCATCACATGATGTGCGAAAGCTCGGCAAATAACAACAACTTGACACGGTCCAACCCGGAAGAAGAAACGGTAAATACATCTGACGACCGTCGAAGCCTACGTGAACAACTCAACACATGGTATGTTCTAGGACAGACCTGAGGGGCCTTCAGATATTGGGCGCACTGATGACTGTGAACTAGAAGGTAGAACTCCTGGCGCTGGTGTTTGCCGAGCTATTGCCTCGCCTCTTCCGCGCCATGCCAAAAGTCAATAAGGAGGAACGGAAGCGGGCGGCCAGACGGTACCAAGCGTTTTAATTGATTTAGGTGGGCCGCCACGTGCGCTATGGATTACTTCCGGAAGAGTGCGCCCTGCTCATTACTCACCTTCCAGGCCCGTCTGTTGCCTCCTGTAATGGTGGAAGGGCAACTGTCACTAATACCGCCATCATATGGGGGGTTATTATCTACTTAAGGCCTGAATTGTATCTAAACAGCCTCTACTGGGATATATTCCGATGGAAGTGCCCTTCGTCCAACTGCTAAAGGGGTAAAATGTTACTCTGGAATCCCATTAATCTTCATATTATGTTTTATACTTATTGGTTGATCAACAACAAAGTAGATGAGGCTTGCAGAGTAAATGGATTACACAGAGTTAAGACTTTATGTAATTGACATCAATTGAACTCTCTTTATCTTTCTTTTGTCTTCATTAGACTTCATGAGGTCTTTCTTGTTTACTTCTCTTTTTTAAATTCTTTTATATCTATACCTTACAAATGTTTCAATTATATTCCCTTGGCTTTCATTTTATTTTCATTAAGTGCCATGGAGGGAGGGGAAATTTAATGGCAGTTATCATTTTCTAAACAAACTTTTCTAAAAAGGCCGTGTTTTAATCTGATTAGTACTAATATATTCATAGCTCCCTTTTCTTTGTATATACATAGAAAGAAAATTTCATATTTACGCTTTTTGCTGCAAGCCCTTGAAGATATTTAATTTTATCATACCTTCTGTAATCCGTCTTAATTGGTTTGTGCAAACCATCTTCTGTTGGCGAGCGTGTTCACTGTCACTGTCTGTATTCAACTTTTATTAGGATTACAGAAGGTATGATAGTTTTATATTCATTGGTAGTTATAATAACCCTTTAGAATATTTAGTTTTGGTTGAAATTGGAAATACTTGAGGAGTTTTGAGAAAAACTAAAACATATAATCTCAATATCTTTGTTGTTACTGGATTCACGGAACGTTTTCTAAAACATAATAGGTCTAAAATGTAGCTTTACACCTTATTAGCGCTGTTATGTTTTGTAAGGAAGATATTTACGATTCAATTAATGTGAGGGAATAGAATAAAAAATCTATCTGTCTCAGCAAGGACTCGAACCTGGATCTCCTGCTTTCCGGGCAAGCGCGTTGTCCTATTACGCTACCGGGAGAGCCAGATAACTTAAGGCGAGAGTCTAACCCACGAGAAAGACGAATACATCGTCTTATGCTCGAAGAAGCTGACATTGTCTAGTATTGACTCTCGTTCTTTACTTATTATTTTTATTTATAAATATTAATTTTATTAGTGGCTTTTAATCCGACGTAAATTTAAATCAATTAATGCAAGGGAATAAAATAAAATAAGATAACGCGTTTGCCCGGCAAGCAAGAGACTCATGTTCGAGCCCTGGCTGGGACAGTTAGATATTTTATTCTGTTCTCTTGCATTAATTGATTTAAATTTACATGGGATTAAAAACCACAAATAAAATTAATATTTAGATATTTACGAATGTAACTACGATGGGTGAGCGATTCCCATACTCTATCTTCCCAGGCTTGGTTATCACATCTTTTATGCTCTCGGTGCTCTCCTACTATTAAAATAGATTCCGTCATTTCTTCTTATTTATATACAGCTTTAATGGAATATAGGAAATCTGCTTTGATTAGGCTGTGAACTGTATTAAAAATTAAGAAATTGTGAGGGTAAAAAAGTCTTTATTACTTTATAAAAAAAATTATAAAATATGANATCATAGTTCCCTTTTCTTTATATATACATAGAAAGAAAATGTCATATTTACGCTTTTTGCTGCAAGCCCTTGAAGATATTTAATTTTATCATACCTTCTGTAATCCTTCTTAATTGGTTTCTGCAAACCATCTTCTGTTGGCCGCTGTTCACAGTCACTGTCTATATTCAACTTTTATTACGATTACAAAAGGTATGATAGTTTTATATTCATTGGTAGTTATAATAACCCTTTAGAATATTTATTTTTGGTTGAAATAGGAAATCGTTGAGGAGTTTTGAGAAAAACTAAAACGTAAGGTTTTAGATCACGGAAAGTTTTCTAAAACATAATAGGTCAAAAATGTAACTTTACACCTTATTAGCGCTGTTATGTTCTGTACGTAAGATATTTACAAATCAATTAATGAGAGGAAATAAAATAAAAAATCTATCTGTCCCAGCCAGGAGTCGAACCTGGACCTCCTGCTTACGCTACCGGGAGAACCAGATAACTTATTAAATTCCCAGCACTAGTGTCGAGAGTCTAACCAACGAGAAAGACGAATACATCGTCTTATGCTCGAAGGAGCTGACATTGTACAGCTATTTATTGACTCTCGTTATTTACTTTTTATTTTCATTTATAAATATTAATTTCATTTGTAATTTTTAATCCCACGTAAATTTAAATCAATTAATGCAAGGGAATAGAATAAAATAGGATAACACGCTTGCCCGGTAAGCAAGAGATTCAGGTTCGAGCCCTGGCTGGGACAGTAAGATATTTTATTCTATTCCCTTGCATTAATTGATTTATATTTACTTGGGATTAAAAACCACAAATAAAATTAATATTTAGAAATTTACGAATGCAACTGGGATGGGAGAGCGATTCCTCTACTCTATCTTCCCAGGCTTGGTGATCACATCTTTTATGCTCTAGGTGCTCTCCTGCTTTTAAAATAGATTCCGTCATTTCTTCTTATTTATATAATGGAATATAATATTCCTTAATGGAATATAGGAAGTCTGCTTTGATTAGGCTGTGGACTGTATTAAAAATTAAGAAATTGTGAGGGTAAAAAAGTCTTTATTACTTTGTAATAAAAATCATATAATATGAACAAATAGAAAGAATGATGTTGAATGGTGATTTGAATTTCCCCCTTGATAGATTTCAGCGGAAAACGAACCAACCCCTACGCTGCACAAAAGGAAACTTTATCTGTATCTTTATTTTTAAAAAAACAGTGGATGCCAGAGCGCCTCCGGAAAAATGTAAATGTATTTGTATTGGTATGAGAGATATGAAGAAATTTATTGGGATTCGTTTTATGGTACTGGCACAGCTTGATTTCCCTACAGGGAATCTTCTAAAAAAAACCTAAAGATAAGGAGGACTCTTAGTAAGACAAATACTAAATATTATGCTGAAGCAATCCGACCAATGTATGCAGGAAATTTGGTCCATACCTAAAAAAGGTAACTTTAATTTTTTTTAAATATAATTATTGTCTATGTAAATTAAAGAAATAGCCTAGAAGAGGTTATATAAAAATTAATATATAAAAACGGAAGAGGTGTGTAGAAAGAGAAATTGTTGTTTTACACTAAAAAAATAATCTTGAGAAAATCAAGTTAAATAAATTGTGATTTTATAATGAAGGCAAAAAAAAAAAAAAAAAAAAAGAAGAAAGAAGAAAATAAAACAAGAGAATGCAGCATTAAAATATAGGTGCAGCATTTGATAAGACTCGGAAAATCTCGACCGAGGGTCAAGGAGAACACCTGTATTTGTTATGTACAAACATTCCTTCAGAGGGACTTGTCAAGGAGAGCTTTTAGGATCCATATCCAAGTTATCTTTGATTTGCCCAGGGTAAGAACAAGATCTAATTAATATTCCCAGCGTCTCCAGGTGTTTCCTGGAGTATATATGCCCGCCTCCCTGAGGAGCTGAGTTAAATTAACAGATTTATCATGTTTCAATAAAGGTGGACACAGAAAATTAATGCTGTAAATAAATTTTCCAGCAATTTAATTTTTTTCCGCACCACAAATAATGACCTGTAATCTATAGCATATGAGTGGGGCAAAGTTAACTGTCGAGAAGAGGATTTAATAGGACCCATAAATGTCTTTGCCTTCACCTCTTCTACAAGCCTTCTTGCAGGATCCTTTGACTACTACCATCCAAAGAGCCTTCAGAGAAGGATTGCCGATTAACTAGTTTACAAAATCTTCACAGTGCGAAAAAGAGTGGGGGTTTACCTGTAATGTCAAGTGCGAGAACGCAAAATGTTTTCTCTGTAGTTGACATAATATTCAGTTTAGAGTAAAGTAATGCTACAGTGAAATTGACCAATTTGGTGTGAAGGGCTTAACCTATTCCGTGAATTTTAATTTTACACTTTGTAGCCGAAATTCGCTTTTAATAGTAAATTTTGTTAGTCAAGCAGGAGATGAGTAATCTAAGCAGATTTTCCATGTTTCATGAAAGATAGATATAATTGATTATAAAACGCGAAATTTACAACCCGTAAAGAACTTTGGTCAAAACTGGTTGCGAAGAAAGATATAGGGATATAAATATTGGATATAAAAATAATTGGATATAAATATACAATTTATTTAACTTGATTTCACATATTACATTCGTAAATTGCTTCAACATGTTTTTCGTAAAAAATGTTATAAAACATAAACCTTCGAAAATTACATTTTATACCTATTATATTTTTATAACTCAAATCACAATAAAAGTATTACAATTGTGAATTTTTGTCTTCTTTTAAACTACCTCTGTATCTATATTGATTTGACCAAAAATAATTCCTTAAAGGGCTTGCAACGAAAACCTAAATATATAATTTGGTTTCTATATCTTAAAAATACAATATCCTGCCCAATACTCGAAATCACATTCTTAAACCTGCGTAAAAAAAA
>KZ807106.1:512048-525535 GCA_000696205.2 Oncopeltus fasciatus
ATATATGATATATAATAAATAAAACTGTAAGTAAATGGACTATGATTAACCCATCGGTGGAAATTCGTGGCTATTTAGATGAATTAAGTTTCCTGAAGTTTAAGCTAATTATTCATTTACGATTCCTTTTTTATGCTGTTGTACTAATTATCCGAAAGGTTTGTAAAGAGGAATGTAAGTGTATTCTGCTATGAATTCTTTGGCGAGGTGAATACACATTCTCCAGGAGCTTACATACGGATAGACATATTGAGTGGAAGATTGAAGTGCACACAAAACATTACTGCCATTATATTACTACATATAATTGAGGATGATTAGTACAGAAGTTTGTTGGGGCTCGCTCAAGGTTGACCCCAACAAATACAATTTAAAAAAAAATGTATTTTTTAATATCTATCGACGTTCCAGCTTATATTGTATGGGCTATCATCATTCCATCCAGTGTTATAGTTATTTAGTTATAGTTATAACTATGGATAGTAATAACTATGTATAGTTATACCTATGGATAGTTATAGTTGTACCTATGTTAGTTTGTTATGCCTATGGTTAGTTAGTTATATCTGTGGATAGTTAGTTATACCTATGGTTATTTAGTTAGTAATGAAATTTCCAGGTGATAATACTTTCCCTCTCGCCTTCATAATATCCTTTAAGATGGCTTACAATGTAAGCCGAAACATCGGCAGATAATTAAAGAAAAATACATTTTGAAAAATTGTATTTATTTGGATCAACCTTGACCGAACCCCAAGAGACTTCTGTGCTCTACGGTCGAAAACTCTTGAGGAGGATGTCTCAGCAGGAGTAGTGCACTGGCTGCGAGGAAACGTATCCTGTGGACGCTGAAGATCCTCCCAAGACCCAGACACCTGACGGCATGCGGCAGGGGTATCGCGGAAGCGCCCCCACAATCAGTCAGACAAAGCCCGGGTCGAGGGAGAGCAGTTTGTAACGGGAGCCATCCATCTCTGCCAGATGGGTCCCTATTCATCCTCCAAGGACTTCGTGAGTGCACCAATCCCCGACTCTTCTTCGTCGACTGCTTTCTAGAAGGACGGCTCGGATTTTCCTAGATGAAATCCAGTCCCCTTTCCAGTATAATTAACAGATATAAATCTTCAATTCTGATGGGTCCTTTTCAGATGGTAATGTGACACAGATATCTTAGCCGCCATTTAACTACGCCTTCTTAACTGGAGCTAGTACCTCGGAGCAGGGCATGGTAGGACGGCTAGAAAGCTGACTTGGAAGGCCGTGGACTTGGAGCAACCATCCCCGGCCTTCTTACTAAATTAAAATTAGTCACGCAGGACCTGCGTTAATCAAACTTCACATGTGTCCGACATACAACTTCATATTCAAACTTCAACATACATTAATATGTGTCTGTGTGTGTCACTGATTTGAAAAAAAAAAGTTAAATTTATTCATGAGAACAACCTTAATACCTTCTTTCCTTGGGAGCTGTTAAGATTGTTCTCAAGAGAAATTATTCAACAGTTATTTATCATTTTGAATACATTTTACAGGTATACTCTTAGGAATAATAGTCCCACTAAATATTTTATAATGGAGGATCCAGTCTTCTTATAATTGTGAAAACAAACTCGGTTAATTGACTAAATTTTCACAAAATTATTTGAATATAAACTTTAGACTAATACACTTCATACAAATTACATAATTCATGTGTTTCGTATAATAATTTATTTATAAATAATTTGTATATTTTCTATGTTAATATGCTCCTATAGATTATTGTATAATATTTTATTATAGTATTCACTATATAAATCTAATTGTATTATATTGTTGTTATATTAAAATTCTATTGTTTCAATCTATTGTTTCAATTTTAATTGTTAGTTTACTTTTTAAGTTATATAATTTATATTTCTGCTTTTAAAATGGTTTTGTATCTATATTTGTGTATGTTTGTGTGTAGGTGTGTGTTCGAATATAACGTATTGCACACCAAGTACTATATAACGTAAAGTAAACAAGCACTAAAAAACGGAAAACATTTAAAAGATGGATGACAGATTTAGCCCTAGATAAACCCCAACAGTCAGGGCGTAATAACCATGATGTCGATCGCCCTATAACCTGATCCTAATCCTAATCCTATAGTATATTTACATATGTGTACATTACTATGTACTTCTTGTTTTAAAAATATTTCCTCCAATTTAAAAGCAATTTGGAAGATAGATTTCCAATTACATCATATTTAGGTTATTAATTATTAACCTATATTTTTATTATCATTATATAAAATTAAATTAATCTCCATATAATTTATATTATCTGAGATTATTGCCCCTCACCGTCTATTATTAACTCCTTGATGGTCTAGGATCTTTTTAGAGACCTCACCTTTATTTCTCTATATCCTTTTCGACAGTAAATATTTATATATACTTTATTTTCATTATTCTCGAACAAAAAAAAAAAAAAATCTTCGCTCTGAGATAAGCCTAGTGATTGTTGGAAGAGGCACATAACAAGCAATACCCCTCCTGGTACTTGGCAATCTTGCAATGGAAACCGAAAGAGATGGACTAATGGTTGCTGGATAATGGATCAATTATTTGATAAGTAACGGATACCGTTGTACCATCGGCAAGGTAATGGAAATCAGATACCGCCATTATCCAAAACCATTTATTTCACTTCACGAACAGGGCTGGGCGACTGCACGAGCCAGTGATAATAGCCGAGAGAGATTTTCGGACGATTTCTCCCTCCACCCCAAGTATCATTTCTTATCTTCTCTTCTTCGGGATACATTTCCGTGTCCATGAAACTCTCTGAGGAATTACCGAAGACAAATGTCCGTCAGATGGGAACAGCTAAAATTTAACAGATTTCCTATGCTTTAAGAACTTAAAATTAATACAGATAAAGAATATTTCATCATATATTATGGACTATCACACCTTCTATTATCCGTCTTCATTGGTTTCTGCAAACCACCTTCTGTAGGCGAGCGCTTTCGTACATTGTCCATCTTCTTGGCCGAATACATTTGTTCACTGTCACTGTCTGTATTCAACTGCGTTTGTATTCTGTGGGTTGGTCAGATATGTCAGGTATAAGAGCCGTTTAGCAAATAAGCGAATACAGACTGTGACAGAGAAAACATGTTTTCGGACACGAGGATGGACAATGTCCGAAAGCGCTCGCCAACAGAAGATGGTTTGCAGAAACCAATGAAGACGGATTATAGAAGGTATGATAGTTCTATAATCATTGGTAGTGATAATAACCCTTTAGATTACTTATACTGTGGGCCTTACAAGCTGCAGAAGGCTAAGAGGAAAAAGGCCGGCACGCAGATGCTGCGTAAACAAAACAGATATCCCATGTTTCTACTATTTCCTACATCCACATAGATAAGAAAGAGGAAATGCCTCATTCGATCTCACAGACATTTAGTAAAAAATTAGTGATCATTAAGGCTTGCGGCCTCTTGAATTGCAGAGTTAAAACAGTGGGGGATCGCACAATACCTTATTATTAATATATTTAATATGTATTTATATGCAAATTATATTTGTATAGTACGGCCAGTTAACTATTTCAGTTAACCTAATGAAAGTATAATAATTATAATATTTTGCTTCTCACTTTAAACCCCTCTCTTCTCTTCCGATTACAGGCCATAGCGTTTGCAAATGGAAGCCATATTAGAATAAATGAAAGCTAAACTACATACTTCGGAGTTGCACTTTTAAATATTTCCCTACATCCATTTTTCATAAAAGTCGAATAGGAAATAATGTTTGAAAATTTTTTTTTTACAATTCTAACAATAATAGAGATAGTGGCGAAATTTCAATTTTGTCTCTCCATAACACTTACCATCCCCTTTGACCGTTTTAGTCAATAACGAGGTTCACAAAAATAAACTTAAATATATAGTTTTTATTTTTTATTTTATAAGTTTTTAACGCTAGATATACATAATCTAGTATTATTTGCGCTTCTTCTATGTAGGATTGGTGAAAATCTGCAAATTTATTTTTAATAGTCGCGTCACGGTATTGACATAAACGACTAAAATAGCTGACGCTGGCTCTAGACTGTTCAGTAGGGGACGTCATCAATATTTAAAGATATATTCTTAAATATTTGTCTAATAAAGTAAAATCTCATTTTTAATATATGTATTATATATAAATTTTGAGAAAAAAATGTCATCTTAAGATTACTTTAATTTTTTTTGTCACTAACTTAAACAATGACAAAACTAGTACAATTTAGTGATGAATGAATATTGTCTTCCTCTTGCCCCCCCCCCCCCCCGGATCTTTTTTTTTTTTTTTTTTTGGTACGTGAATGGCTTGATTATTTAACGTAAAATTCGCTGTAACTCCCTGAGGTGAGTTCAACTAGAGTTAATTTTTTTTTTTTAACCTTAAAAGCTTATCTGCGAGACTTTCAAAATAAAGTATAATAGTAATTGTTCAAAAAATGTTTTAACATATTTTTTTATATAAATCGCTGATTTAAAATACAATAATAGCATTAATAGTAATAGTACTAATATGAGTAGCAACAAGTTTAACAAAAACGTAACAATAACAATAACAGTAACAGTAACCCGGAAGATGAAATGGTAAATACAACAAGTAACAGTAACGCTAATAATAGCAAAGGCAACAGAAACAGTAATATTGCTAGTAAAGATAATATTGACAGTAATAGTAGTAATAAAAATAATGATAGTAATATAAGTAAAAATAAGAATTTCTATCTAGTGTATTTTTTATCTAATTTAAATTGAATACACAATATACAATTATTTAAGCATGTTCGCCTACCTAACTAGGGTTGGATTGGATATTTTTGAAAGTCACATAGACCGAAAGGAGTGGTCAGGTAGGGCATTGTTGGAGGATGTCAGGGGACCACTGTCCGAACAGCCATTGTCTGGCAGAGGGTTCCAGCAGGTGGATTGGAGGATTCCAGGAGGTGGTGGGGGCCGAAGTCTGCAGGATTCCCAAGACAAGGGTAGGTGGAATTCCACTTCCAGGCCAATGCCAGTCATGACCGAATGCCTTGGTCAAATTGTAATGAGTATTTTTTTTTATTTCTTGTTGTTTCTTTATTGTGTTGAAATTTAATTAATTGCTTTAACATTTTCAGATAATTATCTCAATTATAATTGATGAAGAATAGGCTTCTCGCACGTCTTACAATAGAGAAAAATGAAATAAATGTTAGTCACTGTTAAAGTTTTTATACATATATAAATAATAAAATAAATAGTAATTTTTGAACATTCGTTTAATGTAATATCTTTAAGAAAGATATAAAAGAATATAATTTCAGTGTTGGACAAACCCAAATATTTTTAAGGCATTGAAACCAAATTCTGTATTTTATCACTCTATTTTATACTGTTGTTTGATTTTAATTTTTTTTTTTTAAACGAATGAAAGAGAATAGGGCTATTCATGAGTGAAATATATTCATTTTTATTTGAGAAAATGTTTACAACATAATATTTTAATGTTTATTTTCCATAAAATTCTTACGAGAAACACAAATTGAGGAAGATATTTAAAAATTTAAGTATGAAGGTTGAGCGCCTCTCCCTCACTTTGACCCTCCTAGCTTTTACGCTTACTGTCGATTCCGGCTTGTAAGGTCTGAACAGATCTTTTCGCGATAATAAATGAGCGTGTGTTGTCTCTATTTCGCGTTATCATGTTTTCAAAAACATCTACGAATTTGAATTTAATTAAGAATCAGATCGTATTGTTTTTCACACTGATTTGATTTTACCTAATTGGCTGTCAAAAATGTTTACGGCATTAAACAAGCGTTCTACATTTGTTTCAGTCGAGGCGAAACATTCTTAGTGGTGTGAAACTGAATATAAGCAAAAATTAACTAATTGTAAAAAAAAAAAAAAATTTTATACACTGAATGTATTTTGATAATTCAAATATCTAAGACATTTCAGATAAGAAAATGGTACACATGGAATAATTTCTAACCTTAAAAAAAAAAAAGGTAAAGAATTTTCTGCCGGCGGAAATCTGATTGACAATCAAACGAACAAATTCACTTTTATATTTCTTTGTCGGAATAGATTCTACCAGTTTCAATTGGAGACATCATTGAGGTTAGGAAATAAATTTATCTGACCAGTTGAAGGACTATCAATATTCATAATACAAAACAATTAAATAAAAATAAATAAAATGTGAAGTTATTTCCTCTACATTTAGCAGGTACTGCAGAAAGAGTCCATAACTGAAACAGGAATACTGTATTTTTAAATATTGAATAAAATATCGGACTACATTACTGCTTATAAATGTTTTCCGCGCATTTTATTAGTTGTAGCGTAAGACAGAAGACAAACTAACGCAGTGACGATATTTTTTTTGCACTTTGACAAACTTATCGAAAGGTGTCATTTAAATTATGAATTTTATTGGAGGAATTTTCATTGCTTAATTAGAAAACACTTCAGTATGCAAATTTCCTTTCAGCCCACTGCCTGGGAAGATGGAATATTTTCAAGGGATCTGATTGGTGCATATCCAAACCAATCTGGACACAGGGGATTTGCAATTTAAATAGCCGATCCCTGGGAAAAGAAACAACTAGCAGTGGGGTATAAATAGTTCAATCTATGGCCGATAGCTAAACAAATTATGTTTGAAACTTAATTAAAATAAAGCAAACAATGTTAATGAGTTTTTCACACTTTATTAACCTGTTGCCAAGGAAGGTCTCAGCTGTAGAAATAAAGAGAGTCGCCGAAGGACGTTAATTAACCTTTCGGCCATCTTCTCATTGCCATACATTTAAACCCATTTCCTTTGACATAACTTGCACTGACAATTAACGACACCCAGCAAGGAAATCAAGCTGTTTAATTTGGAGCTTTGACGATTTTTGGAAAATTAATAGATAAAATATATATTTACAAAGCGACTTCCCTCACATCCATATAATGTTAATTTTCTTCTATTTTTATATTTAAATCTTCAGTTGATGGTACGACATTTTACATTTACATCATCTGTTGATTGTACCGGTGTGAATTTATAATATGGGACAAAATAAATCAAATGCTTACAAAGGTTTACAAACGGTATACAGTCAATTATAAGCAATTAATACTAAAAGCATCTGCCGAATATGTGCCATGAATATTTAATTAATACTAAGTATGTGTATATAGAATTATCAAATAAATCTATTTATTAACAAGATATTATAGTTCTCAGCCTAGTTGAATTCATAAAATAAAAATCACGAAAAATTGATTCGTTTAACCATATTCCCAAAAATAATTAAAAATGAAGCACATATCAACATGTTTAATTAAATACCAGATTTCTTTCCATAATAAGAATAAATAAAATGAATTAAAAGAATAAATTGACTGCTCTAAATATATTCATCTATTGAAATTGTATTAATGAATTGCTTTTTGTCGATTGTTAATACACATTTAGTACATCAATATAAAATTAGACAATCAATCCCCCTCCATCCTAAAAAAAAAATTATATGTATTACTTAATTTAACATTTATAAAAATAAAATACTGAATTATTAGCTTTTTTTTGTTGGGTTTCGGTCAAAATAGATCCAAAAAAATACAAATTTTAAGAAATGTGTATTTTTTACCCCAACGAAAAACATCTAATAATAATATCTACGGTAGAAAAAAACTATCCATTTTAAAATACTGAATGTTCAGAAAATAGAGAAAATTCGTCTATCAAGCACTTCTTCTTTTTTTTATGGTCACGTAGAAAAGAAGTTTAAATAGAAATAAGTTATTTCTGTATGTTTTGTCCATTTATAGATATAAAATACATGACGCATAATTGACTGTTAATATACAATACTGTTATGACGGAAGGATTAGTACAAGCTATATACATAAAAACACTCCCTCACACATATGGGGGGCACCCTTGTGTATGGGTTAAGTGTGCTTGCCAAAAGCCCCGGGCTCGAATCCCGCGTTAACCTTAACGTAATCTGTGAAGCCAGGTTCGTATCCATCATAAGCTCCCACTTTTAGTACATCGAAGCTCTACAGGGAGCGCTCCGATAGGAGATTTAGTATTCTAGTGGCATAGCCCAAGAATAAGGAAATCCGTTAGTCTACAAGTGACAACTCCCCCAAGATATGTAGTTAACCCCTGCATAGAATCAAAAAGATTAGAGTAGAACCAATCACCCTGCTTCTGGTAAAACTACCTGAAAGATTATTTTAGTGTATGTGTGCCTGTGCAATAGGCGAATGTAAGTCTCCGAAATCTGATCAAGGGCTCATTAGTACATACATAAAAGGTCCAAGGATTTCTGGGATCTATAAAGCCAACTGAAGAATTATATATTAACTTCTAGAGTCGGAGAGCATCAAAGAATAAATAAAATTATATATATAGGCATATATACAATTCTATTTTTAATTGCTGCTCTACAACTCAAGAAGAGTCAGTGCATTTACCGGTAAACATCGCCTTGAACTAATGCTTTGACTAATAAATCGCTGTCTTTTCAGTAATGTACCGTTATGAACAATTCAGCCTTTAGTATTGTTGATGTAAAAAAATAACATAATTTATTATTTTTTACGAAAAATGCATAAAAAGGACATTATTTAGAATAAAGGTAGGACTGTTGATCATTTCCCTACACCGGTTGGTGGTTTGTTGGCCGTCTAGTGTCATGCTGGGGAAATTATTTAGGGTTTCGGCCTGGATAAGAAAAATAAAATACATTAAAAAGTTGGGTAATTTTTTTATTATCAGTTTTAGTTCTGCAGTCTGAGATGTGACCATAAACCACCCTCGGAGATCTCTCCAAACATCACAATCGCCCTGATGATGGCTTATAAGTTAAGTCGAAACGTCAGCAATAATAAAATAATTACCTAATAATTTTGGAGGTCCCGGCCGAAACCCTGACTAATTTCTCCAGCATTTCCCCACACACCTCACCTCAAACCCTAACTTTTCCTGTCATCACCCTATTCGGCTGACAAAATGAAATATGTCAATTACATCCACCTTCTTTACGCAGTTCCGACAGTTCATTCTCAAACCAGAGCCATTCACCCTCCAGAGCACTTCCTACGTCCAAGTCCGGATTGGCCGTTTCTGGAAGTGTCTGTCACTCCAGGACTAATTCGTCGCGGGCATTGATGTCCGGGAATGTATCCCGGTCCGGAGTTCATTAGATGAAGGGTTACTGACTGTCCAGAGCCTCAGTCTCAACACCTCCATTTCCCCACGAGACCGATCCTCCAGCCTAATGCCCTGTCAGTGCGGATTGACAAGATACGACTTGCGCGTCAATCCCGAACCGCTCCAAACCACTCAGTCACCGTGACAACCGCTTATTTTATATTTGTATTCAGCTAATTTGTTCGTCTTATGCTGACAGCTTGTGTCGCGATAAGTATCGCTTGAATGGGTTTCTTATCCTGTATGACCTGCACAGTCAGGCAGTCGAATCTCAATCACTCCAATACATTGATTATTCTCAAGACTTAGAATTTCGATGAACTATTTATTAAATTATTTGCATTAATGGGATGTCAAAAGAAAATATCTATGAAAATGCAGTTATATGTAAATAATACCGTGTGTACTTCACCGCGGAATTTATTAAACCCATGCCCCAGATTTAAGTAAAAACAGAGGTCCAAATGTCACCGCTTCTTGCTGAAGCTCTGAAGCCAACTAACTATATATATATGAAAGAGTTTTTCCAGTGTTTGCAGAGGCAAGCTAAGATTAGCGAATTTTTCTCAAGTAAGTTATACTTTTCTTTTGGATTAGACAAAGTTGAAATTTGTAATAACTCTTTTCAATTCCTCACCGATCCTGCATAGAAAAAACAAAAAAATCGGTGTGTGTGTGTATATGCTGGAGAAATTAAACCGGGTTAGCCCCTAAGAAAAAATAAAATACTCTAAAATTATTGTGTAATTATTATATTATTGCCAACGTTTCGACTTAACATGTAAGCCATCATGAAGATAATAATGTGTGGAGAGATCTCCGATGAAGGTTTATTGTCACATCTCAGACTGCAAAATTAAACTAGTTAGGTAATGAAATTAATTAATAGTGGTATTTAATCTCACGTTGTATTTTCTACAAGAAATGCAAAGGGAGCCAGAAAAAAAAATTTCTAAACTCAACCGGGAATCGAACCCGGGTCTCCTACTTTCCGGACAGGTATGCTATGTGTAGAGGTCAGCATTGCCTGGAAAGTAGGAGACCCGGATTCGATTCTCGGCTCAGGTAGTTAGATTTTTTTTCTGGCTTCCTTTGCATTCCTTGTAGTAAACTAGTTAGGGGCTCTAAGTATGTTCAAGGAAGAAATGAAGAGTTCTTGAGGGATTAATTAATCTATTTCTTAATTCTAAATATTAATTAGACTTTGAATGAGTCATTTAATACATGTCATTTATATATTAAACCATATCATTATAACTTCAATGCATTATTTAATCAAAAGTGTAAAATCCACATACATTATACTGATAGACATAACATATGTATTAGAAGTTGATGTCTAATTATGCAAAGTACATAATGTCATTTGTATAACGTAACATATCTCACCTAAATATCACACTCTTATACTACTTATCGCAATATCGTGCTCTTATCACAATACTTAAAATGAGCATCACACACTTGTCACAAATACATGACATAGAAAGGGATAGATAAATATTGAATAGTTGTAAGCCGTACATGGGGGCCGTGTTGAGGGATTCCCTGGGTTGTTTATGGGATGTATTTAGTCCGATTGGAGACACGAAACAGACAGTTCCTCCATTAACTTCTGCATGCACGATGCCATCTCCGGCCGGAGTCCATTTCGTTCTCGGTAGGAAGCCGACTCACAGCCCCGAATTAGGGGAATGAAGGTTAGGTAGCCTGTTGCAGGGTTCACGCTAGCGCATCTGACAGCGGCTCGTGTCGTCGACAGGTAACAGGGTGAGTCAGGACACACGCCTGGTGCCTCCTCACCTGGCCGGCATATGGCCTATGGCGCGGCTAATGCTCGCTCGGTGACTGGCAGCGAGAGGAGAGAGAGATTGCCTGTCGAAAGAACTTACCCGCAGATATTATTAATTTGTGGCCGAGGAATTGCTGACTAAGTCTCGCCGGGAAGGAAGCACGCCCCGTTGGTCGGTTGAAAGTGATACCGTTTCGGTAGCCGGAGACTGTGCCCTAATCGGAGGTCCGACCTGTTCCACGGGACCTTCACCACCCACCACATGCCCTTGTAGGTCCTTCTTTCTTCTGATGAAGGGATTAGTAACCTTTACATAAAGGGAAAGGATGTTATAGAAGGTTACACAACCAGGTGAAGAGAAAAATAAACAAATATTCGGTATGGGGAGGAGAACACTCGATAGAGCTCAAATATCAATGAATATAAGAAATTCAAATATTCAAATATAAATAAGAAGTTCTCCAAAAGTATATTAAGAGGCAATATATTATAACTAAATAGTATGACTATTCAAATGCAAGTGTGGAGTTCTTCCCAAATATTACATGGCATTCTCATTCGGAATTTGTTGGGGTTCAACCAAGGTTGATCCAAAAAAAAAAAAAAATAATAAAATACAATTTTTTANATATATATATAGAGAGAGAGAGAGAGAGAGAGAGAGAGAAAACCATCATATTGCTTTACCAATATGCAGGATGGTGCATGGTATGAACTTGAATAGCTTAATTTTACTATATTTCATGTTGGGTGGTTGTCAGACACTGAGAAAAAGTAAAATATTCTAAAATTATTGTGTAATTATTATATTACTACCAACGTTTCGACTTAACATGTAAACCATCATCAGATAATAATGTGTTGGGAGATCTCTGATGAGGGTTTATAGTCACATCTCAAACTGAAAATTAAAAAAGTTAGGTAATGAAATTTATTAATTGTGGTATTTAATCTCACGTTGTATTTTCTACAAGAAATGCAAAGGGAGCCAGAAAAAAAATGTTACTATCTGAGCCGAGAATCGAACCCGGGTCTCCTACATTCCGGGCAGGTATATTATGCGAAGAGGTCAGCATTGCCCGGGAAAGTAGGAGACTCGGATTCAATTCTCGGCTCAGATAGTAATATTTTTTTTCTGGCTCCCTTTGCATTCCTTGTAGTAAACTAGTTAGGGGTTGTAAGTATGTTCATGGAAGAAATTACGAGTTCTTGAAGGATTAATTAATCTATTTCTTAAATCTAAATAAGTCATTTAATACATGTATTTTATATATTAAACTAAATCATTATAACTTAAATGCATTATTTAATCAACAGTGTAAAATTCGTATACATTATACCGATAGACATAACATATGTATTAGAAGTTATTGTCTAATTATGTAAAGTAACATAATGTTTGTCTATAATGTCATAATGTCATTTGTATAACGTAACATATCTCACCTAAATATCACACTCTTATACAACTTATCGCAATATCACGCTCTTATCACAATACTTAAAATGAGCATCACACACTTGTCACAAATACATGACATAGAAAGGGATAGATAAATATTGAATAGTTCTGAGCTGTATATGGGGGCCGTGTTGAGGGACTCCCCGGGTTGTTTATGGGATGTATTTAGTCCGATTGGAGACACGAAACAGACAGTTCCTCCATTAACTTCTGCATGCACGATGCCATCTCCGGCCGGAGTCCATTTCGTTCTCGGTAGGAAGCCGACTCACAGCCCCGAATTAGTGGAATGAAGGTTAGGTAGCCTGTTGCAGGGTTCACGCTAGCGCATCTGACAGCGGCTCGTGTCGTCGACAGGTAACAGGGTGAGTCAGGACACACGCCTGGTGCCTCCTCACCTGGCCGGCATATGGCCTATGGCGCGGCTAATGCTCGCTCGGTGACTGGCAGCGAGAGGAGAGAGAGATTGCCTGTCGAAAGAACTTACCCGCAGATATTATTAATTTGTGGCCGAGGAATTGCTGACTAAGTCTCGCCGGGAAGGAAGCACGCCCCGTTGGTCGGTTGAAAGTGATACCGTTTCGGTAGCCGGAGACTGTGCCCTAATCGGAGGTCCGACCTGTTCCACGGGACCTTCACCACCCACCACATGCCCTTGTAGGTCCTTCTTTCTTCTGATGAAGGGATTAGTAACCTTTACATAAAGGGAAAGGATGTTATAGAAGGTTACACAACCAGGTGAAGAGAAAAATAAACAAATATTCGGTATGGGGAGGAGAACACTCGATAGAGCTCAAATATCAATGAATATAAGAAATTCAAATATTCAAATATAAATAAGAAGTTCTCCAAAAGTATATTAAGAGGCAATATATTATAACTAAATAGTATGACTATTCAAATGCAAGTGTGGAGTTCTTCCCAAATATTACATGGCATTCTCATTCGGAATTTGTTGGGGTTCAACCAAGGTTGATCAAAAAAAAAAAAAAAA
>KZ807106.1:526078-537360 GCA_000696205.2 Oncopeltus fasciatus
TTCTAAGATGATTTTAGTTGGGGTTCGGTCAAGGTAGATCCAAAAAACACAAATTTAAAAAATGTATTTTTTAATAAAGGATTATCTGCCAACGTTTCGGCTTACATTGTAAGCCATCTTCGTTGGCAGATAATCTTCATAAAAAAATACACTTATTTTAAATTTGTATTTTTTGAATCTACCTTGACCGAACCCCAACTAATATCATCTCTGGACTAACTAGATATCCTGTCTACCAACAAAGACCTAAATGTCTGTTACTATAACGGCAAAAATAATTGTCTTAAATTAAAATTGATTTGTAAATTTCAATTTTTATTGAATATTGCTGGAGGAAGCTACTAGACACGAGGAATTTTCTCAAATTTTTCTTACTTTGTGATGGAATGACAACTAAACTAAGCCTCATTTAAAAGCCTATTGAAGAAGTTTGTCGATCAGGAGCCAGATATTGAACCAACTGAGCAAATTTCCAATTTTTATTAAGATTTATTGTAGGGAAATTATGCAACTCACTTTGCCGTAACGCCATGATGAATCNTAGACTAAGACCTATTCGAAAGATCTAGTGGTTCATCAAATTAAAATATCACGAAATTTTTATATAAACATTAGTCTATTTCTCTATTAATAAATTGATTATTAATAATTATGACAGGAGGAGACACACACTGAGTGCAGGTTACGTTATTTAATGGGCCACGAAGAAAGGAGGTAAATCATTGATTATAAAATAATATTACATCTTTACATATTTTTTTTTCCTATTTTAATATAATATTACACATTGTTTATTTATTTTATTTTATTTTTTTATGGACAGCTTCACTAATTTAGGGGTCGGTAAGGATTATAATCTAAAGGGTTATTATCACTACCAATGAATTTAGATCTATCATACCTTTTATTATCCGTATTCATTGGTTTCTGCAAACCATCTTCTGTTGGCGAAAACCGCTTTCGGATATTGTCCATCCTTGTGGCCGAATACATGTGTTCACTGTCACTGTCTGTATTCAACTGCACTGTATTCAATTGTGACAGTGAACACATGTATTCGGCCACGAGGATGGATAATTTCCGAAAGCGCTCGTCAACAGAAGGTGGTTTGCAGAAACCAATGAAGACGGATAATAGAAGGTATGATAGTCGGTAAGGATAGAAAATCGCGTCAATGGGAATAGCTTGATTCCGCCCATGGGAAATTTGTTGAAACCGAGATTATGCTCATGAAAATCGTTCAGTAGACACACGTGATCTCCTAATTATAATGTCTTATTCGGGGAACGGTCCCAGTCGGTTTAGTCATAGTGAATCAGTTCTCGAGAACCAATTCCCGGCGGTAATGAGTTAGTGGTTCAATCTCGAGGACTCGCAGTGAGCAATCCATCAGTTGGTTCCATATNTAAAAGCCTATTGAAGAAGTTTGTCGATCAGGAGCCAGATATTGAACCAACTGAGCAAATTTCCAATTTTTATTAAGATTTATTGTAGGGAAATTATGCAACTCACTTTGCCGTAACGCCATGATGAATCTACCACAAGAAAAATTTCTAAAGACCTCCACTGATTATACGTTGAAGAAAAAAAAAAATATAGCCCGTTCAAATCACACACACGCACTCACACTGATATATATTTATATCTATACATGTGTAAATACCCACATATATATTTTTCTGTGTTGCTCTGGCGTCTACAATTTTAAAAATAAGACGACAAAATTCAGTGTTTTAATATATTACTAATTAAGGTTACTTTTTCAAGCCGTTGGATGAGTAAAAGGAGAGGGGGGTTTAGATTAAAAGCAAATTAAAAAAGTCACTCATTTATTCGTTTCTGCTCATCGGACGAAGACATATATAGGGCACATATGTAAAACATAATTTTCCCACATTATTGTTTAGTAACATTTTTTTCACAAAATACTAATTAAGGAACATATTAAGAAAGGTAATTTCTTGTATTTATTGGGTTTCCTTGTCATTAAAATATAAAAACTAAATTTGGTATTTAGGCTTTTCATTGGAGGCCTCTGAAGAATTNTTATGGACAGCTTCACTAATTTAGGGGTCGGTAAGGATTATAATCTAAATGTTTATTATCACTACCAATGAATATAGAACTATCATACCTTATATTCTCCGTCTTCATTGGTTTCTGTACACCGTCTCCCGTTGGCGAGAGCTTTAGGACATTGTCCATCTTCCGGCCGAATACATACGTTCACTGTCACTGTCTGTATTCAACTGCACTGTATTCAACTGTGACAGTGGACACATGTATTCGGCCACGAGGATGGATAATGTCCGAAACCAACAGAAGATGGTTTGCAGAAGCCAATGAAGATGGATAATAGAAGGTATGATAGTCGGTAAGGATTGTTAGAAAATCGCGTCAACGGGAATAGCTTGATTCCGCCCATGGGAAATTTGTTGAAACCGAGATTATGCTCATGTGACACACGTGATCTCCTAATTATAATGTCTTATTCGGGGAACGGTCCCAGTCGGTTTAGTCATAGTGAATCAGTTCTCGAGAACCAATTCCCGGCGGTAATGAGTTAGTGGTTCAATCTCGAGGACTCGCAGTGAGCAATCCATCAGTTGGTTCCATATTTAGCAGGTCCCCGGAGACTAGTCCGAGTCTTTGCGTCACCTCTGCGGACAGGTGCTGTTCTGCTGTGACTGTTCTGCCTGCAAGGGTGCCTCGCCGTTCTAATATTTATTACGAGAAAGCGAGTGAGCTCCCCCCCACATTGGATTGCAATACAGGTTGATTGCGAAAAATGCGTCTTTCGGTAGCAGGTATCGAAACAGTCACTGTCAGCATTCACCGTTCCCATTCGGATTAATAGGTTCCCTGATTGGATCTTGAGGGATTATTTTTTTTTCCTCGCAAATGTCAAAGTGTTAAACGCCATTCTATTTGTTGATATTACGTTTGAGGCAACGTACCTGGGATTAGATTAAAATCTGTCAGAGAATATGCGCACCAGGGCTGTTCTGTCCCAACGAACCACAAATTCATTTTAAACCTGTTTGAAGATCGTCCCAAGTCCAGCTCCCAATATGAGCCTCTGAACCAATGATTAAAAAAAAAAAAGAATATTTCCCAACATTCAAGTTTTGAATCAAGAGCCTTTTTGGGGTGAATCAGAGAAGTGTTAATACTTGTCTTTACAAATTAAAAAAAAAAAAAGAATTCCATTTTTGAACTCTTTGATAAACGAAAGCATTAAAATTTACTTTCAGAGGTATTTTCTGCTATCTATATATCTACGGGGTAGATAGAATGGATATGCTAGTTTTGGATGCCAAAGATAGGGCGTAATAATTTTAGGTGTTAGTCGTCACTAATTCTAACTAGGTATCCTGTATACCAATAAAGACCTAAATGTCTGTTACTATAACAGCAAAAATAATTTTTTTTAACTGAAATTTATTTGTAAATTTCAATTTTTATTTAGTCTTGCTGGGTGAAGCTACTAGACACGAGGATTTTTCTCAAATTTTTCTTACTTTGAGATGGAATGACAACTAAACTAAGCCTCATTTAAAAGCCTATTGAAGAAGTTTGTCGATCAGGAGCCAGGTATTGAACCAACTGAGCAAATTTCCAATTTTTATTAAGATTTATTGTAGGGAAATTAGGCAACTCACTTTGCCATGACGCCATGATGGATTCACCCTAAGATAAATTTTACCTATCTTCTTCTTCAAGTCCATCTTTAATGAAACATGGTAATTCTTCATCTCCTTGTGTTATTGTATTCTGGAACGAAATTTTTTTGTTTTAATAATAATGCTGGAAAGAATTATTGCTGGAAATGTTATGTTAATTTTGACAAAAAAAAAGATACCATAGGCTAATAAATAAATAATAGTTAACGACATCTAAAAATAAAGAAATATTTTATATGCTTTATCTTTAGGCAAAATAGGATAACATAAATTTTGTAGATAACGGTAACCATCGCTATCGACAAGTGAAATTAATATAGGAACCTTTTCTCTAGATGGAACACTAATCGATTCGCAAAATTGTTCTAAACGCTCTTGATAAATTTACCAATCGTCAGTTACAACATCCAACTCGATATGGGAGGAGATGCTAAAACATGTAGTAGGCTGAGGGACACTTAACACTTACTGTGGTGACACTACCTACAGGGCCTCAGCCGAAACTTCATTGCACTACATTCTTAAATAAATAATTACAGGAGGATGTGGTGTCGGTATGAGCGTGACGATCTCCAAGAATCATAATAGATAAAACTATATTAGTTGAAAGGCCCTTGAATTGAAGGTGGAACTTGAACTGTAAGTTGCTTGGTTCCTTGGTTGCTAGGTGCTAAGGTGCTAAATCGCTAAGTTACTAGGTTCTAGGTTTGCTGGGTTGCTTGCTTACAAAGGTGCTAGGTTACTAGGTTTCTAAGTTTCTATGTTACTAGGTTGCTAGGTTTCTGGTTTGCTAAGTTATTAGGTTGCTAAATTGTTAAGTTACTCGGTTTATAGGTTTGCTAAATTGCAGGGTCGCTTGGATGCAAAGGTGCTAGGTTGCTAGGTTTCTGGTTTTCTAAGTTACCAGGTTGCTAAATTGTTAAGTTTCTATGTTGCTAAATTGCTAAGTTACCAGGTTTCTTGGTTTGTTGGGTTGCTAAATTTCTAGGTTGCTTGGTTGCAAAGGTGCTAGGTTTTTAGGTTTCTGGGTTTCTGGTTTGTTAAATTATTAGGTCGCTAAATTGCTAAGTTACTAAGTATCTAGGTTTGCTAGGTTGCTAAGGTTGCTAGGTTACTAGGTTTCTGGGTTGCTAGGTAATAGGTTGGGAGAGCGCCAAATCACTCAACGCCTCCTCAGAAGTAAACCCCTATGCNCCCATAGGTTAATAAATAAATAATAGTTAACGACATCTACAAATAAAGAAATATTGCTTGTGGTAGCAAATGAATTAATAATAGAAACTTAAAATCCACTATTAGATCAGGTGATGAAATATGTTTTATCTTTAGGCAAAATAGGATTACATAAATTTTGTAGATAACGGTAACCATCGCTATCGACAAGTAAAATTAATATACGAACCTTTTTTCTAGATGGAACACTAATCGATTCGAAAAATTGTTCTAAACGCTCTTGATAAATTTACCAGTCGTCAGTAACAACATCCAACTTGTTATGGGAGGCGATGCTAAAACATGCTGTAGGCAACACTTACTGTGGTGACACTACCTACAGGGCCTCAGCCGAAACTTCATTGCACTACGTTTTAAATAAATAATTACAGGAGGATGTGGTGTCGGTATAAGCGCGACGATCTCCAAGAATTGTAATAGATAAAACTATATTAGTTGAAAGGCCCTTGAATTGAAGGTGGAACTTGAGTTGCTTGGTTCCTTGGTTGCTGGGTGCTAAGGTGCTAAATCGCTAAGTTACTAGGTCCTAGGTTTGCTGGGTTGCTTGCTTACAAAGGTGCTAGTTTACTAGGTTGCTAAGTTTCTATGTTACTAGGTTGCTAGGTTTCTGGTTTGATAAGTTAATAGGTTGCTAAATTGTTAAGTTACTAGGTTTTTAGGTTTGCTAAATTGCTAGGTTGCTTAGATGGAAAGGTGCTAGGTTGCTAGCTTTCTGGTTTGCTCAGTTACCAGGTTGCTAAATTGTTAAGTTTCTATGTTGCTAAATTGCTAAGTTACCAGGTTTCTAGGTTTGTTGGGTTGCTAAATTTCTAGGTTGCTTGGTTGCAAAGGTGCTAGGTTACTAGGTTGCTGGGTTTCAGGTTTGTTAAGATACTAGGTTGCAAAATTGGCAAGTTACTATGTTACTAGGTTGCTGGGTTTTTGGTTTGTTAAATTATTAGGTCGCTAAATTGCTAAGTTACTAAGTATCTAGGTTTGCTAGGTTGCTAAGGTTGCTAGGTTACTAGGTTTCTGGGTTGCTAGGTAATAGGTTGGGAGAGCGCCAAATCACTCAACGCCTCCTCAGAAGTAAACCCCTATGCGGGATCTCTCGAATTCCTGAAACACATTACAAACCTCCCACATGGCGGACTTTCTTTTCTCTTCTTCATAACGAGAAGTCTATAGGTGTCATCGAGCACCTGAGCCCTTGGAATAGGATTACTTTTGCCACATTAATTTCAGCGGATCGTGATCGGTCCGTCCGGTACCGTAGCAGATTTACAGCCGGGCTCATTACGGGAGTCAGAAAGTGGAACATCCTCGATGAAGAGGAAGACGGAGTGCGCTAGACAGGAGGAGACACACACTGAGTGCAGGTTACGTTATATAATGGGCCACGAAGAAAGGAGGTAAATCATTTCTTCCCGGAGGTTTTCAGGCGAGGTACCACAAATCAGATCCCCCCTCCTGGAGGCGATAGTGCGGATAGTGGGGGAGAACCCCGGATTAAGAGCTACGCCGAGTAGAGCATCTCATAAATCCGTAGCGCCTGGGGCTTCACGCCCTCAGCTCCAGCGAAATCCACCTTGCGACCGCGACTCGGACCGCAATTAGCATTCCTGTGATTTACCTTTCGCGGGGAGTGGATAACTCAGAAAGAAGGAGGGCGGAAAGAGATCCAAAGCCTGTCACACTTGGGGTAACAACACTCATACGGCAAGGTTTTCAAAGAATCCCTTCTGGGTAGAAGAAAACTGGGTAGTAATCGAGCACCTTAAGTAAAACCAACAAATCTCAAAATAGGTAAATATTCTACAAAGGTTATTTCCACCACCAATGAATATAGAACTGTCATACCTTCCATTGTCTGTCTTCATTGGTTTCCGCAAACCATCTGTTGGACTCTGACCCTTATAACTAAGCTAGTGCGACAAACCTTATCGCCGACAAAGCAACCGTTACAGCTTTACCTGACACACCCAACTAACTCACAGAATACAAACGCAGTTGAATACAGACAGTAACAGTGAACGCATGTATTCGGCCAGAAGATGGACAATGTCCGAAAGCGCTCGCCAACAGATGGTTTGCAGAATCCAAATGAAGACGGACAATGGAAGGTATGATAGGTAAATATTCGCTGACAGAATTAATTTTAGTTTGATCCCAAAAAGTGTATTTTATTATCTGCCGACGTTTTGGCATACATATTCAGGGCTATCGTATAGGCGAGAGAGGACATCCTGTCACCAGGATCAAATGTTCATGATGAACATTAGCTAACACATCAAGCCTTAAGCTTGTTAACCTGAAAGATCAAATTGAAGGAGATAGGAATCCTTCATACTTAAAGGCACATTACGTAAACTACAATAATTATTTAGAATCTTAGTTAATACATATTTACACATATCGATGTGATGTGTATCCCATATATAATGTTCCAATTTTCTAAATTACTAATATTTCAGGAATGCTATTTAAAATATGTAGTATAATGGCCTTTTCATTGCAATTGATAATCCGTAAAAAAATTTCAAAATTTTCAAGTTACAGATAGAATCCTACGCTTGATCAGCCATTTTTAAAAGCTAATTGTACATTTAATAAAACAATAATTCAAAGTTGAGTAACAAAGTATGTCGTATTTTAAAGAAAATTAATAAACTGCTTTAAGTTAGTATCGGATTTTATGTCAATCTCCACTCACATGATTTTGATTCTGCTAATTAATTTAATATATTTTTTAATAATTATTTTCATTTTATAGGTGAATTTTCATTAGGTAAAATGTCCCTAATAATAATAAATATTTTATATNGTATTAAATATAAAAAAATAATAATTTATTTAACATACAAATCATATAGAGTTTCTTTTTGGCAATTTGATATTCTGGCCGTTATAACAATAGATCATTTGAAAGTTCCAGGTCAATGTCTACTCCCATTTGTATATAAGCATATAATTCTTTATATATGCATTTGTTTATATATTTTTCTGTTTAAACACATGTAACTAAATATTATATTATTTTTCGCTTCAACCATACGAGTAATCATTATATTTATATTACTTTTTTATTTACCATTCATTAGCATAGAATATAATAATAATTGACATAATATATGTTTTTTAGTCAGAAGTTTTTTTCAAGCTACTAGTTGTCAAAAATATTAAACAGAGCTGGTTCCTATATTGGCGTACATTTAGTTATCTATAAATTCCCCTGCACTCACAATTTTTTTTTTTTAATTTTGTTTATTTGATTTCTTAAAATAAATTAAATAAAAGGAAGCACTAAACATAGAAAGCTAATCTAAAGTGTTATTGTATATTTTTGCCTTACATTTTTTTAATGTCCAAAGGAAAACAATTATTTAATAATTTGTTTAATTAATAACATTAAGTAAATATATGTTTGGAATTTCTATAAAAAATAATATAAACTATATTTTGACCCCTCGAAATTTACTAAGAATTTTGACATACTTCTCAATAGTAGAGTTTCCTGAGGGTGTTTTGTGTAATTCTTTACTTTAAAAAATCCAATCTGTAAGAATTATTAAGGCATTTTTAAAGAAACAATTACAATACTGCTAAGTAAAAATATACTTTAAGAATAAGCATATATCTCTTAATATTATAAGTTTATGATAAATTCTTTTACGTTATAAAGTGATATGTAGATTTAGTTTTGTGATATTACTTAGGAACGCATTTGTTACTTACTTTATTTTTATTTTTGTGGATAATAAGCCTTCCATAATATAGTGATATATTAATGATAATGTATATTTAAATAGAATAATAATAAATAAATAGAAACTACTCTATTCATTGTTTTGTCTTAATAGAGTTTACAAATGAATCTTATTTTATAAAATTCTTTCACAGAAAATGCCAGCACACACCTCTGGTACCTAAAAAATTAACTAATAGAAACATTTCTAGAAGAAGAAAATTTATAGTTATTGTAGCGTTTCTTAAAAACAAGAAAAAAAAAAGCCAGAAATATAATTTTTAAAGATTAGAGGAGGGATATAATTTTATTTCCTAGAGAAATCCTCTACTTTTTCTTTATCTTTGGGCGGATATTGTTTATTGGCTAATTGATCGATTTATTTAAGTTTATATATCAGTTATTATTTGATAAATAATGTGGTGTCTCAGCAAAATTAAATATTTATTCGTCCGATAAGTCTCGGGATCACCCAAAACATTTTTAGGTTAGGATTAAGGGTGAGCACTGTGTAATGACGTAAGCAAATGTTATTTCTGGGAAATCGGTTTATGACTCAGTTTTGTTTTTTTTAGGTTTGTTTCGCTACCGATTTGTTAAGGTTTATCTGACAAACTTGAGTGTTTGTGAATAATGTCTAAGTGCGACATCATTTAATTCCATTTAAGAACATAAGTTATAAGATATATANAGAGAATGTTAGTTTTGTGATTTGTGACTGGGAGTTGCAAGAAGAAAAACCAAGTATGGAAAGGGGCGAACGGAGGTTATTTGCATTGAATAATTTCGCGAATATCATTAGCAGGCAACATTCTCTAAACTTGAACACATGCCTTCTCAATTGAAGGCGAGTAACAGATAAGACCCACTGATAATTTATGTCCGAAGGCTACGGTGCCTAGACAGGAGATACAAATTGGATAAGGGGGTTTTGTGAAGCCCATAAATAATTTCAGGCGTAAACTCCCATAGAATTTCCTAATTGCGGAATGGGTGAGATAGGAGCCAGAAGTAGCCCCTGGATTATGACCAGTAGCCCCTAAGAAAGGAACCGAACTAGACTGGTGCTGAGGGAGACAAAGCACCCTTGTTCTATGCTAATTGAAGTCTAATTACAATCATGTGAAGCGCATTTGCATTTCCCAGTTGCTTCTCATTTCCATCGTGTCTTTTCACCTGAGGCGTAGGAGTGGATCCGAGAGTCAATGGACCTGCCTCGCCGAGTCACCGACTCCTAAATCACGTTGGGGTGAAACTGTATCGATCTTGACTTCGGCAGATACACGGCTGGCTTTCAGCAGTCTTTGGAGAATGCCGACCGAATTGCACATTCTGATGGTGGTACAGCACCAGACAGGCCAGATTCTAACAGAAGCTTATCAAGGAGTCTAGTACCATAAGCACTGGACTGCCCTGCCCCTCATACGACACGATACATCTAACACAAATACATACCTTTATTTATTTCGAGGATAATATCTACCTCTTTTCTTTTCTATAGTTCCATTAAAATTGAATATGTTCTAAAATTCACTCTGGATGAACTTAAAAGCGGAGATTAACCTTTTGATATGATTTTCAATGTGCTTTTCTTTTTTTTTTCATTTCTTTTTTCAGAACATTTAGAAATATCTATATATGTTATACATTATTCCTAGCAGGAACGTTAACTAAATACTGCACATTTTTATTAGAAGTTAAAGTTATGTTCTAGAAACCAACTCAAAGTTAACGCTTATTGAACATAAATACGCCAATTTGAGAACTGTTGGATTCTTGTAAGTAATCGCATTTTCTTATTTAATAAATTTTTTTAAAAATTGTTTTCCCTTAAGAGTATGGTAGGTTATATATTAAGACTTTTTATAATAAATAAACAAGTACTTTTACTGAACAAGCTATTACTTTAAACGTGATTTAAAAAATATTCTATTAGCGCATAGAGAAAACTATCTATTCACGTTGCTACCATAAAGAAAATTTATTTTAAAATTTCAACGAATCTTCACTGATTCAATAACGGAAAAGCTAAAAATATGGTCCATTCAAAATTAATGTATGAATAAATTGTTATTACAGTTTTAAAAAAAATTAGAGTGTAAAATACATGTGAAATGTTATTTTATTGTCTTTATATTCATCAATATTTATTTAAACAAAAACAATATACTGTGAAAGATAATTTAGAATATTATTACTAGTGCCAGCATTAGCCTAGGTATTTTAAGATCTTATTTTTAAGATTTAGAAACCAAATTTGGTATTTAAGTTGAAATCAGAAGTTAAAATTCATAATATTGATATCTTCTTATGCTCCCTTCTCTGTACCCAACTTTGCCCTTCACAGTGACCTCCAAATCGACCTCGTCAAAGACTTTGATTTGGGAACCAATCGTTTCTCCAAATTCCACTCCCACCTCACGCAACATCCTAACCCCTTAGCCAATGAGCTATCTTCTCGAACCCATTCAAATAAACTTTCACGTAGAAACAAACTGAGATGTCTCTACAGGTGAACCAAGGTAATAATAATTATTATTATTGTATTATCATTGTAATATTATTTCTTTTTTGAGTAGGGGTACTGGCGGTTCTCTCCTGCATGATTTTTTTGCATTTTGCATTTGTAAAAAATTTAAATA
>KZ807106.1:544832-573470 GCA_000696205.2 Oncopeltus fasciatus
GTACATTGTCCATCTTCTTGGCCGAATACATGTGTTCACTGTCACTGTCTGTATTTCAGTATGATTCTTTTCCATTCTCTCTCAATTTTTCTTCCTTATAAATATCATAGTTTCCATCCACATGATAACTATTTCGTCATCCCCCATGATTTATGTAGATTTTAATAAACATGGAAAATCAACTTTTTGTATTTGTATTCCAAATTTTTTTTTATATAAATAAATGTATGTATTTTTATTTAAATTTGTACTTCTTTTTATTTTCGAATTAGTTAAAATTATATATTTAGTGATGAAGCTTCAGATCTGTTCCATAGGCGTCGACCAGTGACAGACCTTCTCCCGCCTTACCATCTCCACCGAGGGGGTTGGTTCACGAGTCCGACACTCGCCATCGTGGGAGACCATCACGAGAATCCCACTTTTCTAAACCACGGCCTTTCAGGAGTATAATAACAGAGCAGGTATGACTGGAACATCTTCATCAGGGGCGACGTACCGGATCTACCTTCAACAGTACTGACATCCACAGGAAGGAATGATGGTGTACCAGTAATACATGTTGGTGTAGAAGAATCCATAACAGAAAGAGACAGGATCGTATGGGTTGATTTCAGGAGGCGGTGGGCATAGGTAGGAATAACTGACTCGTTTTTTCGGAGAAGACAATGTGCCTAAAAAGTAAGATTGCTATGTAAGTCTAGAGCCAATCTGGGAAGAATGAGTCCATGATGTGTTCAACTTTCGGAAATACATTCTTAAATTTAATCCAAATCACCTACAAATCCTCCTACCAATATGCAAGTCAGAAAATTGCATTTTGCTACTATTTATTTATATTATTATTCCCGTAACTCTTGGAGAGATAAATAAAAATTTGGTCTTTTTCTAAATCCCGCTCCCATTCAACCGATTTCAGTTATTATATCTATTCGACGATTTACAACAAGAAGCTGAAATATTGAAGTTGATAACTTAATTTTCAAAATTGTAGACCCAAAAGTTCACACACACACAGACACACGAACTTACAAACCACACACATTGGTTAAAAACACACAAACGCCATAGGGGAAATAATTATAAAAATATATATAATAATAACAAAAGAAAATGGACATTCGGAGGCTTAGTCTGAAAAAGATTAAATAAGGACTGCACAGCTGATTAATCTGACAGGTTGGAAGGAGAACAAGAAGATAAGGAAATTCGCTAATCCTGGCNACTAATGCATTATTGAAGAGAAAAATTATGTTCATTTGACTAAGTTGAGCGCCGTCTTATCTTATTTTTTTTACAAATGAATTCTCAGACCATTACTTACATCTATAATAATTTTATGAAGAGATTTTCTGTTTACTCAACGTAGGTTTAGTCCTATTTAATAAGTTAAGTGAGCTTCAGAAAGCTTTAAAGAATAAAGCTCCAGCAGCTAATTTTATTTTGAAGATAGGAACTTACTTAAGAGAGGGGGAATAAAAACGCATCCCACATAGACACTATGAGGAGGGGATCAGAGAATGAAGGGGAGACTCCCCTCTCCCGCTTAGGAAGTAAGATATAAATATAGAAAGGGAAGAGAAGGGCCTAACAAACGTGCCTGAGGAACACCTGAAGCATTAAGGGCCGAAGATAGCCACCAGCAGGGGTAGCGATCGCTAGGCAGCTGGTACTGCACCGTGCCCTCAGCACGAGCTTCACACTATGTCTCTCCCCTCACAGCTATATATATGGACCTTGATTTTTTTGGGGGAGGAACTCCATAAAACGTGGCAAATATATAACACACTTCGTTTTTATTAGGAGGGTGTTCTGCTAATTAAAAATGAGAAAAAAAATTGTATTTTTTCCAAAAAAGAAAAAAAATTAATACATCTAAGCGCCTTTCTCGTATCATAGAAACAAAACAACATCATCTTGACTTGAACTATGAAACATGTAACTAATTAATAATTTTTTGAGAATAGGATCCAATAAGAAATGGATGGGAATAATTAGATGCAAGGATAAGATATTGGGAAGTAAAATAATTCTTTATAAATATTTTATTTGGTTGTGGTATTTTATCCCACGTAAATTTTAAACAATTAATGAGAGGGAATAGAATAAAAAAAATCTATCTGTTCTAGCCAGGAATTGAACCTGGATCTCCTGCTATCCGGGCCGGTGCACTTACCAGTTATGCTACCAGGACGCGCTAGTTATCCCATTCAATTCCCTCTACACTAGCAAAAGCCTAACGAACGAGAAAGGCGAGAATCCTGGCTGGGACAGATAGATTGTTTTATTCTATTCCCTCTCATGAATTGTTTAAAATTTACGTGGGATAAAATACCACAACCAAATAAAATATTTATAATGAATTATTTTACTTCCCAATATCTTATCCTTGCATCTGATTATTCCCATCCATTTCTTATTGGATCCTATTCTCAAAAAATTATTAATTAGTTACATGTTTCATAGTTCAAGTCAAGATGATGTTGTTTTGTTTCTATGATACGAGAAAGGCGCTTAGATGTATTAATTTTTTTTCTTTTTTGGAAAAAATACAATTTTTTTTCTCATTTTTAATTAGCAGAACACCCTCCTAATAAAAACGAAGTGTGTTATATATTTGCCACGTTTTATGGAGTTCCTCCCCCAAAAAAATCAAGGTCCATATATATAGCTGTGAGGGGAGAGACATAGTGTGAAGCTCGTGCTGAGGGCACGGTGCAGTACCAGCTGCCTAGCGATCGCTACCCCTGCTGGTGGCTATCTTCGGCCCTTAATGCTTCAGGTGTTCCTCAGGCACGTTTGTTAGGCCCTTCTCTTCCCTTTCTATATTTATATCTTACTTCCTAAGCGGGAGAGGGGAGTCTCCCCTTCATTCTCTGATCCCCTCCTCATAGTGTCTATGTGGGATGCGTTTTTATTCCCCCTCTCTTAAGTAAGTTCCTATCTTCAAAATAAAATTAGCTGCTGGAGCTTTATTCTTTAAAGCTTTCTGAAGCTCACTTAACTTATTAAATAGGACTAAACCTACGTTGAGTAAACAGAAAATCTCTTCATAAAATTATTATAGATGTAAGTAATGGTCTGAGAATTCATTTGTAAAAAAAATAAGATAAGACGGCGCTCAACTTAGTCAAATGAACATAATTTTTCTCTTCAAGAATGCATTAGTTTCCTACTGGTTTTTTAACTCCAGTAAAAAGTATAAAAAGAAGTAATGAATATACCTGTTGTAATATTGACTAATTATTTGTATTACAATATGACAAAAGAACATCTGAAATGGTTATGTAATAACTGTTTCAAGAAAATCAGACTTAGCGCAGTGATTGGACCTGCACCTTACCCCTCAGAGACTGCTCACTGTAGTGACAAGTTAAAACAAACGAGTATCACTTTGTAAACATTTCTAAAGAAATGCTTGATCCAACATGAACTACCCTAGTTTGCCTCTGATCACCCTAGGCTATCCTACCCTAGTCTCCCCTAGTCCATCCGACCCTAGACACTTATCTTCCCTTATCCACTCCAGTCTATCATACCCTATTCTAACCTGCTTATGCTACCCTAATCTACTCTCTACCCTAATCTACCAAACCTAGTCTGCCTAGTTAAATAAAAATAGTCCAAAAGACTTCTAATACCATTAATTTTTGTTTTCAGCGACTGAAAGAAACAAAAATGCATATACTCAATTTAATAGCTAGGTGAACTGTTAAGATAAAGCAGTTATATTAAAAAATAGTTACCAAATATATTTTTTTTTAAATGGACATAAATATTTTCCTGAATTTTCTAAAGTTGCGATAACTTAGGGATGTTAAACAATTTTAAGAGCTTTATTGTTTTTAAAATAAAGGAAAATTGGTGGCAGTCATAATCATTAGATTTGTTTTTTGCTTTAAAGCCATTTATAAAAGAAATTGTGCACAGGTTGAATTTTTGCTTGAATGGAAGTACGGAAGTAGAAGATGCAAAAATGATAAAAAATGTCTAATACTTTAATTTTAGAATTTAAAAACATACTACAAAATTATCATACCTTCTATTATCCGTCTTCCTTGGTTTCTGTAAACCATCTTCTGTTGGCGAGCGCTTTCGGACATTATCCATCCTCGTGGCCGAATACATGTGTTCACTGTCACTGTCTGTATTCAACTGCGTGAACACATGTATTCGGCCTATAAGATGGAGAATGTCCGAAAGCGCTCGCCAACAGAAGATGGTTTGCAGAAACCAAAAATAGAAAGTATGATAGAAAAAAATAGAAGGTATATATAGAATAATAGTTTTATATTCATTGGTAGTGAAAATAACATTTTCAAAATATTTCACTACTCGGATCTTTAAGGTAGGGTGTGGTAAGGAAAGTAACAACATTTGGGAAATGTGCGCTACTGCCAAAGACATTTTTCGAGGAAGAGCAATTTTCATCCCTTCTTGTAAAACTTTTTTTCGCGTCTAAGAGGCAATTCGCCTAACCAGCACTAACCACCCAGGATTTTTTTTTCGTGTCGTCATTTTTCAAGAAGCATCCCACTTAGAAAAACGCTCCTGCCGAGTGGAGTCTAGGCGCGAAGTTGCTCACCTCTCCGGAGGCGATTATCTGGCAGAAGGTGTCGCGTGCCACGAGAGGGCTGCGTGCCGCGTCGATGACGTGAGCATGCGACATTAGTCCGAGAGGGTCTTATCTCCGCCATCTTGCAGAGGTGCGACTCTTAACGTGTCTATAGGGGCGAGACTGCACTTTACCTGCCCTCAGACTCCATCTAGATATCCGCAGGCTTATGCAATCGTTATGTGTCGAAGGGAGAATGATTGCACTGACAAAACCAAGCTGAGATAATGCTAAGGTGAGCATAGACGACTTCGATGGCGTATATTTGCCAAATCAATCACAAACGGCACTTTGCACTTAGAGAGTTTCACAAATAGAGGAAATAAATTACCTTTAGAGCATTTTTAGTAGAGAATTTGTTGGGGTTAGGCAAGGTTGTTGAGTGGGGTCTCTGTTGTTGTTGGTGGGGGGTGTATGTGGTTCTGTCAGAAATTAAAGTGTGCATTTTCTTGGTGTAGTCAGTCTTGTTAATAATAACCAATTTATTGCCTTTATTTGGGTTATCAGGAATTTACGAGTAATCAGGAATTCCTGAAAAACCAAATTAGCAATATCATTGTAAATAGAAGGCAAAAAAACGATTATTATGGACAAGGCTCACTACTGACTACCTAAAAAAGGTAGTGCTTTCTCACAAAAACAGATACACCCTTATTCACAACAACAGATACCTCATTCACAACCTTCAGCTAACCCAAACAAATTCTTTATTGATAATCTCCGCTCTTAAAAACTCTCCATTTTAACTTGAGTTTTTTTGTTTTTGTTTTAATGGGCTAGTGATTTGTACAGAGAGCTTTCAAAATAACTGTGTGTTTCCAAGGTTCTACGGGATGAGCTTCGAACCCAATTAAGACTGTGTAAACTTACAACGATTGCAGCACGTACAAGGAACAGACTTACGATGTGTAATAGGGAATTTATAAATGTTCAATAAACTTCAAAACTTATATTTTCCCGCACTGATAGAAAATCTAATTGCACTCCTTATATAGTATAATGACTTCTGGTATTACAATTAAGAAATAATCAAGTAAATTTTCTATCTGAAATTGAAATAGGCGTTCCAACTTTCCGGGGATACTTATAATTAAAATTATGCTATGTATGAAATACGCAAGGAAGACGGAGTCAATACTAAATTATACTAAAAATAAATCATTGTTAGCAGAGTTTCAACTATTAATTAATTCAAGATGCGGTTGTGCATGATTGAGTTTATTTTGCCGCCAGATAAACAAAATCCTCAGGATTTTCAAAAGAATGTAAACCGTTAGCAAGGTTGAATTACAACTTAAGAGAAAAAAATTGGCATACAGATATAAAATCTACGAATAAAAAAGAAAAGGATAATAAAACAATTAAATGAAGTGCATTTAAGCAATATACACAGGATGTAAGGAAAGGCACATAAAAATCACGTAAAAACAGACTAAAAAAAGTAGATTTCCCATATCTCATTCAGGTTGACATAAATGAGTGTATATGACGGTTAATATATAATACGCTGGAATGTTATATATATTAATATATATAATATATATATATATATATATATATATATATATATATATATATATATATATATATATATATATATATATATATATATATATATATATATATATATATATATATATATATATATATATATATATATATATATANATATATATAAGAGCGTTAAAGGAAATACTACTAAGTCGGGCTTCAGAGTTAGCTGTAAGGAAGAGTAGGGGAGTACACAGCAAAAAATAACCACAAAAAACTGCTAAAAATTTACGGTTCTATTTTATGTCCTGCAGAGGGGATAATTGCACTGGATTTGTATTTATTAATTTAATTTTAATTAAAATCGAGTTAAAACCATTAATATCTCCGTTTTTAGCGCAATGAAAAAAATCTGTAAAACTAATAAACTGTAAAAACTGTACAATATAATATAATTAGGTTTATTAATTGATGATTATTAATGTATAGAATGGAACATCAGTACACTTTATAAAGTTTTTGCGAACGACAATTTCTGCAGTATGCTTTATTAACACTTACTCTATATATATCCTACTTATTCCTATTTTGAAGATCCTCTTTTCTTCAAAATATAAATAAATAATTTGTACTTCTTTTGTAAGCCGCAAGAGAAATTCGTTTTGGCAGGACTACGATGTGGGACGAGGAGTGTAAAAGAAGACCCAGATAAATTCGTTTTTACCATTGCTTTGAAAAGATAAATAACATATTTATCAAATATGATTTGAATATAATTGCAATTCTGTATCACTTGTTATGTGTATTTATTTTAAGAAAAAACACATAATATGTATGAAATTTAGAAATGTATTTAGGAGGGTTGACCGCTTTCCCATTACTTCCGTACCTCGGTGCTAATAGCGACATTACCGTTTTCTTTTATTGTCTTTTTCGACAATAAAATATATAATTACTCATTTACTCTCATTTAAGTCCATCCTTAATGAATCTTAGGAAATCTACTTTGTTTACGCAGCTCCTGCCTGACGGGCATTTAATTCTAACCAATCAGATGCCGACATAAGGGAATATCTTGCATTGATGTGGAATGAATTGGTATATATTTTAAGTCAATAATCAATTGTAGTGCAGAGCTTAGATTAATTGCTTAAGTAGTACATGGCAGGGGTGGTTTTATACAGTGAGAAAGGGAAGACGTATTATTGATGGAGTGGGCAAGCCCCAACCGAGGCAGCTGATGAATCAGTGGAGGGTTTTTGCAATTCTATCTAAGCAGGGTTTTGAGTGTGTCCTAATGTCTCATTCCTCCAGGAAATAGATAATGATAGTAGCATGTCTTCACCTAGTAGCAGGGGTAAAAAGAATTGATACCTATCCAACGTCAAGCAAAATATAGCCACAGCTGGAGGCTGGCTGGGGTGGGTTTCCCAGACGGGGAGAGGGAATGGGTCGGCAGGGTTGAGAGGGTTGGAATGTGGCGGCAAACCTTGAGCGACCCTTAACACCAGGATTGCAGACGGCGACGGAGCTTTCGGGGGCGGCACCGCCTCCGACCGGTCGATATTCGAATAAGGGTGAAATACAGCAACCCCTTCAGTGTACAGCCATTTTACTCCGCGCCATTCACTCTTATTTCTTTATTTTTCCCTTGAAAAAATTAGTTTAGTCTAACTGTGTATAATTGACTCCAAACAATTATAAACTCAAAATAATCCTCTACCAAAAATAATGGATTAATATTAACAACTCCAATATTTTTGGTACCGTCCACATTCTTTAATTTCGAGATCCATTCACATTTGACATACGTATATATAGAAGAAAATGTTTAAAAATGTATATAGCAACATTTGTCACAATGTTAAAAGATCCTGAACTCTGTAAAGAAGTGCTAGATTGGGATAGATAAGTTGAATTGTAATACTTATTCTTATATATATATTTCATAACCGAACGGATTATCGAACGGATCGCATGTCATCATTAAAGAGATGATAGAGATTATCTTGATGATTACGATTATGAACTATCTCCATCCCTGGTGAAGTAGCAAGTCAAATACCTCAGCAGACGTTCCTTTTTACCACACACTTTGGAATGAAACTTTTAAATAGTTTGGTTTTTCACTAATTGAAAACTATTATGTTAACTAGAAGATGTTTTATTTGTTGGGGTTCGGTCAAGGTAGATCCAAAAAATAAAATTTAAATAATGAGTATTTTTTAACTATCTGCCAACGCTTGGCTTACTTTGTAAGCCATTTCAGGGCTATCGTGAAGGCGAAATGGGATGTCGTGTCACTTGGATCCAAAGTTTATGACTGATGCCGAAACGCTGGCAAATAATTAAAAAATGCATATTATTTTAATTGAATTTTTTGGATTTACCTTGACCGAACCCCAACAAACTATGCCATTATGTTAACGTTAACCAGGAAAAGAAAATTAGGGATATCGATACACAGTTATGAAATTATCTTCAACGTTTTAAGTGGGGACTTAAAAATGATAATAATATTTTTATTGTGTATTTCAGAAATCATCTACTGTTCCGTTCTTAGGCGTATCAATCAAACTTTATTCATAAAAATAAGATTTTTTTTATTAAACAGGAAAACTAAGCGGCTGTTGTACATGGAAGAAGGCCAGAAAGACGACCCAAACTGCGTTAGGCTGATGGTGTAGCAGCTGATGCTAGGTCCATCCGAGGTGTTAGGAATTGGATGGTGGCGCTCTGGAATGTGGATAGGGATGACTGGTGGCGATTAGGGCAATTGCGATTGTCCTGATCCCCCAGCGATTGGACTGCTATCAAATAAGAAGAGACTTTTCATGGGACGATTTGCAGATTTTGCATTGGACGAGAAATCGAGCTGTTATGCTGATGTGTTGATGTTGTACAGATGAGCTATGTACATTGGAAAATCTGTTACGATCTTTTTTTATTTTCAAGGCTTTGAATTTACTATGATGATACATGAACCAAGAAATAGTTCTGTTGAAAATTTCGAACACTGATCCCATTTAAAGCAACCTTTTCTTCCTATAGACTGGTTGCCTTCTGCTAAGTGTCCTTCAATTAAATATCAATTCGATTTTATTCATAATTATCTGGAAAAAGCTTTAGTATTCTGACGTAACTAGTGCCAAGTACATCGGACAAGACTGCCATTACACGCTGACTTGCCTTCCTACAGCACTCGGTCATATATTTGTCGACAACACCCCCGACACCATCAAACAATCTACCTATTTGGCATATCGGATTACCGCCAGGCGATAAGATGGTAACTGGTGCCGAGTCAGAGCTATTGAATGGATCCCAAGGAATCCGGGACTGACTTGCATTCCCCGTCGACTTTCGCATGCACTCCTGCACGGGCGGTATCAGTCACCTCTTCAGCCCAGTGCAAACATCGCATCTCAACACCGCCCATCTGGGTCAGACCTGTCTGCCGTCGAAGGCTTAGTCACTAAGCAATCATACCAAATCCCTTATGTAACAGATCCCTCATCCACCCATAACTTATTAAATTTCTTTCTTTTTCTTTGGTGTGAGTGAATATAACGAAATTCAATTACACAGTTTAAAGTTGTGAAGTAGTTTTTATAATTCTTTCACTATTTACTTCTATACATCCTAAAACCCACCAAAAATATTAATCATAATATTTTTCAAATAAGTAAATCTTGTGGTCGTAATATTTGCTGACTGTAGGGAGGATAAAATTATATAAAAAAATTCAAATATTCTCTCTAAGGTTAAACATCTCCAATTCCTCAGAATTTTGTTGGAATATGCTAAAAATAAACGTATCAATATATACTGTTTTTAATAATAATAAAAAGGTGATATTTTCAATTATGCACAGGTGTTAATATTCTAAAAGTAATTAAAACAAATTGTTGTAGATTTTACTTTATTTTGACAAGACCTTTGGCTTCAGTTATTAATAAAACAACTTCTATGGTATTTATAGTGATAAATCTACTGATTGATCAACCCACAAAGGATTTATTGATATTACATTGACTAAATTGACCTTTGTCATGGAAAACCTTAGACATGGGTAAGTTGGAGATACCACATGAAAATCTATCATGCCCAAGGTATTAAAAATATTTACGTATTACATATTAGTTTGATTAATTTATCATTATCAGGTTTATTATTATAAATACCATAGCAGTTGTTTTTTTAACAACTGAAGCCGTAGGCCTTGTCATAATAAAATAAAATCGACAAAGACTTTTATAATTACTTTTGAATATTAACACCTGAGCATAATTGAAAATATCACCTATATATTAATATTAAAAACAGTACATATTGATACGTTTATTTTATATNATTATTATATATACATATAATTTTATAGAAGTACTTATAATCTTTTTTTTATATAAACTTTTATTTATTTATTACATTCTGTTAAATAACAACATTTTGTAATTTGATTACATAGAAGTTAAAAATGACATTCAACTTATAATCAGTGAATAATTTAAGACATTTTTCAAAAGCTTTGTTTACCTATCAAATAGCTTTATTAATTTGATTAATACGTAAATATATATATATATGATACGATAAAATGAAAATTTTATATAAATACTTACTATCTCTTCTCTCACTAGCGTTTGAAATGTTTGAGGGATTTGAAAACTAGGATTATTTCCAAATCTTTTTGAAAATTTTGGCAGTAATACTGTACAGCCCTAATGAACCCAAAATTTGTTTAAAATTTGTTATAAAATCGTTCAAATGTTTTCATTCAATGGAAGCTGGTGTAGGAATTATGTCTTTGTACTATTCGTATTCCTTGTGAGTTCATTAATTTCAAAAAGCTTAATTTGAATTAAAATAACCTTTCCCATAACCTGAAATGAAAAAGGCGTAGTCTAAATATCTGAACAGTCAGAAACGATACGTTTGCCATAAATATCTAAATAGCCCAAAGCTGTTCCATGAAAAATCTCTGTTACAATCCTATAATAAAGATTTAACTTTCAGATTTCAGCTTTCAGAATTCAGTTTTTTTTATGTTTTTTTTTTATATTAAAAAATTATTTAATACACGAAGTACCTCTATAAATTATCTTTAAAATAATACCAACCTTTTAAATTCCACGTGGAAAGTAAAGTTGTTTTAGCATAAACCCAGGTACTGGAAGCAAAATAAACCACTGAATCTAATAAATAGAGATTTGTCAGCCATTGAAGAGCCAAATTAGGTAGATCCTCTTGCTCCAATAAAGATGGACATATAGAAAACAATAAATGGGTAACTTATCTTGCAAGACGTAAACACACACGCACATATATAAGACATATACTTTAATATTTAAGTTTATATCAATTTTTATAGTATTACAAATATTTGTGTAACCGAAATTTATTACGATAATTCGGCCTCATTTTTAATAATTTTACGTAAGAAAAAGGCATTTTATTTACGTAAATATCCAAGATGAAAACTATAATAAGAAATTCTATAAGCTTCGCCCCATTGGACGCATCTGACACGAAATCTGCCGAACGATGGGGTGCAGTATGGGGGATTGGGGGCGGGGCGAGGAATGCGGGCGGCATAGTTCAAACGAACCGTCCTACCAGGAGGGCAGGATTGGGGTAGAGCTCGAGCCGACTGCTCGCCGAGCTGGACACTGGTCGACGGCTACTCCCACTGCGGCCGAACAGAACTGCCCCTCAGCAAGTAGTGGCCGTACACCCCTATGGTACATCCCTCTATGGCAAAGGACGGCAGGGGGGTTAAGTTTCCATTTGTAAAACTCTCTAAATTTACTATTAGATGTTCCTTTTTTGGGGGGGGAGTTCGGTTAAGGTGGATTAATAAAAATACCAATTTTAAAATACACTTTTTTTTTTTTTTATCTACCTTGACCGACCCCCCCAAATAAAAAAATATAACAATAATATCTACGGTCAAATAAAATAAAAAACAACACTCCATTCTATAAATTTACAATTTGTTTTGAGAAGAGAATTTGGTGGAGTACGTTCAAGGTTGTTCCAAGGGGTTCAACCTTGACCATACCCCAAAAAATTCTCTACTAATAATCTCAACGGTCAAAAACTCTCCATTTGACCTCTAAATTTACAATCTACTTCTATCAACTATATTTTCTATGTCTTTTTCCATTCAAAAGAAATACCTATAACTTCAAATATATATATATAGAGACTGCTCACTGTAGTGACAAGTTAAAACAAACGAGTATCACTTTGTAAACATTTCTAAAGAAATGCTTGATCCAACATGAACTACCCTAGTTTGCCTCTTATCACCCTAGGCTATCCTACCCTAGTCTCCCCTAGTCCATCCGACCCTAGACACTTATCTTCCCTTATCCACTCCAGTCTATCATACCCTATTCTAACCTGCTTATGCTACCCTAATCTACTCTCTACCCTAATCTACCAAACCTAGTCTGCCTAGTTAAATAAAAATAGTCCAAAAGACTTCTAATACCATTAATTTTTGTTTTCAGCGACTGAAAGAAACAAAAATGCATATACTCAATTTAATAGCTAGGTGAACTGTTAAGATAAAGCAGTTATATTAAAAAATAGTTACCAAATATAATTTTTTTTAAATGGACATAAATATTTTCCTGAATTTTCTAAAGTTGCGATAACTTAGGGATGTTAAACAATTTTAAGAGCTTTATTGTTTTTAAAATAAAGGAAAATTGGTGGCAGTCATAATCATTAGATTTGTTTTTTGCTTTAAAGCCATTTATAAAAGAAATTGTGCACAGGTTGAATTTTTGCTTGAATGGAAGTACGGAAGTAGAAGATGCAAAAATGATAAAAAATGTCTAATACTTTAATTTTAGAATTTAAAAACATACTACAAAATTATCATACCTTCTATTATCCGTCTTCATTGGTTTTTGCAAACCATCTTCTGTTGGCGAGCGCTTTCGGACATTGTTCATCTTCTTGGCCGAATACATGTGTCCACTGTCACTGTCTGTATTCAACTGCGGTTGTATTCTGACAGTGACAGTGAACGCATGTATTCGGCCAGAAGTTGGACAATGTCCGAAAGCGCTCGCCAACAGAAGATGGTTTGCAGAAACCAATGAAGACGGATTACAAAATGTATGATAGCAATAAAAATAGTTTTTCTTTCTTTGATTTCCCTGTCTATTTTTTTTTTTTTTATAAATTTCTCTTATGAATTCAATTTAATAATTAACAATGTAATATAATATTGGATGTATTCAGAGTAAAATATTTACATTGATATCAATGTTTTATACTATGTCATAGCATATAAAACATCTCTTATAGGGGAATCCATGTCTCTTCTTTTTTAGTTGAATGCAATTTTTAGCCCAGTCATTTGCTAGCGATTGCTCGATATAATAATGAAAGAGATATTAAAAAAAAAAAAAAAAAATCATAGAAATAGAGTACAACCAACTATCTTTGACTACAGAACTGTCAGGAATATGTCAGAGGGAAGACAGATATAAAAAAGATGTAGTCTGAAAGAGCATTGTATGCATAGCGCATGCGCCGGCTTTCTCGACCCACTATGTCGCCCACTGGGGAAAGTCTGCTCCAATGAACGGCACCTTCATTCAAATATACAGCGACGGCACGAGATGGAAGGGAACTCATCTTTTCACTCATTTACATTTGAGCAGAAATCTTCCGTTAGCATGGGATGGAAGAGGTCAAATTATTTGAAGAGGTTTTTATCTTTGAAACCAAGTCAAAGAAAACGAAAAATAAAATAAAAAAATAAAAATTAGGGACTCTTGTAAATCTGCTTTCGTATCCTACGACTCCTGAGCTTTATATTTCACACAAACGTCTAGAGCTACATGATCATGAACATCGATATCTTCCAATCCCGCTTCTCCTGAGCTCTATACCTCACACATACTTCGAAGAGTTCATGGTTATAAACATGGATATCTTCCAATCCCGTTTCTCCTGTAGTTAGTACCTCACACTTACTTCGATGGTTATATGGTCATGAACATCGATATCTTCCAATCCCGCTTCTCCTGACGTTTGTACTTCACACTTACTTCTAGAGCTACATGATCATAAAAATCGATATCTTCCAATCTCGCTTCTCCTGAAGTTTGTACTTCACACTTACTTCTAGGGCTATATGATCATGAACAACGATATCTTCCGATCCCGTTTCTCCTGAAGTTTGTACCTCACGCATACTTCTAGGGCTATATGATCATGAACAACGATATCTTCCAATCCCGCTTCTCCTGACGTTTGTACTTCACACTTACTTCTAGAGCTACACGATCATAAACATCGATATCTTCCAATCTCGCTTCTCCTGAAGTTTGTACTTCACACTTACTTCTAGAGCTACATGATCATGAACAACGATATCTTCCGATCCCGTTTCTCCTGAAGTTTGTACCTCACGCATACTTCTAGAGCTACGTGAGAATTATTTTTTTATGTAAAATATATATTTTATCAATTAACTAATCTATGTTGAGTTGCATTGCTCTAAACTAAATATTACGCCCGCTGCATCGGAAAGACTTTTTCTACTCGAACTTGACAATTCAGCTAATTCCTCACTACTATGCGTCCGATTTGACCGTAAAACTAATTTAGACTTTTGTGTTATATTTAAAAGCGAAATGTTAAATATCATTAAGAAATTCAGTTGATTTTGACTTATAGACCGTTAAAAATTTATTTTTGTAAATAAAAGTAAAACAACACTTTTATTTAAAAGGTGCATGACGAATTTCATTGAGAAAACTGATAACTGTGGCTTGCAGAACTCTAACACTCACTCACACCCACATTTGTACGTTATGAATGCCCAGGCAATATCCATGGGAAATTCTCTATGGATTTATTTTTATTTACTTCTTCCCGCCGGTCATAAACCGATTACACATGACCAACAATTGTTATTAATCATTACAATAATTAGAATGTATTTCATTATATTTAATTACCCCGATTTCACGACATTTTGAGTACAGGAGGATAGGTTGTGATCGAGTATCTTGGCCTCCACAAGACCCTCGATATAGGATAAATATATATATTCATATATTTATCCTATATTTATTCCTTTGGAGGAGGCAAAAAAAAAAAAATTAAATTAAAAAAAAACAACGTGTGACATACATCCTTCTCTTTAATAGTTTCCATATACATACCAAATTTAACGTTTAACAATTTCTACCATTCCACTTCCCGATCCAAGCCCCACTCCCAAAGCAGTGACTTCTTTCTGTTCCAACCCTTACATTCCTAAACATACCAAAAATATGGATTGGAGGGAAAAGGCATTCAATCTATTTAGTCCATTCTTAAATATATTCCTAACTATAGTTATCCTTAAAAATATTATGGAACTCAAATGATGCAAAGTTATATTTTACTCTATTATATTTTATTATTATTTTCGTAACACTAATAGTAATGAAAGTATTGACTATTATTTAATTCTGTTTTTCACCCCAAACACTCCTTCAAATTCATTCAAAAATTTGAAAAGTGGCGCCTAAATGAATTTGATTCATGTAATTAAAATAATACTGGGTTCCATCCCTGTTCCTTTGGTAATTTTAAGAATTAGTTAACTTGTTATAGAATATAAATAAATGTTAGAAAACATAATTCACACTATTTATGGTCGATAGATCTTTCAATAACTTTAAAAATAATGAATATATAATGTTTTAAATTTTTGTCTAGCTCTAAACCTCCACTTAAGCTGATTTATGCCCTTACGCCTTTGTCCAACAGTTTACAATAACAAGATCGAACAAAAACAAATTTTGGAGGTAGATTTGTTGACCGGGAAGTTTTATGAAGAGATGATGAGGAATTCGGTCTAGGTAGTTAAAGAATTAATAACTAATTTGTAACCCAAAAAAAAAAAAAAAATTTAATGTAGTCAACATTTCGGCCTGAATTCCAGGCTATCATCAGGGCTGAATATGAAAAAGAAACATATAAAAATAGTATAGAAACATATCTATATGTCATATTCTAACAAAGATTAAATAAATGATAATATAAAACTGTGTGTAATCAACTACATAAAATGCATGAAAACTGGATATTGAACATATTGGAGAGAGAGAGAAAAAAAGAAGATATAAAATCCAATTTTCATGTAATTCAAATAGGCGATTACACTCAATTTTACATTTTCATTTATTTATTATTTGCTAGAATATGATATATAGGCATTTTTCTGTATTATTTTTATATGTTTCTTTTTCATGTTCAACCCTGATGAAGGCCTGAAATATAGGCTGAAACATTAACTAAAATAGAAACTTTTTTGGTTGCAAATTAGTTTTAAATTCTTCAGCTACCAAGAACGATTTCCTGTTAATCCCCTCTTCAAAAAACATATTTTTTTAATAGAAATTGCGGAGGTCAGAGTGTTTAAGAATACAGACACTAAATATATATTTATTTATTTAAGCCATGGTTTTTTTTTCCAACAAATAGTGCATTGGATAGGGATTATGCTATTGTTTTCGTTATCTTTGATATAACATCAGATGTGTCAATGCTTTCTGCTCCTTTCAACATTAATATTGGCTTAAAGGTTTTAAGCTTGATTTTAACATATAACCCCTTCAAATTCGTAGTCCCCTGCATTTAACAATGGCAAAAAGAATCGTGGTTTTCCTCAGTCTTTCGCCAGAATCTCCAAAATCCGTGTCAGCTGGTCGCATGAGCGGTTCCCTACGCTTTCCTAACCTAATCAAGAACCAAGTTTACAGCACGAGGAAACGGAACAGTCGCCATACTGGATGCAGATTCAATTCAGTAATTACACCTATGAATACCCCCAACAATGGTCACGTTCTCAAGCCCCCGCGGAAAGCACACGAATATTCCAGTCTCGGAAAGGCAGTAGTCGCCTGGTATTATTCTTTTTTCGCATTGCGCCGAACCCTTGCGCGGGGGTAGAAGCTATTGCGGGAGAAGACTAAAGACGTCTTTAGCATTTCGCATTGTCTCCCCGTACAAATGACCAAGAGTTAGTGACCACGTGAAGGGGGCCTAACGAGGCTCCGTGCACTACTCCTGCAGGGCCGTTTTGAATAACGAACGGGTCTTATCGGTGTCACGAGCTCGCCCATCGCCTCTAGTCGGCGTCACCCGGCCGCGGGAGAAATTTAAATACACGAAGACGTCTTCTCGTTTTTGCGATACGTTTTTGTAGCGACGGAGACAGGTTCGTTAGCTTTCTTTTGCGGGTTTGTTTTCTTTTTCGGATGTGTGTGTGTGTTTGTCGGTTTATCCTAACGAGAAATTGTGAGGAGAAGGACCCTTTCGGCCCACGATCTGAATAACAGATTTGTCGAATCTACGAGGTTGCGGGTCTTCGTGAAGGTGCACTTTCAGCTCGGGGGAGTCGGATGACTTGCAAATTTCACAATTTCGATTATGAAAATCATCAGAATTTTCACTGCTGAAAAAAGAAACATTGTCCCCTTGTTATTCGTTATTGTGAGGGCATGTAAGCTCTACACCAAACTGGTAATCGGTCCCTTAATTGTGATGAATTCTTAACTTAACACTGGATCAATACTATCTTTGCGAAAACTGCTAAAACTATAAGTGCCACTATAATTTTATTTTATTATCAGCAGTGGATTTAGCCCTAGTCATACAGATGGGATGATGATATGCTTCTATGTTTTGGGAAGTGGTCCAATACACTGCTTATAATCAGAAAAAATAAAGTTTAATGGAAAAAAAAAAGTTTATTAATGTATTTAGATAATAACTGTTATATTTAAAAAAATAAAAATTTCTTTTTTCTATTTTTCCCAACCAGGAATACTATTTAAGAATTAAATATATTAATAGGGGCGCCGGGATAGCTCAGGGGATCCGTACAGGTCTCGCAATCCTGACGCCGCGGGTTCAAATCCTGCCCAGGTCAATCTTTTATTTATAATACAGAAGCTTGTCCTGAGCCATGGGTGTTTAAAATGGGGTGGCAACCTGTAGATAGCCGCTCCCTCCAATGACCCTAAGTGGTTGCAAGGGAGGATAACACAGCAAAAAAAAAATATATATATATATATTAATACAATAAATCTAGACCAGAGATATTTCTGCTCTAATGTGAGTTTCGAGAAAGATACCAGAACATTAGTTCACGTAGGCTTCGACGGTCGTCAGATGTATTTACCGTTTCTTTTTCCGGGTTGGACCGTGTCAAGTTGTTGGTAGTTGCCGAGCTTTCGCACATCATGTGATGGCTTCTTCAGGGCTGAATAGAGATTGAGAGCTGTAAAAGACTCTCTTTTGATAACATGATTTGCGATGACATTGGCATCATGTCCGAAAGCTCGGCAACTTGACACGGTCCAACCCTGAAGAAGAAACGGTAAATACAGAACATTAGTTGTTGTAATAAATTATAAGTGGTAATAATACCTTATCCTCATGAAAATAAGTCACTAGATAAAAAGGAAAACTAGTTATATTTTATAATCTACAAATTCTAGTAGTAATTCTATATAAATCCTTAAAAAAAATCCCAAAGAATTTATTTCAGGATTATAGTAGAATATAAAGCTGTTCATTGGATAATAAGTAGGACTAAGGACTTACTCAATGTTATGTAATAGTGTTCGATGCATAATGTATTGGGTTTTCAGAAATTGTAAGTTACATGTTCATTATTCCTTGTTCCGCTGCGTACAACTTTGAGAAAATACAGAATCGCTCTCCCTCCCCTCCCCCTTCCACTCCGACCAATCTGATTTCTTATTCAAATAAGAGGCGGGTATTTGCATGCAGCTGCGTATCGAGTAACTGCAAGTTGTGGAATTGTTCACGCAATGTACCCGGTTTCTCTCTTGACACACTTACTTTCTGTAATGATTCGGTCGGTTTCGCCGCAGGACTCTTCATTAGGAAATCCAAGGAGGATTGCTCGATCTACAGCCCAAACCAATGGTAGACCAATGATTATCTTGTTAGTAAACCTCTCGTCAAAGTACAGTCATACATATTTCCTAACTCGATAATTTTGTATTTTTTTTTTTCACATCAGGGGTAGCTGAGAAGACCGGGACTTCCAAGTCTGGAGCTTCTGGATCAAGTCCCGCTCTTATCGGGAAAAATAACTATAAAATGTAACAAAAATAACAACAAAGATATAACAATTATAAATTAGAATCTCACTTAAAACCCCCTCCCTCACATTTTTATTTANTTTCTGAAATTGTAAGTTACATGTTCATTATTCCTTGTTCCGCTGCGTACAACTTTGAGAAAATACAGAATCGCTCTCCCTCCCCTCCCCCTTCCACTCCGACCAATCTGATTTCCTATTCAAATAAGAGGAGGGTATTTGCATGCAGCTGCGTATCGAGTAACTGCAAGTTGTGGAATTGTTCACGCAATGTACCCGGTTTCTCTCGACACACTTACTTTCTGTAATGATTCGGTCGGTTTCGCCGTAGGACTCTTCATTAGGAAATCCAAGGAGGATTGCTCGATCTACAGCCCAAACCAATGGTAGACCAACGGTGTTTATCTTGTTAGAAAACCTTTCGTCATAGTGCAGTCATACATATTTCCTAAATCGATAATTTTGTATTTTTGTTGTTTTTTTTCACATCAGGGGTAGCCTACATCAGGGGTAGCTGAGAAGACCGGGACTTCCAAGTCTGGAGCTTCTGGATCAAGTCCCGCTCTTATCGGGAAAAATAACTATAAAATTTAACAAAAATAACAACAAAGATATAACAAGTATCAATTAGAATCTCACTTAAAACCCCCTCCCTCATATTTTATTTAAAAAAAAAATATTTAAAGGGTTTCTAATAAGGATTATGTACCGAATTTGGTTGATATCTTTTAAAAAAGGTAAATGCTTAAAAGAAAAATATGGTTATGTATGTTTTAAAAAAAACCACGAAATTACATTCATAAATATCTCTCTTAATATGAGTTTTTTTTGGAAAAATTTCGCTGAATATAAATGTTTTAAAATTTTCGTTTACATTTATTTGTTATAAGAAACATGTATAAATTTTTTAAATGTAAATATATTTTTTCCGAAACGCTAATGTTAATGAAGATATTAAGTTTCTATATTCTGTTTTTTTTCATTTAATCTCCTTTCCCCCTGAAGAGCTACTGGGTCATGGGCACAGAGAATAGTATGGCTTCATCATCATATAGAACTATAGATAAGTTGGGATATTTCATAGTTCCCAAATAATTAAATTTTTTTTATTTATTGAGATAACTCAATACCCCAATCCAATTGGTCCGATGTCGTTCTATAAGGAATACAGTATTTCATTTCATATTTAGCAGACATATTTATATAGTATAAAACTACTAATTTCTGCTTTTTCAAACCGATTAAACCAACAACAAACAGATTCATGCTATTCAATTTTGCTGTACAACTCCTAAAACATTTCGTTTATCAATCTATGCTGAGTTTAACTCCTATAAAGTAAAAATGACGACTCTATGGAATAAAACTTTTTTTTTTTTTTTTTTTTTATTTTTTAAACTCTTGACGTTTCTAGTAAACCCCCACTACTGTTAGTCCGGTTTCGCTCACGAACATATTCTTTTGTTCTGTATTTAACAACTTCATGTAGAATTTCAATAAAGAATACTGTAAAATCTGGCATGTGGCGAGTTGAGAAAACAAGCACACACACATACACACACACACACACACACGCTGTCTACCATTTCTTCGATATTCACTAAAATTATCTTGTATTGCAGCTTTCAAAAGTTATCTCCATCTTTTTGATCTTTTTAAGTAGCCCACCTTTTCACTAAAACATCTTTAAAANAATAGACTTCATCATCATATAGAACTATAGATATGTTGGGATTTTTCCCAATCCTCAAATGATTAAATTTTTTATTTATTGAGATAACTCAATACCCCAATCCTATGTCGTTCTATAAGGAATACAGTATTTCATTTCATATTTAACAGACATATTTATATAGTATAAAACTACTAATTTTTGATTTTTCAAACCGATTAAAATTTACTGCACAGATTAACTACCATTCATGCTATTAAATTTTGCTGTACAACTCCTAAAACATTTCGTTTATAAAAGTGACGACTCTATGGAATAAAATTTTTTTTTTTTTTTTTTTTAATCTTGACGTTTCTGGTAAACCCCCACTACTGTTATTCCGGTTTCGCTCACGAACATAGTCTTTTGTTCTGCATTTAACAACTTCACGTAGAATTTCATTAAAGAATACTGTAAACTGTGGCCTGTGGCGACGTGAGAAAACAAGCACACACACACACACACACACACACACACACGCTGTCTACCATTTCTTCGATATTCACTAAAATTATCTTGTATTGCAGCTTTCAAAAGTTATCTCCATCTTTTTGATCTTTTTAAGTAGCCCACCTTTTCACTAAAACATCTTTAAAAAAAAAAAAAAAATTACTGTGCATAACAATTTTGTAATTTGATTATATAGAAAGAAAATTAACTAATATGAAGATTAACAAATAAAATATTTACTGATTTTAAACTTTAAATATTTTATTTTCCGATTGACACTATAAGAGATTTTGCCAGCTGCAATGAAAAAATAATTTTTACAATTTTTATAATTATTGAATTATTTTCTCAGTTTTTATAAAATACACTTAGATGATTATGGGCTCTTGACAAAACCGAAAAGTCATAAAAACCTTCCAAAGAATGTTACAAGGACCTTTTTTTTTTCATGATCTTTTCATGACATTACAAATCAGGTTATCCTATGGAATCCTTCCCACCTGCAAGGTCACTTATGATGTATTTCTCCCCCATGATGCACCATTAGCTTCCCATTCCTCATAAGAACTTCTAAATATAGAAGCTTCCTTCATCGTCATGAAAGATCTTGTTTCACATCCGTCAACTGTGATGAAGGGAGCATCATCTGTACATCTCTCATTTCACATTTAGAATTGTATTTATGGTGTCATCCCCGCCCTCTGGGTGGCCCTTAATTCATTTTATAAATAGCGCGATAAAGCCGATGCCACGACAGTTGTATGAACATGTGATTAAAAAAAAAATTATGTAGCCATATAATTTTTTATACATACTTTAAAATAAATGTGAAATTTCAATTCATAACAGCTAAAATATTTAATAATCATGTAAATTCCCATAATGCTTGATAAACAATTTGGTTTTCATTACGTTGCTTTTTTTTTATACCTAGCAGATTTCTATAAGTGAGGTTTTTCTTTTAAGATTTTAACAGGAAATACTTCAAAATATTAGTATTACGTAATAATTACTACATAATATTTATGTAGCAGTAGAAGTTCATCAAGCATTGAGAATGTAACAAGAGCTCGAAGGCTTTCAAAATGATGATGTCATTGTAAGCTTTGGTTAGCCAGAGTTAATGGGGCGAACATATTGGGAGAGGGTTAAGGAAATCTACCCCTTAGGCACAGATATTACAGGGGGATTATACACACCAACTTAAGAAAACACAATTAATTACAATTTTTTAAGAAAATTATATAACATTAAATAATTGTTTAAATTATGTAAATAAACGAAATTTAATGTATACTGGAATTTGATAAGTGCTCTCGTAGCCCAAAGAATCTATTTTCGTGGCAGAGTAAACGAACACTAATACTAGTGTAAACTCTTAGACGCGCATTTAGTTAATCCCAGTGTGTGCATTACTATTTCACAAGGCTAAATTGTTTGTGCAATGAGATTGGACTCAAATAAATTCAATTACCAAATCTCAATGTGTACGTATTCTATGAGAAGAGGCTAGATCTGTAAGACGAATCTCTTATACGTCCACATAAAAGGGTACGTATACTATAAGTGTTTAAGTGCAAAGTGCATACATAAATGAGTCAAAATTTTAAAGGAAGAAACGATTCTTCTGATAATGTTACGTATAATAACAAACCTATACCTCTCTCTGATTCGATCCGTTATCATGGGTTCCTCCTTGACACAGGACTAAACTGGGGTGAGCATATTAAACTTATAAGCGATAGGAACTCAGCAGACGATACGGCATAAACTGACACTACATTACTACGACCGATCTGGACCTTCCAACAGCCAGCGAATACAATCCTTTCAATCAAAAGTTCTAAGAATAATTGCTAACGCTCCATATTATGTGTCCAACTCTACTCTTCATCACGACTTTAATATTCCTTTCGTCCAAGACCTTATCTCCACCCGCTTCACACTCTTCCACAGAAACATCCGTTTTACTCTAATCCATATGCGCAATTCCTGTCGTCCAATCCTTACAACCCTCCCCGGCGACTAAAACGAAGATGGCCTTGTGACTTCTTGGGACCTGACGCCTAAATTTACTAGGAGTGGGGCTAATGGGTCTTTTATCCCTGCAAAGTGACATGTAATTAATTTATTTTTTTATCTTTTTGTATATATGTACTATATACATATATAGAAAAAGATAGTATGATAAATATACCATCAATTACTTTGTTTTATTAGCAGAATGTATTGAGATTTATTGTATTAAAGAAAAAGTATAAGTGTACGTACTCAATGAAACTAGGCTAGATCCTTTGAGCTATAGGTGAATTCTTTTTTAAGCCTACTTATAAATCCCAATATGTACGTATCATATGAAACTATGGTGGATTGTTTGAACTGTGGTACAAATCAAAGTCCTCTTATGAAATCCCAATATGTACGTATCATATGAAACTTGGCTGTATTGTTTGAGCTGTGGGACAAATCAAAGTCCACTTATGAGATCCTTATGTGTCCGGCTCTTGACCCTTAGTCGGCTAAGAGTCAACCATATGTACCATATATGTTATCCTAACCCAGATATTATCCTTCCCCAGCCAGTATGTAATGTATAAAGGGGCATTACTACATTGTACTAGTTGGGATTGGTGCAACAGCACCATGCTTACAATACAATACCCTTCTTAAGAAACCACCATGAGTATGGGGAGTAATGACGTCCAGCGAGCCAGCATATTATATGGCCGACAGTTCGGCTTGCAAAGTGCCTAGTGATTCGGTTGAAATATGCCTTATCTTATTCTGAAAGAGCTACATTGTGTTTCCTGAGGTGTCTCTTTCTGAAGCACAGTTATAAAGCTGTGTTACCCATGTACGCATGCGTCGGGTTTGAGTCATTGACGGGCTCCAATGTATCAGAGGTGCACTTCTATGGCGATTCATGATTTGTTGAAAGTCGTTTAGCTGTCATAGCTTACGCAAAAAAAAAAAAATTAAATTAAAAAAAAACAACCGTTTCCTTTTATATTGCGAGCGTTGACACCATAGCTAAATGTCAATAAGATGATGTTAACAATTTTCCCGACAATAAGGAAGTTGTGATAGAATGAGTATTGACTCATTGGCTGAGTTTGCTACGTTAAATTGGGGAGTTTATGTCAAAAAGGTTAGCATTTATAATAGGTGTTTGTAACATTTATTTGCAAGTTTTTTTTTTCTTGTAGGGCTCAAACAAAATTTGAAAATTATACATAGACAGGGAAATGTTCACTTCCTAGCAGGTCCGTTAAAGTTAGCTAATTCTTTTGTGTATATAATAATTGCGAGACCACTGCGAGATAAACAGCTCAAAATATAACTTATGGTTAGCTCACCTGTATTTAGCAGCATTAAATTTCTAAACTCAAGAAATTTTGCAATATTTCATTGTGATAAACGTGTACATTTCGACCCCATTTTGACACATTTGAATCAGTAACTACATAACGTTGTATTTCTATTTGCTGTACTATATATATATATATATATATATATATATATATATATATATATATATATATATATATATATATATATATATATATATATATATATATATATATATATATATATATATATATATATATATATATATATATATATATATATATATATATATATATATATATATATATATATATATATATATATATATATATATATATATATATATATATATATATATATATATATATATATATATATATATATATATATATATATATATATATATATATATATATATATATATATATATATATATATATATATATATATATATATATATATATATATATATATATATATATATATATATATATATATATATATATATATATATATATATATATATATATATATATATATATATATATATATATATATATATATATATATATATATATATATATATATATATATATATATATATATATATATATATATATATATATATATATATATATATATATATATATATATATATATATATATATATATATATATATATATATATATATATATATATATANGAAAAAAAAAAATAACAAATTTATGAAAAATAGAAGAACAGTTAAAAAAAAAAGTACATGGAATAAAAAATTTTTATGTTAAGGATGTGTCTGTGATGAATCACTAACATTATATATATTTAACAAATCATAAATTATTCTCCAGTATTATTCCTAAAAAAAACAACGAAAAAGGTAAGATGAGAAAAATATATATTTTAATATTTAATATTACAAGAGGTAAAAATAAATTAAAAAAGAGAAGAGAAATAATTGACCGTCTTAAAATATAAATTCTCTTACTATTTGGATAAAAGTATGTTTTACTATCCCACCATTACTACCGTTAGCCAAGCTACGGAAATTATTATAATTGGTTGTAAAGGTCTATTTGCACTGCATTTTACATGAGTTAAGGTTTTCATGAGTCTCAAATTCACATTATATTCTATATTTGAAACCTCCATACACACAAACAGACATATTTATATACACTATTCTGAACTAATCGTATTTTTAGCTTTTCCTAAGCAGGATCAGTGATCATCTACAAAATATAAATGAAGAATACATGATTATTAATCTAATTGAACGTGAGTATTAACAAAATAAAACTTACAACAATACTAATATTTATGGGTATATAAGTATTTTTCCCCCCAAAAAACTAAAAAGGAACTCATAAATGTTTCTTTACACTTCCCTCTGAGAAAATGCGACTTGTTTCCCCCAAAATTGAAGTATTCCTTATGTGATCTACTTTTATAAAGACCATCATTTAGTTTCTCCTTCCATGGATTTGTATATATATACACAGAATTCTGAACTGACCATATTTTCAACTCCACCCAAGCAGGAACAGTGAAAATCTAGTGACATTTTAAATTTCCTTACTTAAAGACAGCATATATCAAACAATTACAGTACTTTGAGATAAGCATCCGTGGATTTAATTATAAGACTTTTTTTTATATTATTATGTGATTTTCTTCTAAAAAAGAAATTTGAAGAAATTAATGTCCTTGACATGCTGAGAAGGGGAATTTGGGAGTAATTCCCACAGTTTGGGGATTTTATTGATTATTGGAAATGTGGGGAGTTAGCCAAACAGTTTCTACTTATTCTAATTCCTGATGAAGAAAGCTGCGAATATAAAGCGAAATGCTGTGTACCTTGTGCAAAGAATTTAGAGAAAGTAGGAGTTTTTCAGAGGAAATTCCTGGGACAAGTTTGGTTGTTAGCGAGATTCGCGAGGCTACGAGTGCCATTTGTAAGCGGAATGGGCACCATTCGAGCCCCTGGAAGCACGTGCAATCAGAGCGACATGAGACCGCGCGACACTTAATATCCGCAGTAAATCTTGTGTGTAGTAACGCACGCAGTACAGTGCTCAGCTGTGTAGCCCTGGTCCAGTAGCCAACAGCTCTTTGTCTCCACCACCCTTTACAAATACCCCTCTGGGTCGTTATGAGGCAGAGTCACACTTATTTATTCCTCAAAAGGTCGGTGCATGTATCGGTTGCTCCGAATTCACAAGATCTTGTAGCTCTGTCGTCCGTACGCCTTTCCAAACAACAGATAAAGCATTTCTTACTATATATCCATTAGGTTTGCAGATTATTGAACCCTAATATATATAATATAAAGAAGAACAGGAGGAAGAATGACTGTAGGGAACGCACAAAAATAAAAAATTACATTGAGTATAAAATTGGTCTCTCTTCACTCCTCCCCGAACATTTTACTAATGTTAAACAATTAATGAGAGGGAATAGAATAAAAAAAATCTATCTATCCCAGCCAGCGAGAGCCTAACCCAAGAGAAAGACGAGAACATCGTCTTAAACTCGAAGGAGCTGACATTGTCAAGCTATTGTAGTGGGAATTTAATAAGATGTCTAGCTCGTCCTGGTGGTGCAATGGTTAAGCACGCCGGCCCGGATGGCAGGAGATCCAGGTTCGATTCCTTGCTGGGACAGATAGATTTTTTATTCTATTCCCTCTCATTAATTGTTTAAAATTTACGTGGGATAATAAACCACAACCAAATAAATATTTAATCATTGTTATTTTTTTCTTTTTGTTTGTTCACAACACTCTTTCTCCAACAAGTTCTTATTTGTTATATATATCGCAGCCACGAATTTCATTTTCTGTATATACACAAACACACACAATTATGTTATAATTATATTGTGTTTGTGTGGTTGAGGGTGTATTATAAACTTTTAAGTATTTGCAATGAGGAAACCATAATGTGTCTTGGTCTGCTCTTTAAAAAACTTTGAATTTATTTGTTTGAAATCGGGCAAGAAGGAGGATGGAGGTAGTGAAAGACCAAATTGAAAATTTGGGTTTAGATGGAATAATTTTTGGATATAACTGGTGTCCGTTCAAAATGTTGATAATGAAAAACATTTTTCTTTTGCAACCTACTTAAAAAAGTTCTGAGTAAAAAATACACCAATTTAAAATATAAAATGGAATTAACGAAACAATAAGAGTTTGTGTGATCAACAATATAAATATATGATTAATAGGACTAAATCTGAACATAAGAAAAAGGAAAATAAATAAATTGTAAACAGTTTGAAGGTGAGTCGGGGTAGTACATGGGATAGCAATTCCGACGCTGTGAGTTCAAATCCCGTCCATCCGGGCCTTTATTCAATTTATAAATAAAAGGTTAATAATAGATAGGGATGGTTAGAGAAGGTTAGGGAAGGTTAGGGAAGGTTTGGGATGGTTAAGGTTGATTAGAGCTGTTAGGGAGTCCTATATTTGTTTATGAGATCACTGTATCCCTGATTGGGAGTCCTTGTAAAAAGTTTCTCTTCCATAAAAAGAAAAAAAGTTTAGGAATGGTTAGGGATGGTTAGCGAGGGTTAGGGATGCCTATATTTGTTTAACCTTACAAATTATAAAATGTTCATTGAAGAATTATATATTTAATTTTAGAATGACAGATTTGTTTTATGAGTCATGATATCACAGTATCCCTGTTTGGTAGTCCTCGTAAAAAGTATCTTCTCCTTCAAAAAAATAAAAAATAAATAATAAATTAATAAATAAAAGGTTAGGAATAGATAGGGATGGTTAGAGAAGGTTAGAGAAGGTTAACGATGGTTAGGGAAGGTTTGAGATGGTTAGATATGGTTAAGGTGGATTAATGCCGTTAGAGGTT
>KZ807106.1:585174-600149 GCA_000696205.2 Oncopeltus fasciatus
TTATTGCTTGTTTACGGTGTATTTATTTATTTGTTCTAATAAATTAACTTCAATTTATCTTTGTTCTTAATGATTATTGGCCTTAAGAATATATTTCGTTTAAAAACAAATCAAGAAGGCACATTCACATAAGCCGCAATTGTACTCAAACAAGCAGAGTTATAAGGTCCAGGAAAAGAGGAAAGATTGTATGTGACGAGACAGTAAAACTGCCGAAATAGCAGGGGATTGCCTCCGAGTCTCCCTAAAATCGTGAAGCCGCTCGAGTCAGCTGTTATTTTGAGAGGACCCGGGGTGCAGTAGTCGTCCCGGTGAGGTCGTGATCCTTCGAGGGGACGGAAGTGAAACTGAACGTGAGTTAGCTAAGAGATTTTGAGCCACGAGCACTAGATGCTCCTCGGGCTGTGCAGCCGTTCTTACGTCAGCCCAACCGCTGTACGGTGCAGACAGCGGGGCGCCGAAGGGCGACGTGCAGTACCGTCGTGGCACCAGGACTGGAATTCGTCTCATGTGCAACGAACGGCTAGGCCCATTGATTGGTCATTTCGTGCATTCTCCTCCTGGGCCAAGAACAGCTAAGAGAACTGGTCCAGCTAAATGCTGACGGAAAAACCAATTTTAAGTCTCACTACTGGGCCTAAGGCAGATAAAGATCTCTTAAACAGGTAAGGCCTTTCTGTGTTATTGATTTTCTCTTGAGTCAATATTGTACAAATTTGACTAGATATAAAGTATATGATGGAAGCTCCAAATTTTCACAAATTTGAAAAGAACATACAACGCGTAAACAACCGCTGAAAAATGGCTCACTTAAAACATCTAAATAATAGAGCTTAAAATAAAAAAGGATTTCCTTGACTGCAAAGCTACATTGCCAGGATCTTGATTTTATGAATAGCTGCTTCATTCTTGATCACATAATTAAATAAGGTTTTTTTTTTTGTTTTTCTTTTTCCAACAATAAATGAAAATTCTTCATCCTGACTTAATATTTATAAATTGTAATTTATAGCATCAGGATTATGTGGAGTAATATTCATTGGATATCTTGCCCTCCAGAAAAACTCAATGTCCACATCAGTATATACTGAAAAGTAATAATAATATATATATGTGTGTGTATGTGTGTGTGATTCAAAAGTACCAATTAGTGTAAAATATTTTTTTCCAAACCTTTTAAAATTTAATAATTTTAAGGGGAGCATTTTAATCACATTAATCACCACATTTTAACTTTTATTCATTATATGTTTTTTTAACATACTCAAACATCAAAGGAACTACAAATGTCATAAGAAGTCCATGCACGCTTCAATTGTTGCTAGAAACTGAAGAAGGTGGAATTATTGCGTTGTTTTAGGGGATAACCCCAATGACACTCATGAAAAAAAAATCGTAGTTGAGAACATATATACCGGGAGTAAATATATTAGCTTATTCCTTCTTTATTACCAGCCATCTTGAATGTTTCAAGTTGTAACTGTTACATGTTCTAAGGTAATCACAATAATAGTTTCAGCCATAGCTTATGTTGTTATACAAAATCCGAAATATTGATACGACAAAGATGTGCGATAAATGTACACTATACAACATAATCTGACGTTCAGTTTAAACAGATGTAAATTTCAAATAGTGCGATAAAATAATTCAACTATTAATTATGAACTTTGAAATATATATAGCTGATAGAATGGTCTGCTTATGGCATTTTCTGAGTACAACTTTATTTGCATTAATTATGCTTCGTTAGCGTATGATAGAACTGTGAGATCCTGAAATATAAATATTAAATTGGTTTGTTAATAAAAAAGTATTTTTATTTTCTCTATTGTTTTAGCCGAAATTTCAGGCCTTAAAAAATTTCAGGCCGAAATCGCAGGCCTTTGCCCTGAGGCAAATAAGGTAGTGGGAGAGGGAGACTCCTGCTCTACAGAAGTTAAATTATGACCGATGATTAGATGAAGATCTGAAATTTATGCCAAAACTTTGGTGAAAAAAAAAGTTTTTGTTCAAAAATCAGTATTATTTATTCAACTCCTACCCTAACCTCTTCTAGTAAATATAAACCTTGACTGATCTAAATAATCAGTTTTGATAATGTGATAATTGATTGCTGAGCTAAATAATCAATATTTTAGCTCCCCTTACGCGTGTTAAATTTCATTGTGAAAGGTCAAAAGATTTGGCTTAGAGACCATTTTCAAATATTTTCGCCACCAACTCACAATCACACATAAAATCATGTACATATGTAAACACACACTTAAAGAGAGTAAAAGACAAACAGAGAGAATATTCATTCATAGGAGCAGGTAGTGCAAAAAACATACATGATGATATTAAATACACATGATGATCATTTAAAAATACATAATGATATTATATTATAGCAACCCACAAAAATATTTCATACACAACTGGTGAAGAACAGAGAAATATAAGAAAGCCATTATGAGAAATATGTAAGGAACGAAGAGTGGTGGAGACAGATGTGCTTAATGCGTAGATTTTGATCAGTCAGATTTACAGGTGATTTATTTCACTTACCTGTGAGAGTTTTGGCCTGGAGAAGACTCCAGTTTTGTTAGAGCCTATAGTCTCGGAACACCCCATTTTGGAACCGATTCTTTAGCTCCCTAAGACTCTGGTTTCCTCGAAGGAAATTAAAGATTTGGGATTCCAAAAGCGACATAGACGTCCACTATTGTATCCTACCGATGTACTGGATTCGGACTGAAACTAGATGCAGTCGTTCAGACACACAAAGAACCCCTATCTTCCGAATTCCATACGACACCTTCGAGCTTATCGGAGTCGAGCAACCTGTGGATTGAGAGGAGAATATCTTCTTCTTCTTCTGGGACAATGAGGAAGCCACCCCTTGCCATATCCTCTCGAATGGGGTCCAACGGAAGAATAGTCATTCCATCGGTCGGATGGAAAGCAGAGATTGGCGTCTGGTTACCTAGAAGCGACTTGGAGTAGCTCCATGGGATAGAAAGGCCGCCTCTCGACACAGATCCAGTCGGCTAATAACCCATTGTCCCCAGCCGTACAATGTAAACACACAGGCACACACACACCCTCCCTGACGGCTTTGTCGACGGCACAACTCTTCGTTTTCTCCCCTGTTTTCCCTTTTATAATTATTATTAGATCACTATAGCGCTGGTGGCCAAAAGCCGGGGCCACTTTCATATAGGGGGGGTCCAAGGAATTTCTTCCGGATAATATGGAGTAATTCACCTGCCTCAGGGGTAATTTAGACAGGATATAGGATGTAATTATTACTCCCAATTATGTGTACTTAAGAATATATTAACATTTTTTTCTCTAAATGGATACAACTTCAATATTTATGATTTATTATGATTTTTTAAGGTAGTGGGATAGAAATTGCTATTATTATTATTCTGTTTGGCGTAAAATTGAATTTTGTGTTTGTGCTGGTTTTCCATCAAAATTAATAAATGTATATATANTATATATTCTCAGCACAATTATACATTATTTAGTTCAGTTAAGAATTTTATTTATTTCTATAATGTGGAAAGGAAGTTTTAAATCTTAATATATTTATTTCATTACTGGTTTTATTAAAACAAATCTGATTGCTTTGTGTGTGTAATATATATAAATCTAATATAGAAAATGAACTCTCGCGGCTATATAATAAATAAGAACAGGAGGGAGAAAGAATGAAGTGAACACACAAAAAGAAAAAAAAACTCGTAATTTTTTCTCATTTCTTTAGGTTATGTTTGAGTGGGGTGCGATAGTTCTTCTTTTGATTTCTTATTTATATTTAATATTTGGTAAAAAAAAAAAATGTTTGTGCCGCACAAGTTAAGTAGATTTAACTTTGTTCTAACTAATAGTTATATTACTTTAGCTAATTATTTATTTCTGAAATTCATAGAATATAATTAAAATTAATTTAAATCTAGCTAATCCATAGAAACTTAAAAAGGCGATGCATCAAGATGAGGATAAAAGTGTAGATCCCTATGGCTGGCTCATGTATGTTTGGGCGAGTAGAGGAAGCGCTAAATGTTCATTATTATGTACTGTAAATAGCGTTTTTTGGAAAAATATAATGTGTTATTTTTAAAAACTTAAATTTTACGAGTTTATTTCACTAAACCAATAATTACTGTAGCGAAGATATTATGTTTACTTCTCTAGAACGTCTCCAAAACACAAGAGTAACACATCCCTGTTTTAGATGGTTCTTGACTAGAATAGTATTTAAATGTATGTAAAGTTTTTTCCGGGTTGGACCGTGTAAAGTTTTTGATGGTTGCCGAGCTTTCGCACATCCTGTGATGGCAGCTCTCATTCTCTATCCAGCCCTGAAGAAGCCATCACAGGATGTGCGAAAGCTCGGCAACCATCAAAAACTTTACACGGTCCAACCCGGAAAAAACTTTACATACATCTGATGACTGTGGAAGCCTACGTGAACATAGAATAGTATTTCTAAGAAAAACCTAGTCTACAAAATGTCTTGACTATAGATACTCCATAAACAAACCCATAAAAAAAATCCCACCCGGCCAACTTAATGTGTTTCCTAGTACGCTCCTTCGAGCATAAGACGATGTATTCGTTTTTCTCCAAGGTTAGACTCTCGCTAGAGTGTTAGGAATTTAGTAAATTATCTGGCTAGTCCCGGTGGTGCAATGGATAGCATACAGGCCCGGAAAGCAAGATATCCAAGTTCGAGTCCTGGCTGGGACAGATAGATTTTTTATTCTATTCCCTCGGATTAATTGGTTTAACTTAAAGTACGTGTCCACTGTTACTCTCTACGAATTCAGTGGTTCCAGACTAACAGAGAGCAATGTCCTGTTTATGTGTCACATCCGATTCCAAGGGCGAGAAGGAAGGCTGGAGAAGGGTTCCCAGACAGAGTTCCGGCTTTGTCCAGGACGAGCCGGATCCAGCCACCGACTGCGGGCGACTTCTCCGGTAATCCGAGGCTGGCCATTGAGCGGCACGGAGCCGACTAAGAAGGATATGCCGGGTGACACTTCCTTTCGGCACCAGACACCGTGGGGCAGGTCCCAGTAGCCATCACAAGAATTCTTTGTGGACATCCCCCCAATACACCCGGAGAGTCAGGAAATTACACTGAAAATAAGGATATCCCACCCTTCATGTCCAGCTTTACAGACTTAAATGAGCAATTATTTTTATCTTTGGGTTTTCACGGCTGAAATTTGTAAATAAAAAAATCATCAATTATATGTAATGTCAGAATATTCGGCCAGTTTTGTTGAAGCATACTTGGAATGAAACACAAGGAAAAATAAATATAAAAACATATCATTTCTATTTCGCATAAGTGCAAATTTTCTTTAAAATAACAAGAATATTTCAGTTTATATTACTATGGAGATATAACTAGTTTAATGCAGTTTTTATATCTTTAAATAAATTTATTTTTCAATTCCATATATATATATATACCGCTACTACTACTAATATATTTAGTAATCATATAAAAGGGGCACAGTGGTCAGTGGTTAAGTCATTGTATTCCTCAGTCAAAGATACCAGGTTGAATGCTCACAGTGCACAGATTTTTTATTTTTTTATTTCAGTTCTAATTTACCTAGTGAATTCCTGTTGAGAAATACCCAGCTCTAATTGGGAACCTTCTTCCTGGGAAAATTAGGCGGCTAGAATGGTATGCTGTTAATCCTTCTCTAGTAAGAATAAATACATTCTTATCATGTATTACCTCCTTGAGCCTATGTAGCTTGTTGCGAGACAGGGATTACTTTAATAATAANACACACACACACACACACACACACACACACACACACACACACACACACACACACACACACACACACACACACACACACACACACACACACACACACACACACACACACACACACACACACACACACACACACACACACACACACACACACACACACACACACACACACACACACACACACACACACACACACACACACACACACACACACACACACACACACACACACACACACACACACACACACACACACACACACACACACACACACACACACACACACACACACACACACACACACACACACACACACACACACACACACACACACACACACGCACACACAACACACAACACACACACACACACATTTATAAATTCCTCGCACAGGATTAACCTTGCAATTAGCAATGCTCAGGAATAGCATGTTCTTGACAATCAAACTCTTAACAAAATGAATCTAAATATGAAATCGGATCAAAGTCAGAAAAGTATTTACAAGCTTAAATATATTTAATCGGCCACTGAAATACAAATCAGCTTGGATATATTTCATTTCGAGTCGAAAACTTTCCGATTGTGCAAAAGATAAATGTTCGTGTAATTTCCAGTTTTTTATTCACTCTTGCATTAGTTATCTCAGATAAATTATAACCTACATAAATAACCTTTTCTCTAAGACTTAATTCAAAGAGGTTATCTACTATAAGGAAAGTCATTATTCTTGTTGATCCTCACTACTTAACATGTGCGTAATTTTGAAGAGCTTATTAAACCAGAGAAATTTCCAGGCTTTATTGAAATGGATTACGTTGGACGCCCTAAGACCGGGCAACATTTTTGCGACGATAGAAGCGAAAATGATGAAGGATGCGAGGAAACTAATCATTCAGACCGTTGGGCGAGCGACCGGCTTCTGAAGCAAATTGAAACGTCATTCTTGCTGGAAGCCCCCGCTAAAAAGCTAAATGAAGCCGTGTACCCTGAGAAATTTTCTATCTTTAGTAGTCTGACGTGCTCTTATAGGATGCAGGTAGAGGGCGAACAGGAGCAAACACGATCCCCGAGGTCTTCGGGATCAGCGTGATCATCATCAGACACACAGACACACGCACGTTAACAATTAGCCGGGAGAAGGTTATCTCGTACATACAGACACGAGTGCACCCGCCGCTGCAACGGGGCTGCGTGATCTAGCAGGATGTTCATTAAATCTTCTAGCGGAACCCGAGCTAGGTGATGGCTTGCGTCAGTACAGGAAAGAGTTAGTTTTCATCGCCTGTTATCTATAGACACGATGAAGGTAAGCCCTCCAGAGAAGAAGAATAAGTGTTGCCGGACTGATATCTTGGCCATGGAAGTTGTTCTTATTTACGCGGATAATGAAATATTGCAGAATATATAGATGTCCCTAGGCAACCGAGTTAGACTACTGAGGTCCGAAAAACACCCCCTAGGAAAGAAGAGATTTATATATATACAGGATTAGGATTAGGATCAGGTTATAGGGCGATCAACATCATGGTTATTATACCCTGACTGTTGGGGTTTATCTAGGGCTAAATCTGTTATCCATTCTTTTAAATGTTTTCCGTTTCTTATTGCTTGTTTACATTATGTTATATAGTAATTGGTGTGCTATAAGTTATATTCGTATACACACCTAAACACAGACATACACAAATATAGATACAAAACCATTTTAAATACAGAAATATAAATTATATAACTTAAAAAGTAAATTAACAATTAAAATTGAAACAATAGTAAACAATTATATGTATATAGTAAATACTACAATAAAACAAAAATAAACAGCAACAACAGCAAAATCCAAAAAAAAAGAAAAAAAGAAAGGATATATATATATATAAAACCAAGATCAAAATAGCAGACCTACTTTTCACACTCCAAGAGACACTTTGACGCTAAGTATATTCCTAATCGTGAAGATTACGCCTCTTAACTCTTTCTTCATTTAATTACATTTTGTAGATCAGTTTCAAAATTTTCTAAATTTCTCTTCCTCCATATTCTGTCAGTTCAGATATTTTTCCCGTCTCCTCTTTTTCTCCTTAAGGATTCGGATATTTTCATAAATGTCCAGTAGATATTATATATTTATTCCCCTTGCTCATTGTCACACTTCACAGGTGTCTCAGCAGTGACCGCTTGGTTGTGGCTCATCTTTGGATATAGGGGGATATGAAGTTTTCTATTTACTGCTCCAATGTTTCAAATTTGTGGCCGGTTTGTCTTCATTGATTGCTGAATATAAGCATTGGAGGGAATAAATCCTACAATTTCTTATTTTGTTTATATGATCTCTCGGTATCGATAATCGACATCCTAGATTTTTATATGACTTATTGATCTATATCAAAAGATCAGGTAATAATATGTCCATCTCAAATTAAAGCTTAAAAACTGCACAAAATTTTTTAAAATAATTATTTGAGGTAGTTTCTGGTTGATCGATGGTCCATAATCATCTAATTTGTTACATCTAAATAGCAAATACATACTTAAATCACCTTTATGTATTAATATAGTACAAGCTACAAAAATTAACTTAATTAATTAACTTACCTTAGTTATTAGTTCATTAAGATATTTAATTTACTTTTGGTTAGTACCTTTTACAAATTTTATGGGCTGAACTTGACAATTTTGAGTTTAAGTTACTGACATTCCAGCCCTGTAAAGCAAACTTGATATAATACGTACAATCGAAGACCTTTAGCAACACATTAAATTCTGCTAAAACTTACTAGGATAACTTATCTTTTTGGCTTAATATAATTGGCTTATCATTCTGAATGAAAAGTTGATTAAAAAAACAAAAAAAAAAAACATGATCCATTGGTATTCTTGATATGGCATGAATGTAATTGGCGTACTTCGGATAACCATATTATTGGTTTTGCAATGGTTAGGGTAGTTGGATTCCTTCCAGGGAGCTTGAGGAGAATTTCGTAGGGAGCTTAGGGCGATCAGCTGCATGTCGTGACCGGAGCCTATCACCCCAACCTGTGACCCGTACCAAGTACCCAGTCCTAGGAGATCAGAGTTATTGCGGGCTAAATTTGGTCCAGTAGTCAGCGTCCTCTCAGGAAATCAAGCTGTTAGCTTTTCGCGACTTTTGACATAAGTTTCATACTATTTTAGGACTAGTTAAGAATAGGGTTCATTCAAAATTATAAAAATTACAATTATAATGAAGAGAGGATTATCAANAATATTTATAAAATTAAAATTTAAAAGTAAATAACGAGTCATTTAAACAGTTTGACAATGTCATTTCCTCGAAACATATGACGATATATTCGTCTGCCTCGGAGGTTAGACTCTCGACACTAGTGCGGGGAATTATTAACTTTCAGGCTTGTGTCGGTAGCGTAAATGGAAAACGCACCGGCCCGGAAAGCGGGACATCCAGGTTCGAGTCCTGGCTGGGAAAGTTAGATTTTTTATTCTGTTCCCTTGCACAATGAAAAAAAAAACATGATCCATTGGTATTCTTGATATGGCATGAATGTAATGGTTGTACTTCGGATAACCCTATTATTGGTTTTGCAATGGTTAAGGTAGTTGGATTCCTTTCAGTGAGCTTGAGGAGAATTTCGTAGGGAGCTTACGGCGATCAGCTGCATGTCGTGACCGGAGCCTATCACCCCAACCTGTGACCCGTACCAAGTACCCTGTCCTAGGAGATCAGAGTTATTGTGGGCTAAATTTGGTCCAGTAGTCAGCGTCCTCTCAGGAAATCAAGCTGTTAGCTTTTCGTGACTTTTGACATAAGTTTCATACTATTTTAGGACAAGTTAAGAATAGGGTTCATTCAAAATTATATAAATTACAATTATAATGAAGAGAGGATTATCAAGAATTCGGACTTGGTTATTGAATAATTAAAAAGTAATTTTTAACGAGAAAAGTTTTTATTTTAGCTCATGTTTTGGCCTGAATTTAAGGCCTTCATCAAGGCAAATAGGGTGATGGAGGGAGGGAGAGAGAGAGAGAGAGATCCGTGCTCAACTGAGTCTAAATCATGACTGGATGATGTAAACTCATATCTTATATTTTGAAAATTTAATTTGACAAAATTCATTCAGACTAAAGTGAAATATATAATTTTTTTTACTATTAGACCAAGTACACATAGGCTGGCTTGCATATACACAGTTTGTTTATGAGGTAGTAGATATAAGGAACCCCTTTCTGTAGTTCCCTCAGAGAAGTAAAATGAGTTTCATAGTACAATGGATGGCTATGCCTCATGATTAGAACGTTCCCTGTACAACTAATNCTTCATCAGGCCCCAAATTTTTAAATTAATATAATAATAATAAAAATAGAAAACTTGGTTTAAAAAAAACAAAAAAACAGTTAAATAAATGTTTCTAAACCCCCCGATTTCGTAATGACATGGGATGGGATATAAAATGGGACCAAAAATTTTATACGTAACATATTCATTGTAATTTAATAATTACAATTTAATAAATTATAATTTATGAAGAAGTTCATTCCCATAAAAGGGCTTAAAATTTAACTATTAAACTTATGGTTAATCACATCTTTCTTAAATGTCTACAAAGAGTTAGTTAAGTTAGATATTTAAGAATGTAACTATGAAGTTTGAGCATTTCTTCTACACTTTCCTCCAGAACATTACTGAACCAGTCATTGGGATCTCACTTTTTAAATTCACAGCTCTTACTGGCCTGTAAGGTCAAATAGTCAATAATTCTCATTTATGAACCGTTTTAACGTGACATGGTAATACGCTCATGTGCGTCAGACTTTTTTTCTGATTTTGATGAAAATGGAATTTTTTTTTCTCTCTCAAAGCACTTCAACCGAAATAAAACTGATGAGTTCGGAGCTTGGTATGAACATCCAAGAACAAAAAGGACTATTTATGTTCCTATCTGAATATATTTGAAAAAAAAAAAAGTCCTTATTAAGGATGTTTCATCCTGAAAGCATTTAGTTTCTGCGTGATCCTACGATTAATACTGGAAGGAAAACATCTTAGATCATGGCTGACTGATGAAATATTTACTGTAAGGGATTATTTCCATTGAACAGTGTAATTGCTTGTGCATAGGCGCGTACATGGGCATAGCTACAAACAGCACTTGCATGCACCAGCGAGGAGAGGGGACAGGTCATGAGGGACTGTTGGACTCGCCCGCAAAAGGCACGGCCTCCGTGAGAACTCAACCCTGTCAAAACACCTACTGGGTTCGAGTCCTTGCGAGTCCCTCACATGGATAAAAAAAAATAAGCTATGGTGGCCTATGGCTTCAGGCAGTTTGTATCCTCTCGCTCCATTCTCCAAGGTATTTTGTATCCTCTCGCCCCATTCTCTAAGGTATTTTGTATCCTCTCGCCCCATTCTCCAAGGTATTTTGTATCCTCTCGCCCCATTCTTCAAGGCAGTTTGTATCCTCTCGCCCCATTCTCCAAGGTAGTTTGTATCCTCTCGCCCCATTATCCAAGGTATTTTGTATTCTCTCGCCCCATTCTTCAAGGCAGTGTGTATCCTCTCGCCCCATTCTCCAAGGTATTTTGTATCCTCTCGCCCCATTCTTCAAGGCAGTATGTATCCTCTCGCCCCATTCTCCAAGGTAGTTTGTATCCTCTCGCCCCATTATCCAAGGTATTTTGTATTCTCTCGCCCCATTCTTCAAGGCAGTGTGTATCCTCTCGCCCCATTCTCCAAGGTATTTTGTATCCTCTCGCCCCATTCTTCAAGGCAGTATGTATCCACTCGCCCCATTCTTCAAGGCAGTTTGTATCCTCTCGCCCCATTTTCCAAGGTATTTTGTAACCTCTCGCCCCATTCTCCAAGGCAGTTTGTATCCTCTCGCCCCTTTCTCCAAGGTATTTTGTATCCTCTCGCCCCATTCTCCAAGGTATTTTGTATCCTCTCGCCCCATTCTCCAACGTATTTTGTATCCTGTCGCCCCATTCTCCAAGGCATTTTGTAAGGTTTGTACGACAGATCGTGGATACGTTAGTTCCAAACTGTGAGGCGTGTAGGCGCCCGAAGGCTGTGCCTTACAAACGAACTACTGGCTAGTTTTTAGCCTGTTTGTAATTGAATTTATCAATACCAAATTTATCTGTATTAATATAATACATTATTTAAATACAATAAAACGCCAAAAGTATAATACGCAGAAGCAGAGTAAAAAAGCATATTTAACATCTTTGATTTAAGATGAACTTGTACTTCCCTAAAAGACTAATTTTGATCTGAAAAGCTGAAAATAGCGATAAATAGAAAAGTCATTATCGCTGAGGCTGGCTCTAGATTAACTGGGAGAGAAGAAGAAGGGGAAGGATTTCGTTCATAAAAATATAAAACAACATATACGTCAGACTTGGTATTCCTCTAAGACTCCTCCCATATAATTTCACCCAATAACAAACAAGTAGAACAGTATGAAAAAAAAAGTCAAATTACCAAATTATTTTTTCCTACCAAAAAATAAGAGATCATGGTCAAATTTTGTACTTAAATATATGTCAAGATAAGTGTTTTTCATAAAACATAAATATTCTGAAACAATAATTAATTATTATTTATGAAAATTGCATATATTTGAGTAGATATGATTATATTATTATTTATTTATTTCACTTTTTTTTATAAATGAAAAATAACTAGGATATTATTGTCCTGGAAAACAATACCCTTCCTTCCTTCATCCCGATTTTAGACGTTAACGAACTCATCTAAGCTAATTGCCGAACTCGGTTATTTTAATTAAAAATTTTACGAGGAGAAACAGAAATATATGTTTCAAAAGAAGCGTCATGATGCCTGCTTGAATAGTTGGACTTTCTGGAGAAAAATCCATTAAAATGTATATAACAATATGATAATTGCCCGAAGTTGTAAAAAGAGGAACCAAAGACAAGTTAAAACTGTCCATGCGTCCAATAAATTGTCTAAAACTCTTCACGGCATATCACTTGAACAAATCTGTAATGTATTAACTGTGGCTGTAAGTAAAATCAAAAGCATTTGGTAAAATTTATTTAAAAAAAATAAATGTTATTGTTTAATAATGTAATCACAGGGAAGCGAGCGTTTATGATAAATGTAAGACATAAAATTAGGGAATGGCACTGGCATGCCGTTAACGTAACAGCTGATATAATATATATAACGTCTAATAACATACATAATATATATAACAGCTACAACAGATAATCATCGATAAAGTAGCCGACATAACAGCTGATGTAAGAGATATATCAGCTAATCGCTGACATGACAGAATAACAGGTAATCGCCATGTGACAGTATGACAGCCTGACAGTTGATATAACAGCTGATTCCAATGCAGGTAACAGGTAGTTGTTCTACAAAGATATAGCTGTTCTTCCATTAGAGTACTATACCAGAGGAGAATATAAATCTAACTGGCCCGTACGAAATTTAAGCCGGTCCAATCCAGGGGCGTTTAAGCCACATTAGAGGCAGAAGCAGGTATATTACCCCTTTGATACGAAGCTAATTCACAGTCACGGTTCGTCATCACGACACCTGTGAAATTACTAGCCTCTGCTTCACAGCCGGCAGTCGCTGTTACCAAACAATTTTCCCGAGGCGTCAAAATGGCGGCATTCCTATAATCCCCGAGTAATTTGAGGTGAATCTTGTCTAAATGATGAGATTGATAGATTTAATGGTTTCCACAAAAGCGATTTTTACACGGCGTTAAATCTATTCAGAGCCTCTTAAAGGGGCGCTGGTACAACGGAATCGGTTTGATCCAAAAACTTGTTACTAAAATGATTACCTTTTAAGATGGACTTGAAGAGAGGTCAAAAGTTTAAGTATTTTGAATGAATTTTTCGGAAGGAATGCTCATCTGGGTATTAATGGGCGATTAGTAAATTGATCTTACACAGTTCGCCCACTCATTCTTATTTATTTATATCAGAAACGAATAACATGATTAATCGATTCTAAATATATATTCAAAGAGATTAATGTATGTTCGTTGAGAACGCGTCCTCTTTGGCATCTGATTGTCATTAAGATATACAGCTGGAAAGAAATCATGAAGAACTAAGAGATAACCTCTTTGTTTACATTCACGAACAGATTTTTATATCGATAGTAACTGCTCAGACATATGCCGCGCCAATACAAATGATGTGTGTAATGAAATAACCCCTTTCATAGTAAAGGCTTGACCTGAGCCATGGATGTTTAGAATGAGATGGCAACCTGCAGCCCCTCCCTCTATGACCCTAAGTCGTTAAATGGGGGGCTTACACTTAAATAAATAAAAAAATAGTTTGTATTATAGCTAATGTTTCGGCCGAAGTTTCAGTGCAATGGGAGTGAGAGAGTGAGAGAGTCTCCCCTCTCACCATGCAATGTCTTGTGATTTAGTCATCCTAGAGCAGGAGACTCTCCCCCACATTCACTCCCATTGCCCTGAAGAAGCCCTGAAATTTAGGTCGAAACGGTAGCAATAAATAAATATTTTTTATTTTACATTAAATTTTATATAGTTATATCTATAATAAAATTATCCAAATTTTGCTAAAAATAAATTGTTTTAAGGGCTTTCAATAAAGAACCTTGGAACAGAATTTTCAAATAAGAAGTTCCCTCCAACTCGAAATAATTTTCATAAAATGCATTTTTCAAAAAGCGTTATGGAACATAAATGTAATATAATGAAATTTTACGCCTATAATTAAAAATTAATTAAAAGTAAAAAGGTTCTGTGGCCCTTCACAATTTTCATGGAGTAAAATGAAGAAGTAGTTGTCTGAACGTACCTACCGTACATCCGATACCCTCCGAACTTGGCGCCATATATTTGACATATGTGAAATTCCTCAATGCAATTTTCACATTTTTCATTGCATTCAGTTCAAATTTTAAATTCTGAATAGAGAGTAAATTTTATTCTCCAACTGTCCAACATACAGTCGGAGAATAATATTTAGAGCATTAACTGTGTTGGTTCTCATTAGGATTTAAATATATAGCTGATATAGGCAACCAGTAATAGTGACCGCTTCTTTTCTAATCTTAGCTATGTGACAGATTCAGTTATCGTTTCAAGCATAGAACAGTTATTATATATTTTCCTTATAATTATTATATATTTAAAATATTATTGGCCAGCGC
>KZ807106.1:601214-622550 GCA_000696205.2 Oncopeltus fasciatus
TATATATATATATAGAAACATAGGAATTTTAACATCTTAGGAGAAAATTTTGATTTAAGTCTAGATTGTTTTGTATGTAAGTTTGCTATAAAGTGTGATAATTAGTGTTTCTGTGTGACACAATATATTTTTGTGTTTTCTTGAACCAACATAAATCTTTTCGTTTGTTGACATTTATTCTACTCTAAGTGTATAAATATAAGAAAAATATGTTTTTATTATTAATTTTTTGCAATAATAGTTGGACATCTTACAGTTACACGTCATCTAGACTAGCTTCACCAATTCTTCACTGTCTCCACTAGAGAGTGCAAGATTGCAGTGGAAGAGTTTTCGATTCATTAAAGATGGCGATATGATAGGCGGGGATCAAACGCATGCCGGGAATCAAGAAACCGTGTAGATTTAAGATTTGCCCAATATGGAGGTCTTAGCGGAGTGCTTGTCACCGGCGACTAATCTTTCCGCAGCCTTCTCCCATAAGGGATCTTATGTTAATCCGGACAGACAGCGCACGTTCGCATGCACCACTGCAGATGCAGGTTGGGCAAGGCGCTCCCAGATTAGCTAATTGTGGCGTGGACCACGTGCGATCAGAGATCAATCAGGTGTCGTTGCCCAACGTCTGCACGCCTCCCTTTTCGACGGCCCCATGGAATCCGGGATTGCAGAGAGTGCCGCCACACGCCCGAGACCTTTGTCCCCGGCTGTGGGAGTCCTGCCGTCACAGCCAATAACGATATTCGCCGACTGCGTAATCCGCGCCAAACTGGGTAGGCCACATGCAGACATCGGACAATGGATTCACTAGCCGCAAAGGTACGCTGCTACAATTGAGCTGCTCCCTAAAGGGAATATGTTCTCTCGAGCACTGCTCGTTACCTTCAATAACTCCGACCAAACAGACATGCTTTTGTCCACATAGAACCTACTACCTATGCCTAATAAAGAAGTATATTCGATTATTTCCTAATTAACTTTACACATGGCTACATAGATATAGCTAACATTAGGTTATAAATTGCTACTAAGAAGTAATTTTCCGTAATAACTAATAACTTTACGAACTTCTGAAATTCAGATCTACAGCATTAATAAACATACATTACAACAACCATAATATTATATCTTCATTTATATTAATAAAAATTGGTTATTTTTTTCATTCTTTATTTGAATAGAATTTGATTTAGCGAAAATCCTAAATGTATTCCTTCTAACCTTACCATTAATTTTAATGAAAGAAAAGTTTGTCATACTTATCTGCATTTATTTATATATTAATTCTCAACTGATCTATAGGTGATAAAATATGTCTTCCTTTGAAATAATGGAAGACATATTTTATCATATGTCTATAATATTTTTTTATATTATAAAAAAAATGTTATAGACATATGATTTCCCTTAATGTTGCTCTTTGAAATAATATACCTTAATTCAATCATTATCCCTAAAACAATTATTTGAAAATAATATACAGATGTTAATACAGAAACACACACACACATAATCATATTGTCTTAATTTTTTTATAAATATTATACAATGTTGTTTAATAGCCAATGTAGGCCGAAGTTTCAGTCTAATAAGGATGAAAAATAATATTTATATAATGAATATGAAAACGAGTTTAGGCTACCCCAAGAATAAATAGTAAGAGGTCAAAGGATCAATTTTTATTTAACTTATGATTTATTTATTTATTTGACAATAAAAAAAAAGTTTCCTAAGTAAATATTTAAGAAAACAAAAACTCGTGGAAAAGGGCTGCAAAGGAAAACACTCCAGATAAATAATAAAGGACATGTTTAGAATATACACCAGTGTTTTACATGTACAGCCATCAAACATTAAATGTATCCAGGGGTTCCAGTCCAAAGTCCTTCGCACAATCCTCACGTACTCCGCACAACACTTCTCCCTACGTATCCAATAAAACCATCCATCCTCCAGCCAGTTTAGTTAAAATATCAAAGGAGTGCATGCACTATCATTATTCTCCCCCTCTCACTCCCTCCTTGACTCCCTGCCTAGTCTCCTTCTTATCCTAGGATGAGGAAAAGATGGGTGCCGGATAGTCTATCGCGGGTTAACCTGGGCTCCTCTCTGAGGACGGGTTACGTCCCAGGATAGATGAGCAAGGACAACAATGTACCCCATCAAAAAATTATAGTGTAATGAAATATGAAATTTTTTTTAAAATAAAGAGTTATATATACATATAATAAAAAATGGGGGACATGCAAGTGAGGGAGGCGCTACTCCTCGATTTAAATGGAGAGCGATCGAAGGTAGATTGATCCGACGTAATTTGCCAGGTGGATGGCTACATCTGTTGACGTTCATTGATGTCTTGGACATTAGCAATGGAGTCTAGTACGTGTCTTTGTCCCCTCTACACTAGGGGATTGTGGAGCGCTGCTAACAGTGTGTGGCATGATTCAGTAGCCAGACTCATTTAAGAATAAGCTAGAAGTAACAGAGTCCATTAGTGGCCAAGTAGTAAAATTACTTTTAGTCAAGCTTTCGCACATCTTCACATTCAGCCCTTAAGAAGCCTCCAATTTATGTGCCTCCAACTGGCAAAAAGTAACTTTACTACTAGGCCAAGCTCTGAAGAAGTATTTATGAATGAGTTATATTTAGTTGTAATTGATTATTGTTTATTGACCTGTAGCCCATATATTTGCAGGGGAATAATATAATATGCCCTAAAACCAAACACAGCAAAAACATGAAAGTATTCAACTTCCACCATAGAAGAACTTGGACAAAGGGGTGACAAGTTACTCCCAAATTCAATGTCCTTTGTTGGTTTTATTCGTGAGATCTACTATTTTATTTATCCTCAAATGCTTTTGATCATATTCAGAACTTTTAATAGGTGTATGTGTAGGACCATTATTTAAGTGGTCCCCATTTCATGGTATTACTCTATGCTACCTTTGATATGTACTATTTTGAGTTTCTCTAACATGTTTCTTTGAGTTTCTCTAAGATGTTCACATTTCTCTAGTGGCTCATAGCTGTGCGTCGGGCTATGAAGTGATCTCCAGTCCCCGGCTGGAGGTCAGTGTCAGGGGTCGCGACGCGCGTGTCTCGCCCCAACGAGACTCTAGTTCTCACGGGGCTTGGTCCCCCTCCGAGTGTCCTAGGCATACAGATGAGCTGCCTCCGTGTAGGGCACCTTCTTCTCTTGCGTCCGATCGTAAAGAAGACAGGTCCTTTGGAAAGCTCTTCGCTCCAGGAAGTCCTGGAGTCGGAGGGAAGTAGGAGGTACTCTTCTCCCCCGAACAGACCGAGGACATTTCTCTACCTCAAGATTTTTCATATTGGAATGAACTATCGGGTGACTGAAAGTGAATTTTATCCTCGATAGAACAAAATATTTTTTCAACTTATAAAAAATTAATTTTATATTAAGTATTGACACAAACATAAATACCCATTACTAATTTTTAGTGCAAAGGAACAGAATAAAAAACCTAACTGTCCCAGCCAGGACACGAACCTGGATCTCCTGCTATCCGAACCGATGCACTTTCCATTCATGCTACCGAGACAAGACTGATAATTTATAAATTCCCCGCACAAGTATCGAGAGTCTAACCTTTGAGGCAGACGAATATATCGTCTTATGCTCGGAGGAGCAGACATTGTAAAGCTGTTTAAATGACTCTTGTTATTTACTTTTAAATTTTAATCTCATGAAATTAAAAAAAAAATTTTAAATAAATACCCATGTTTTAATATTAAATGTTGAAGAATACGGTACATGAAAAGTAAATTTAATTATTATGTTGTTGAATACATAAGATAAAATAAATGAAAATGATAGTCGATATGGGGGTCATTCTTAGTTCCTGAACTAAAGAATCAATTATTTTAATTTGGAGGTAAATTTGTTGACCGTCAAGATTTATGAGGAGAATGAGGAATTCGGTCTTGGTAGATGAAGAATTAAAAACTAAGTACCCTTTATAAGTCACTAAATCTGGTTAGTGACCAAAATTTACAATTCTTAATTCGAGTGGATTATTCATGTGTTACTTTTTTTTTATAACTCAATTTAAAAAAAAAAATTATTTTGTACATATTTCATACACTATAATTTTTGATGGGGTACATATTGTCCTTGCTCGTCTATCCCGGGACGTAACCCGTCCTCAGAGAGGAGCCCAGGTTAACCCGCTAGACTATCCGGCACCCATCTTCTCCTTATCCTAGGATAAGAAGGAGACTAGGCAGGGAGTCAAGGAGGGAGTGAGAGGGGGAGAAAAATGCCAGTGCATTCACTCCCTTGGTATTTTAACTAAACTGGCTGGTGGTCGGGATGAACGTGGGATACCAGGGAGAGGACTAGAGGATTTGGATGCCCTTGGAGGTTTGTGTGGAGCTTATCAAACCTGGAGAGGATAAGATCGGAAACAAAAGGTACTTGCAGGTCAGAATGGATGGTTTTATTGGATACGTAGGGAGGAGTGTTGAGAATTGTGCGAAGGACTTTGGACTGGAACCCCTGGATAAAACTTATGTTTGATGGCTTCACTGTGCCCCACAATTCAATACCATATGTCCAGATGGGTCTAATTAATGTTTTATTTTGTGAGTTATTGTGTTTTCTATTGTTAATCTGGACCTATGGTTCAGTAATCTGTGGAGTTGTCCAAAGCGTCTGTCCATGTGTTATTCAAATCTAAATTTATATAGTTTTCGTAGTACCTTTCGCTCCAATAACTTCAGAGCCCTTCTATTTCTCTTGGTGAAGACTCAGTAGCACTTGGAACTAAGTACCACATGGTTCTAGGCACATTCTTGTAGAGAATTAGCTTTCCTTTGAGTGTAGCAAACAGGAGGTTTCAATGTGTTTATCCATGATAAAATAGTTCATAATGCTTGTTAGTTATCGATTCTAATGCAAGATAATCGGAGCACCAAGGTAACTCACGGGATCCGTTTGAGTTTCTTAGTCCAAGACTGTGGTATCAAATCCAGCACATTGAAAGCTTTTATCGAAAAATAAGTTTTTCCTGTAGACGTAATGTTTAAAAAAAGCTCTTTCTTCCTGATGCTAAGTTGTAGAAAGAAATAAATGAAAAAGAAAACTATTTAAAATTATAAATTTAGTTGTGGTGTATTATCCCACGTAAATTTTAAACAATTAATGCGAGGGAATATAATAAAAAATCTATCTGTCTCAGCCAGGACTCGAACCTGGATCTCCTGCGGACCGGTATGCGTCCATTGCACCACAAGGTATGCTTCCATTTCAGTCTAGGTTCGAATCCTGGCTGGGACAGATAGATTTTTTATTCTATTCCCTCGCATTAATTGTTTAGAAACATATTTAAGTTATTTCCTTGATTATAACTCTTCAGAATTATTCGGTTCCACCGTGACAAATTTCCGTTGAGTGCATCTACTGTGCATCCTTTTATATCAGATAACAAAAGCAGGGCAGAAAAAAACAAACATGACACGATCGGAAGGCCCCCCGAAATGCCTGAGTGCATTTCTCGATCGCCTTATCCCGGTGTCACGATGGGGCATTCATCCCGAGAGGACTTATGTCGACGAGGAATTGGGGGATTTCACACTTATATAATGCCATCCTAAAAACTGCCACCACCCAGTGTAAGAAAAAAAAAATGCTGATGATGATTGGTTTAATCCCGTGGGACTCTTTCGTATAGGTCAGATACCAGATAACATGAAACAGGAAAGTAGTCCTACACGGTATGACGACTTCCTTCTCGTAATAGATTTCCAAAAAGGAAATCAGGCTAATCACGTAGGCAACACGAATTTTGAAAATTTTCAATTCTGTAACGGTCCCCATTTGGCGAAGGAAAATGGCATAATTTAGACATGCATACATACAGCCTCTCATATAAACTCAATTTATAAAATAAAATAATGAATTGAAAAGCAAAGCTTTTATTTTTATACAAATTTTATTTGAGTTCCTCAATGGCAAAAATTATGTGGGAAATAGGCAGGGATACAAGAAAGCTAATTTGAATAGCCATCAGTTCATTTGTTATTATTATTGGTAGAGTAACATTTGTAGCAAATAGTTGCTATTAAAAAAAAGAAAAAAAAATTGTAGAGAATTTCTGTTGTGGTTCGGTCAAGGTTGATCCAAAAAATACAATTTTAAAAATATGTGGATTCTTCATTATTTGCTAATGTTTCGGCTTAAATATCTAGACACCAGTCATTAACATTTGATCCAGGTGACACCAATACCAGGTGGCAAATAATAAAAAATACCCTTTTTTTTTTAGTTATTAATTTAATTTTTTTGGCCAACCTTGACAGAACTCCAACAAATATACTCTAATATTAATCTCTACGGTCAAAAATTCTCCATTTGAATGGAAAAAAGAATCTGTTAGCATTTGTACTTTATGAAGAAATGAGAAAAATGTACAATAAAAATATATTCATCGATATCCTAGAAAGAAAAATGATTCTTTTAATAGGATATTATCAGAATAGATAAGACTAGGTACTTAATTTTAAAGGTTTTATGTATTATAATGTATATTTGTTATCTAAGGAATAATGAAATAACATTACCAGTAAGTAATATAAATACTGTATAACATATACAATACATAGTGTAATATAAAATTATATACTATATGATGAGTTCATGTAATGCAATGTGCAAGAACCAAAGAAATACAAGTTTTCAGTGAGCTGTGACAGGGAGACATTGTACAAATGCCATCGTATCTCAGTGACCACTTAAGTCACAACTCAAGATAAGTGACAGATACTCAGGAGATAACAACTCATATCTATCCTCTAAGCTTAAAGGAAAAAGTGGTATGCTGCCCTTTATTATTGTATGCTGTTTTATGTATGTTTCACTTATTAATGTATTTTAAATGTAATTTGAATTGTTGGTATCAAAATAAAAATACTTACAAACTGGCCTTACCCGAACCTTTATATACCGTGGCGATTGTTATTTATGCATATTGTAAAATAAAGCATTTATTGGGACATATATTACAAAACAAGAAATGAGATGAAGGAAAAAAATCCTAAACACAATCCACAAAAAAATTGGTACCAACAAAAGTATTAAAAGCTAAAATGTCTGACTTTTATAGGATTGAGTATTAATTGTCATGGTTGATCAGTTGTTAAAGAAATTGACCTTGTCTTAGGCGTTGTATACAATTTTCAAAAATTCTTTATAAATTGGAAAAATAAATCTACCAAAGTATTATAATTATTTTTTCTATGAGCTTGGACAAAGCTATAACAATGAAAGATTTTTTTCTTAGTATCATCAGGATTACGTTCCGATCTTTGCAAAATTTACTACTCTTCACTGGTTAAGTTCAAATTTTATAATTAATATGCGTACATATATATATATATATATATATATATATGTGTGTGTGTGTGTGTGTGTGTGTCTAGTAATGATATCAAGAGTATGGATGTAGNNNNAGTGAGTATACTAAGAAAAAATCACGAGTAGCAAAATTTTCGGGGATCTCACACTCTCTTGAATGAGTCTCTCTTCACTCCTCACCGACGAAGGGCGAAAATTTACTACTCGACATTTTTTCTGTTTGAGTGCACACTGCACTCTCTATCCTACCTGTTTTTGATTACTATAAATCGCAGCTGCGAGTTTCACTATATATATTTATTTGTTTATTATAACGTAACATTTATTATTAGGTCCGTCACGAAGAACCTGATTAATCTATGCAGATTTTCCATATCTCATTAGATATGGTAATAAATTTGATAAAGAAATTTATTAAACAAGTCAGAGAGAACAATGAGTGTAAAAAGTACGGCCATTACATTTTAGTCTAGACTGGCCGTTTTGGTAGAGTGAGGGAAGCACTCTCCCATATAAATACAAAGGTATTTAAAATTTTGGTCTTCCTTTAAACCCCCTTTTCCTGAACAGATTTCAGATATTAACAATCTCCTCGAACGGTACGGAAAAAAAAAAAGCCTTAATACCGAATTTGGTTTCATTTTTTTAATAATTTCGGAAGCCACAGCCCCTACTTACATACATATCTTATTTTTAACTCCAATTCCGGATCCGGGATGATCTATCGATATTTTTCTTATTCACATCATGGGACGTGCATAGCGAAATGGACACCGGCTGAAATGGAAACCTTGCATCCGAGAGATAAATATTTCCGATGAGACCCGCCCTTATCGGGACACATGTATCTCGCAATCTTTCACAATCAAACTCCGATTAACTAAATACCCTCCGCTGCTGATTCTCATTAATAGCTAATGACAGTGTGCTTTGGACGATAGATGTTATCTCGCACGATTAGTTGCACCGTATCATGGTGCGCCCACGGACTACAAAGCTCAACACCTGTTCATGTTGCACACAGCTTTCCACCAACCCCCCCACCAACCCTCACAATACCTCATTCTTACGCTGACCTTGAAGATCTGACCAATGGAAGATCTAGAAGCGGCTCGAGTGATTTACCATGGTTCCCATCCGGGTAGGTTCGAGTGGCCTTGCAGAGAAATAAAATTCTTCCAGAGAGGTTTACCAAGTGGGGTAAGATGAATGGGGAATTGTCCCTGAGATATCACCAAGCAGTAGAAGACCAGAAAGACAAGATAATTCGTTCTTGCCGATGGATTTGTGTAAATACTTTTTTAGTTGTGGGTCCTCTTTCTCCTGGATGTATTGTTAAAGACTAGAGTAGCATGTGATAAGTGGACCAGGCCTGTACGTGAAGGGACAAATTGAAATTGCTTCCTTACTCCTGAAGATGAAGTTAGGTTTACGCATAAATAACTATTAGATTGTTCTAGGCCACTCTCGCTTCTTCCATGAAGTTATTAAAAGCTGCTCGCCAGCAGTACCCGAATCAGTGTTAAGTTAGTCTCGGCCAGTGTCAGTTTGCGTGCCAGATCGCGTGACTCAGAGTGTTGGGCTAATCGTGGTTGACGTGGTTAGTGGGCTAACAGTTAAATGTTAAGTGATAGTAATTAGCTAGTGTTCTGAGGCCTCTATGTAAATAGGCAAATTTAATTCATTTGTAAATAACTGATAATTAGCTGTAAGTAATATACATTTTTATTTATACACTATTTATTAGATAGTAAGGGAAGTAGGCTGGATTGTTATTAGTAAGGATATTTATTTGTTATAATACATTAACTTTAATTTATCATTGCTTTAGTTATAATATGAAGTAGCCAATAACAGACTGAAATTTTGTTATTTTTTTGCTTGTTTTGTTACGTTTGTACAACAATTCAGAAACCAATGAAGACGGATAATAGAAGAATATGATAGTTCTATATTCATTGGTAGTGATAATAACCCTTTAGATTATTTACCTAAGAATATTTATATCAGGTAATTTCATACACGACAGAAATATCGACTGCTCCAATTCCAACATAAAACAACTATTTTTTTGTAATGCTCGATTTTTAAATAACATGAAATAAATACCATATCAACTAAAACAATTAAACAATATTCAATATGTAGAAGTTCAATAATTTGAATAACTAATACATTTATGTGTCTGTGTGGGGTAGTAGAAACAAATTGAGGTCTTTTGTAAGGCCAAGTAAGGTTATGTTTTCAAAATTACCTTTTTACAGCTTTTTTTACGCAAACTTTACTGCCCTGTAATACAATATATATATATATATATATATATANCCCGTCACAATGCCTCATTCTTACGCTGACGTTGAAGAACTGACCAATGGAAGATCTAGAAGCGGCTCGAGTGATTTACTATGGTTCCCATCCAGGTAGGTTCGAGTGGCCTTGCAGAGATATAAAATTCTTCCAGAGAGGTTTACCAAGTGGGATAAGATGAATGGGGAATCGTCCCTAAAATATCACCAAGCATTAGAAGACCAGAAAGACAAGATAATTCGTTCTTTCCGATGTATTTGTGTAAATACTCTTTTAGTTGTGGATCCTTTTTCTCCTGAATGTATTGTTAAAGACTAGGGTAACATGTGACGAGAGGACCAGGCCTGTACGTGAAGGGACAAATTGAAGGATGCCACCTGCTTCCTTACTCCTGAAGATGAAGTTAGGTTTACGCATAAAAAACTATTAGATTCTTCTAGGCCTGTCTCGCTTCTTCCATAAAAGCAGCTCGCCATTAGCCCCCGAATCTGTGTTAAGTTAGTCTCGGCCAGTGTCAGTATGCGTGCCAGATCGCGTGACTCAGAGTGTTGGGCTAATTAAAATAAACTTAAATTACTTATATAATTGTAAATAATTTAAAAAAGTAAATAAATACTAAAGGCAATCAATTAATCACTAAATTGAAAATTTTTTAAATAACTTGTAATTTATATTTCGCTTTCCTTTATAATGAAATTACACCTTATCGGGGTTCACAAGAAACAGAATAACCTCCTATTACATTTAGCAAAGCAATCTGCTTATACTCTCTCATCTCCCCCTGCCCGCAAAATTGTTTTTGCGGTATGTCCAGGAGATTGTCTCCCTTCATTTTAAAAAAAAAAAAAAAATTATCACAGGGCAGTAAAGTTTGCGTAAAAAGGCACCGGCTATTTTGAAAACATAACCTTACTTCGTCTTACAAAAGACCTAAATTCGTTATTACTACCCCATTAGACACATAAATGTATTAGTTATTTAAATTATTGAACTTCTACATATTGACTATTATACCCATTTATTAGTTGATACGGTATGTATTTGATGTTATTCAAAATCGAGAATTAAAAAAAAAAATTGTTTCATGTTGGAATTGGAGCAGTGGATATTTCTGTCGTGTAGGAAATTACCTGACATAGATATTCTTATTATAAAATTTAAACAATTTTTAAATGTATTTTCCTCCAAAAAATATAATACATTTTTATAAGGAAAAAGAACTTGAAGTATAGTTCCACTGTAGTAGAAAAAGTACAAAACAAAAAACATTGAATTACTACAAAAAAAATTTGGAAAACAGTCTTTAATGGTGTATGTAAACACTAATGGACAAGAGGAGAGTTTTTTTTTATTTACCGTAGATATTATTATTAGATGATTTTGGTTGGAGTTCGGTCAAGGTAGATCCAACTCAAATTATTCTCATTTTCAACATTCTAAAAACCATCAGCCCTCCTTCTCAATAAAACTGTCAAACATTTTTCCCAGTTCCAAAGTCACTTATTCACAATAATACCCTTAATTTTTCCTTAGTCCTTTTCATTGCCCTCTCTTGCAACAGGCCGCTTTCCCTTTGTACCTTCCGCCTCTTACGTCCCTCACACCCTTCTACCACCCACTGTGTCCTCAAAAATTATATTTTCCTCTCAGTCATGGAAATGTGAACTTAGAGACAGGACGTCCTCTCTCGTCTTCATGATAGGTAGGTGTGGCAAATTACTGCTTTAATGATATTTCAATATTTNAATATATTAACAAACTAATTATTACTACTCGTTGTGTATCGAATTATATTTATTTAGTATTGATCTGGCACATTTTATTGATCCATAGACAATTATTCTTTTTGTAATTATTTGGTTGTAATTATGATATCCCAATCGTATATAGTAGGTATTTTTATCATATTTATTCAATAATATATAATTACTTATTACAATTGCTTGTACAAAGTATAAGATACTCTGTGAAGCTTATATTTATTAACCCACCGTAACTAAATCAAATTCTGCTAAAGCCATTGGGTAAATGTACATTTTATTTTTTATGTGTTATGTGTTATTCAGGAATTCATAATTTCTCTCTCTTACTCTCTCTCTCTCTCTCTATCTATCTATCTACCTTTCTATCAATCTATCTCAATTTTCCTTTTCCTCCACCAACTCTGTTGTGAGTATATTTTCATTTATTCTTGTTCTTAATAATTACAAATTTTATGTTTTTTCTTTCATTCTAGAAACATATGTTCCCCGTTTTTTAAAAATCCACTTAATATGTTTAATTGTGTTGAGTTTGTTTCTTTAAGTTTATGCATAAATTGAGCGATATCTGGAATTAGAGTTATTTGTATTTAATTTTTATTAATTAAACCTGATTTCATGGAAGAGAGACCATTAATGGCTAAACTCTGCCAGGTTCAAAGTCAATAAAAGATTCATTTCTCTCTATCTTTCTCTCTTTTTGCCCTGCTATCTCTTATCGATATTTTTCTAAATTCACATCATGGGACGTGCATAGCGAAATGGACACCATACATCCGAGAGATAAATATTTCCGATGAGATCCGCTCTTATCGGGACACATGTATCTCGCAATCTTTCACAATCAAACTCCGATTAACTAAATACCCTCCGCTGCTGATTCTCATTAATAGCTAATGACAGTGTGCTTTGGACGATAGATGTTATCTCGCACGATTAGTTGCACCGTATCATGGTGCGCCCACGGACTACAAAGCTCAACACCTGTTCATGTTGCACACAGCTTTCCACCAACCCCCCCACCAACCCTCACAATACCTCATTCTTACGCTGACCTTGAAGATCTGACCAATGGAAGATCTAGAAGCGGCTCGAGTGATTTACCATGGTTCCCATCCGGGTAGGTTCGAGTGGCCTTGCAGAGAAATAAAATTCTTCCAGAGAGGTTTACCAAGTGGGGTAAGATGAATGGGGAATTGTCCCTGAGATATCACCAAGCAGTAGAAGACCAGAAAGACAAGATAATTCGTTCTTGCCGATGGATTTGTGTAAATACTTTTTTAGTTGTGGGTCCTCTTTCTCCTGGATGTATTGTTAAAGACTAGAGTAGCATGTGATAAGTGGACCAGGCCTGTACGTGAAGGGACAAATTGAAATTGCTTCCTTACTCCTGAAGATGAAGTTAGGTTTACGCATAAATAACTATTAGATTGTTCTAGGCCACTCTCGCTTCTTCCATGAAGTTATTAAAAGCTGCTCGCCAGCAGTACCCGAATCAGTGTTAAGTTAGTCTCGGCCAGTGTCAGTTTGCGTGCCAGATCGCGTGACTCAGAGTGTTGGGCTAATCGTGGTTGACGTGGTTAGTGGGCTAACAGTTAAATGTTAAGTGATAGTAATTAGCTAGTGTTCTGAGGCCTCTATGTAAATAGGCAAATTTAATTCATTTGTAAATAACTGATAATTAGCTGTAAGTAATATACATTTTTATTTATACACTATTTATTAGATAGTAAGGGAAGTAGGCTGGATTGTTATTAGTAAGGATATTTATTTGTTATAATACATTAACTTTAATTTATCATTGCTTTAGTTATAATATGAAGTAGCCAATAACAGACTGAAATTTTGTTATTTTTTTGCTTGTTTTGTTACGTTTGTACAACAATTCAGAAACCAATGAAGACGGATAATAGAAGAATATGATAGTTCTATATTCATTGGTAGTGATAATAACCCTTTAGATTATTTACCTAAGAATATTTATATCAGGTAATTTCATACACGACAGAAATATCGACTGCTCCAATTCCAACATAAAACAACTATTTTTTTGTAATGCTCGATTTTTAAATAACATGAAATAAATACCATATCAACTAAAACAATTAAACAATATTCAATATGTAGAAGTTCAATAATTTGAATAACTAATACATTTATGTGTCTGTGTGGGGTAGTAGAAACAAATTGAGGTCTTTTGTAAGGCCAAGTAAGGTTATGTTTTCAAAATTACCTTTTTACAGCTTTTTTTACGCAAACTTTACTGCCCTGTAATACAATATATATATATATATNTCTCAGTCATGGAAATGTGAACTTAGAGACAGGACGTCCTCTCTCGTCTTCATGATAGGTAGGTGTGGCAAATTACTGTTTTAATGTTATTCAATTATTTTTCAATAAGTTGTCTGCATGTTTTTCAAATTGGTTTTTTCAAATTGTTTTTTAAAATCTTTTTAAATTCTCTTACATAGCTTTCTACATTCATATTTTCGATATCACATTACATTATTGTAATTCTCTATTATATTATTTTCAATTATTATTGTATTCTCATGACATTGTATTTCTACAGCCTTGAAGCTTACAAAGTAAGCCGAAACGTTGGCAGATAATCCTTTTAAAAAAATACATTTTTAAATTTGTATTTTTTTGGATCTACCTTGCCCGAACCCCAACTAAAATCATCTAATACTAATGGATAAGTCGTTACGAAATTGAGTCCTAGTACAAATGTTACAAAACAAGTAAAAAAATAACAAAATTTCAGTTTGTTATTGGCTACTTCATATTATAACTAAAACAAAGATAAATTAAAGTTAATGTATTATAACAAATAAATATCCTTACTAATAACAATCCAACCTTATATCTAATAAATAGTAAAGAAATAAAAAATGTATATTACTTACAGCTAATTAACAGTTATTTACAAATGAATTAAATGTCCTTATTTACATAGTGGCCTCAGAACACAATCTAATCATTATCACTTAACATTTAACTGTTAGCCCACTAACCACGTCAACCACGATTAGCCCGACGCTCTGAGTCACGCGATCTGACACGGAAACTGACTCTGGCTGAGACTAACTTAACACTGATTCGGGGGCTGCTGGCGAGCTTCTTTTAATAACTTCATGGAAGAAGCGAGAGTGGCCTAGAAGAATCAAATAGTTATTTATGCGTAAACCTAACTTCATCTTCATGAGTAAGGAAGCAGGTGGCATCCTTCAATTTGTCCCTTCACGTACAGGGCTGGTCCTAAGCTTGGGCCTGGACCAAGACACGATTGAACCCGGAAGAAGTATTGGTAAATATATCTGAGGACCGTGGAAGCCTACGTGAACAAAAATGTTCTTCTTGCTGTACGGAAACTCACACACACGAACGGTTGCACGCACACACACTCACACACACACACAGACACAATCTTTCTATCTTAAATGAATATAATACATATATACAAAGACTTCACAACACCAATGTTTAACGCCCTTATTACCAAATGTTAAAGATAAATGACAATTATTTCTTATAGCCTGGAAGTATCCCAAAATACGGATCAATATATCTCCAAAATAAACTGGGTTACTTTTCACTAAGAAAATTGAAGGAGAACAGAATGTGAAGTGAAAATAAATGATTTCTTGCACTCAAAACCATGTCCTAAAGTTGACATACATTGTTTTGTATTTTATTTAATGACCGTGAACTTGACTCACTGCAGAATCTAGGCCCTTCTATAGCAGAGCTTCAGACACGAGTGCAAACGATTTCTTGATTTCCTATAGAGCAGGGGTTTAAGTGAGGTATTACTGCCTCTAATGGTGGTCAGCCCTAGAAAGAAGGAAATTTATTATGTAGAGAAATGTAGGGGGGGGAGAGGNCTCAAAACCATGTCCTAAAGTTGAAATACATTGTTTTGTATTTTATTTAATGATGGTGAACTTGACTCTCTGCAGAATCTAGGCCCTTCTATAGCACAGAGCTTCAGACACGAGTGCAAATGATTTCTTGATTTCCTATAGAGCAGGGGTTTAAGTGAGGTATTACTGCCTATAATGGTGGTCAGCCCTAGAAAGAAGGAAATTTATTATGTAGAGAAATGTAGGGGGGGGAGAGGGGGGGACATAAATTCTATTTGCAGGCCGTATGTCAGGATACCTTGGGCCAAGGATAATGTCTCACTCAGACTTTACATCTAAATGCAATATATTTACAGAAATGGAACATAGACTTGCACTTGGAGGAACTGCAGATATCTACAAGTCATACTCACTCTCTCAGTCAGAATGTCCCCTACAACTACCAAGCACTCCTGCAATATGCACTTCCAAGAGATTAATTTATATAAATTAATATTTTCTATAAGTTAACTGCATTAAAACTGGATGGTAAACCGAGTTATAATTCACCAGTATCATTTATTGAGTTAAACTAAAATGATACCTTATAGTTATTTATTTCAAATGGAGGATTAATCACTTCATAAACTTGTTAGTGGGAATAACACATTAATTTTATTTACTCATTTTAAAGAAAAAAAATGAATTGAACGTATGTAATTTCCATAGGTATCTTTATGTACTCTGATGATGAAGAGCAGTAGTTATTGGCGCGTGCGTGCACACTCACATGAGAGAGAGAGAGAGAGTGAGAGAGAGAGAGAGAGAGAGAACCACACACGTACTCATTAACACTCAATGTCGCGAAACCAGGAGGATTGTTCGGTGTAAACCTACTCTTGGCTAATTACGTCACAATAACATAGTTGATTGCAGTGTATTTTTTCGATTTTCACTATCTATTTGACACTAAAAATTATAGTGACTGAAACATTCATGCATATATATATATATTTATGTGGGTGGGTCTGTCGTTGCTTATTTTTAAGAACTCAATATTAATAAATTCAACTAAAAGTAAGGTATTTTTCGAAATTCAAAGATGGAAATAAAGCGATTCACGTTGCTACAGATAATTTCACACATCCTCAAGTGCAGAAGCTAAAAGTATATATATATACATTTTTGCCGGATAGTGCTATAAGGCTTTAATTTAAAATAATTAAAGCAAGTTAGGTATTTAAATGGAGAGTTTTTTGACCGTAGATATTATTATTTGGTGATTTTAGTTGGGGTTCAGTCAAGGTAGATCCAAAAAAAAAAAAATACAAATTTAAAGATAGTGTATTTTTATTTTAATTAATTATTTGGCAGATAATCTTCGAAAAAATACACTATCTTTATATTACTATTTTTTTGGATCAACTTTGACCGAACCCTAACTAAAATCATCTAACAGTTAGGTATTTAAAATTCTTTATTAAGAAAATTAGATGAGTTTGTTAGTCGGGGTAAATCGGTCAATGATGACGAGGAGGGTATTAGTGAAGAGGGGTAATTTAGAAGAAGGCTCAAACAGAAAATTTAGATTTGTCTGCCTCTTAGTTCATCGCTTCATTTGTTTATGATTTCAATATAATTAAAAACATATACTTAGAGAGACAGAATATACATACAATTATAAGAATAGAAATAATTTATAAGAAATAAATAATGCACTGGGCAAATAAAGAATTTTTAAGCCTGAACTCTAGGAGTGTTTAGAATAGGGTAGCCTGTAAACAGACCGTTCATATATGACCCTAAGTAGTGAAACAGGAAGCAAAAAATAAAGACCAAAAAAAAAAAAAGAGTTAATTTTGCCATGATTATATTTCCTTCATGTAAAGCAGAGTCCACATATTTAGCCTGCACTACCCTCTTTTCCAAATATTATTAGATTGACAATTTTATGATTAGCGAAAATCTCATGTAACATACTCTTCTAATGAACTATATTAGTTATTGAAATTTTAGTAATAGTTCTTTTAAATCATCATTTTGCATACATTAGCCGAGGCGTAAATAAATTTTGGTAAATGGTAAACGCGACCATTGGGAGAGCCTTCCTGTCTCCTGCATTACATTTTATTAGTCCTCTTCCTGTATTACAGAGGTCTTTTCTTCTCGATGTATTGTCCTCTGTAGAAAATATGAAGAAATTTGCTTAGATTATTTTATTTAGTGTAATTTCATCCTAGTACATTTAGTTTTTATTTTAGTTTCATGAATGAAGACGAAATATATAATTCAGTATAAATATTTTAAACAACCTCCTGAATTGAAATTCTTAAATTCATTATTTAAATTAAAATTTAATTTCCTTTTAGACCCATTATTGTCTTACATTTTTTTCACATAACGCTAAAAATATGAACTAAGGCGTATCTCGAAACCCTCGTCCCCCATTACCAAGTAAGTATTAATCAGTTTCCGGCAGTCATGTAAAAAGAAATCATACATTAGTTATTTTTGAAGAAAATACATACAAAAGATTTTAAAAATCTATCATTTGAGAACATTTGAATTGAAATATTTTAGGAATCCGCTAAAATATAGTATATTCTGACCCTAGATAGCTTGTTTATTTTTTAATAAGGGATAATAATTTTTAGTGCAAGGGAACAGAATAAAAAAACCTAACTATCCCAGCCAGACTCCTCCGAGCATAAGACAATATATTCGTCTGCCTTGGAGGTTAGACTCTCGACACTAGTGCGGGAAATTTAATAACTTATCAGGCTTGTCCTAGTAGCATAAATGGAAAACGCACCGGCCCGGATAGCAGGAGGGCATCATTTTGCATACATTAGCCGAGGGTGGGACAGTTAGATTTTTTTTTTCTGTTCCCTTGCACTAAAAATTGTTCAAATTTGCGTGGGATTAAATACCACAAAAAATTATATTTATAAATTTAAAATTAAGGAATAATTAAACATAAATACAAAGAATCAAATTTAATTCGATTATTTTACAAAGCAATTTGATGAATTTATTTGTACATTATCGAAGTCATGTAAACTGAGTTTATTGTAATTGTCTTTATTTTTACATTGAGTTTATTATTAAATTATTAATGGATGTTTTTTGCTTAAAAGTTAAAAAAGCCAAATGGAAAATTTGCTTCACTAAAGATAAAAAATAAGGAAATATTTATTTTCCTATAGAGTTTTCACGGTAGAAATGGTTCAAGAATTGCAATTTTTCGCTGATTTAGAGTGGACTTAATCAGAGCGTAACCTAAGCCATTTGTCAGGGATATGTGGACCCTATATTTGCAGGGCCGAAGACAGCAAGATACTTTCAGAATTAAGTTTAAATCACCAGGTAATGGCCCAACATGAATCCATTTGTATTAGGAATAACCTCTCAGGGAGCCGTGTACGGGGGAACTTGAAGGAAATTAGATATATATAAAGTATAAATAGAAATTCCATGCCTCCCACTCCCCTCATCTCATTTTCCCTTTTCTTCTTCTCTCTCTAGATATCGCTCTCTCACTCTCACACTCATTCATATTCTCCCAACGACTCATTCATTCCTGTTCCTTCTCAGAGGCACATATTATATCCACCCTACTACCACTTATTTACAGTAACTTATTTTTCGAATGCGAATATATCCAGCAAATGGATAGCATTTGTTTCGCGCGTGCTTCTATTCCTGTCGCGGGGTTAATTTAACCCTTGAAACAGGTTGTTGTGGTGTACCTAAATCTCCACACACATACTCTTTGATAGAATATATTCTGTACTGTTCCTACACGAACTACTTGACACTGCCGGCAATACATGTATACTGCCTTTGCGACATTGCGTGCAGTTCTAGGTTAAATAACATAATTTAATTTTAAATTACTTATCTAGGGTTGAAGTATGGAATTTCTCTCCTGGATTGATAGAAGTGATGGGTTTTGAAATGGCGTATCATGACCGACTACAAACTCTTGTTCATGACCACACGAGTTCTATATATTTGTTATTTTTATGGCTATTGATACAATTTTAAACTATTATTTCTTTTGCAGATTAAGTAGGTTAGAAAATATGTCTCCTTGAGTTCTCCTGTGCCATATTACTTGTGGTGGTCCTTGACTTCTTCAAACTTCCGTTATCCTTTTTATGGTTTGCTGCAGCCTTGTCTTGGAAAAGAGTAGTTTTCACAAAACAAGAATAACTTACACTAACCGATTGTACTATTTAGAGCTCATACATACATTATATATATATATATATATCAACTTTGACCGAACCCTAACTAAAATCATCTAATAATAATATCTNTATATATATGAACTTCAATGTTAGTTAGTTGTGGGTTATTTTTTACAGTATGTCTGTAATTATACTTAGGAAAATACGAAGTATGGAAGGAACTCTAAAAGGGGGAAAAAGCAAAAAATAATATGTCTCAGTGAACTACCTTGCGGAACTCCTTAATTGTTTTGTTTTTTAAAAATTAAAATACAAGAAATATAAATTGGAGATAATTTTTTTTTCTCAATAATTGCATTTCTTGTTGGGGAGGGGGGTTACAGGCCAACAGAGTTAATTTTTGATAAGTCTTTAGAAGAAGAATTAATTGTAGAGTAGCGAAAGGCCCTGGGCTAGGGGCGTAGACCCTGGCTGTGTATCAGGGAGGTTACAGTTAGCTCTTCGTGACAAGTCTGGGATCTTTCTTTTGTGCAGACCTCGCGCTCACTTCACGACCTCCACGTGCTCCAAACTCCGAAGCGTAACCGAAACTGTGTTGTACGAGAGGTGCGAAACTGCACCCAGTAGTACTGACACAAGAGCACACATTTGGCATTATCGGCCATGCCTCTAGTAGACTCTACTCAAAACCGTAATTATGCACTGTTTCGAGTGTGAGTATTTTCTTTATTTTTATTGACCTCCATTCTACAATAGCTGAGTAATGTTTAGCGGCGGTCCGTCAAAAGCTCTTTTTTTTTTTGGCGATTAATTAACCTTGTAGTGTGTTGAAACTTCTTAAAAAATAAGAAAAAATTAAGAAAATTTCTGTTTACATTTTTAAAAAAACGTGACCAAATGTTTGAATTAAATGAATTCGCTTAGTCAAAAAGTAGTCCATTCTATGTAACTTTGTTCGATCTCTCTAAAACTACAATTTAAACCGTAAGATGGTTTCGTTAATGGCCGAAATTTATGGAGATCAGAGAAAGACTAAATTGAAAAATAGCAAATATTTTCATCTTCCATATAACTTTTTTTTTTTTTTTTTTTTTAAATATTGTAGAACAAAACTTTGAACATTATATTTTACACCTAATATGTATGTAATGCAATTATTCGTTACTCCAATAATAACGAAGTTATTACATATATAAAATCCGATAATCTTCTAAACTCTTTCTCATCCTTATCCAATTTCCACCAAAAACAAACTCAACAAAATACAATTTCCACAAAAATCCATTCTTTGAAATTGTACAATAAAAAGTTTAAATACCGAACATTTTCTCTAGAATTGACTCATGTCTGGCGTGTCCAAATTTAAGTAATAAATATTTCAATTAACGACAAAAATCTTAGTATCTCATATTTTAGTTTTAATCCCATGTATATATTCCTTATTGCTCTATGACCTTTTTACAAAAAAATTTTTTTTAAATTATTTATTTCAAACTAACTCTTTACAAGACACTGCTGAGACCTATTTGGACTTATGGAGTCGAACTGTGGGGAACTGCCAAACCATCCAACATCCAAAGAATACAGTCCTTCCAATCCAAAACCCTAAGAATCATAGTTGATGCACCCTATTACGTAACCAACTCCTTACTCCACAATGACCTTGAAATCCCGTTTGTAAAAGAAGTTATCACAACCCGTTTTAATAAATTCCACTCTGCCCTTTCCATGCACCCCAATCCTCTAGCCCAAACTCTATCTAGTAGTACCCATCCTAATAACCCACCACGCCGCCTGAATAGGAAATGGCCGCGTGACCTCATCATTGCCAACACTTCCCAATAAGAATT
>KZ807106.1:623206-639066 GCA_000696205.2 Oncopeltus fasciatus
AAATATAAATAAAATGAAAGAAAAATATATTATAAAATAACAATAAAATCAACAACAAAACAAATAAATGGTCATCACTTTCACAGTGGGGAGAAGGGGCCCATCGACCCCACTTCCAATAAGTTTAGGCATTAAGGCCCAGGGGGTCACGAGGCCATCTTTTTAGTCGCTGGGGAGGATTGTGAGGATTGGAGTCCGACGACAGGGATTTGGCATATGGATTGGGATGAAATTGGATTTTACTATGGAAGAGCTTGAAGCGGGTGGAGATAAGGTCTTCGACAAAAGGAATAGAAAAGGTCTTAAGCAGGCCTTTTAGAAGAAAGTATTTAACTTCAAGTAGCAATGAATTTAGTTCCCTGAATGCTGCGAAATGGAATGCATTCCTGAATATATCTGTTCTGCAGTTTGGTAACTGGAGTGTATGAGAGAGAGGGAGAGAGATAGAGAGAGAGAATGTGATAGTGAGGGAGGGAGACAAAAAGAGACTGAGAGTGTGAGGGTGAGAGGGGAAGGGGCATTTTACATTATATTGAAAAAAGTACATATTTATTGCTCACGTTATTTTTGTAATTTCATGATGTGTTTTTTGTTTTTTTGTCTTTTCTATCCCTTATAGTTGTGATAAGACTATAATCTGAGCGGTAAATTGCTTCTGTCAGCTAGCTAATTGCAGCAGATAAGGATGGAGTTGAACATGGCTTGAGTTACCATGGCGCCGGGGGACGATATTTCAAACAGAGGGATAGGTCGTAGACGGAATGGATACATATATAACATGTGGAGGGAGTTTAGCCTTGATTAGCGGCGGGGGGCGCAGTCTCCTGCAACTGACCTCACTGCAATCCTTGCAGGTAATTCACTATCATTTGCCCTAATCGATTGTACTGTAAGAGATGGAGGGGCTCACCAGCTCACGTGATAGCAGCACAACGCTCATTTGACACCGTTTTATCTGCATAATTCCACCTCTCCAAATCAATGTTCAGATGTAACAGCTACTTTAAGTGATGTTATCGCCGACTGTTAGCCGCAAAATGATTACGACTTTCTATACCCTTATTGAGATGTAGGGCTTAAAATAGCAGTAGTCAATAGCATTAGCATACGGCTCTTGAACTTTTGATGGATAATCTGTCTTAGGAAAAGTTTCTTATTTAAATTCATGTTTTTATTAATATAGGCTTATTTATACTGAACAATTTATAGTCAATGAACAGATGTTCCCTGTGTGACTCCCTAATCTAACAACCTAGCAATCTAGCAACATTCAGTTGAGTTGTACACAAGAAATAACTATAGATTTTTTAAATTTATTTTTTCTTTCATTACGATGGAATACGAGAAATTGTAAAAAATAAAAAAAAAAAAAAAAATTTAAAGAGGAAATGCTGAATGTTCATTTAGTGAACCCGGAATTAATTGTGCCGATATTTATTTTTATAATTTAACCTCCAGTTAAAGCACTTTTTCTCATGGAGGTATGGTCTATTTACAGGTAGCCATTCTGAAGACCCATTTAAATAGACCCATTGCCCAGGGTGGGATTTGAAGTTGTAACACCATGATTGAGATACGCAAATGGTTCCTTTCGGCTACCCCGACACCGCACACATTATTTTCAATTCCATGACCGCTAAAATAGATACATTTCATAATTCACTACATTATTTTTTAGCGCTTCACACTTTTCCATAGTCAACTTCCAAAACAACGTAATCCATTAGCACAGACCCTTTCCATCAATTCTAACCCTTAAAACCCTCCCCGTTGACTCAGACGAAGATTGGGGCCATACTTGGCCTCGTGACCTCCTGGTAACATAATTTGTTGTTAATTTGAGAGTGGTGTCATATGTCACCTTCTCTCTTCATGCAATTGACATTGAATGTTATTTTTATTTAATTATTTGTTTTTTAATTGTAATAAAAAAACAAAAAGTTTTTGTTGTTTACATAATAAAACTTAGCCACGTCTTTTGATTATTGATGAACAGAAATTATCAATGAGTGACTAATTACTTAGATTAAAGAGAAAGAACTTTTAGGAGAGGAGATAAGCTTGCTAAAAATTTAAGTCTGGCAGCTCAACTCTTGTATTTACATTCTTTAGTATCTTTCTGAGGATTTTACTACGATAATTCCTCGATATACCAGTTTCGTTTTTCACAAAATCCCAATAATTGTCGGGGGTTACATTAATGACGACAAAGTTATACACTGTGGATTCAAGTTGTACTTATAAAAGCTTGCCCAATGTTATGAGTGCTTAGAATAAGGTGGCTGCCTATAGATAGCCTCTTCCTCCATAACAAAAATTACGTCATAGTATATTAAATGTATTATATTTATAATATAGCCCCCTCTAAAGTATATAATAACTCATTTAAAAGAAGGCTCATTTTCAAAATGGATGAGAACTAAATCCCAAATTTTATTAAAATTAGTTTAGCCAGTTCCGAGTCATTTCCTACATTTAAAATTATCAGATTTTCAGACTTTACATGCCAAGAAATGAAAACAATAAATTTTGAGTAAAGGTTATAATTTTATGACGAACAAAATAGTTCGTTTTCTAAGTAAATAAACAAATAAAAAAAGAAAATGATGAACATATTATAAATTATTTTATATAATTAATATGATTTGACATTTATAAATGTATTTATTTAAAAATTAATTTAGTTCTTTATAGTGGAATATATCTTCTTATTTCTTTATACTAATCTTAGAGATTAGCTAATCATTTGTTAAATAGAAAAAATCNTTAGCTAGTAAGCCATCATCAGGGCTAAAAAGACAATACACACAAATAACATTAATGCATAAAAATTGAAATATCTGTACAACAAGAAAACAGGATATGTAAGAATATTAACTATGGTTAGGAATAAAACATATTACAAAATGATATGCTATATCATTTTGTAATATGTTTTATTCCTAACCATAGTTAATATTCTTACATATCCTTTTTCTTTTTGTACAGATATTTCAATTTTTATGCATTAATGTTATTTGTGTGTATTGTCTTTTTAGCCCTGATGATGGCTTACTAGCTAAGCCGAAACGTTGGCATAAATAAAAATATCACTCCAAATTTTGGTGTATATTTTTTTTTTCTTCCTGGCCGAAACCCCGACCATTCTCACACGTTAGTTCTTTATAGTGGAATATATCTTCTTATTTCTTTATACTAATCTTAGAGATTAGTTAATCATTTGTTAAATAGAAAAAATCTCCAAAGATGTAAGTAATTGAAGTTCAATTATTCATTATAAACAAAATAATTTTTGTTTTCTGGAAAAATACTTTAAATAAGTTATTCTGAAAATTAGTTTATTGATATAGGTATATAATTTCCCCCTTCTAATTTATAGTATAAATAGCACTTTCCTATTTACATACAGTACATATAAGTTAGATATTTATTATGAATTGTGGTACTAATAGTAATATCCTATTTGAAATCAGTTAAAAAAAAAAAAAAAAAATCTGTATTTTTCATTATTTGCCGACGTTTCGCCTTACATTGTAAGCCATCTTCAGGGCTATCATGAAGGAGAGAGAGGAGAAGTCTTGCCATGTATTCGTCAGTAATGAACATTTGATTTAATGGCAAGGCCTCCCTTCTAACCTTCACGATCGCCCTGAAGATGGCTTACAATGTAAGACCAAACGTCGGCAAATAATAAAAAAATATAAATTTTTGTTAATCAATCTTCACCGAATCCCTCCCTCCCCCCAAAAAAATTCTCTACTTCTATTTGAAATAAGTGTAAATGAAATTATTTTTCTGGCAGAAGGGATATTAATTTCGAAACGACCATAAATGATTTTAGTTTATAATAATAGGGCTATCTAAACATGAAATTAATGATAAAAGTTACGCAAATAATATATATATATATAACNGACAGTGAAAAAGTTAAAGAGTTAGACGTAGAGGGAGAGAGAGACAATGAGAGTGATGCATTAAGAAAGCCTGCTTAAGAAGATTCATTTATCTTGGAAGTAATTGCCGGGGCGATCTTAAGAACGGAATAAAAAAAGGGGGGGTGGGGAACTGCTAACCCTTTTTGCACCACTCGGCTTTTTAGGTCCTCATTTAGGGTCTTAAGGCTCTCCTTTCCGAATTGCCCTAACCCTAAGACAGGCCCCGTGCCCTTTAATTGCACTTTATTTTTATGGCGTTTAAAAAAAAAAAATAAAATAAATAAAAATCAAGATAGACGTTAACCCGTGGTGGTTTATCGCCAATGTCGCTTATGCAATTTAGCCCACTTAATTTCTCTCTAAATTTTGCATTTGTAATTCAATTTAAATTAACAGTTTAATTGGAGATAAATATGTTTTGTAGATGCTTTGGTCGAATGTTATTTATCTTTTTACTCTCTTTGGTGTTATTGCTCAAAAATATTTCCTTCTCTTTTTTTCTTCCTTCTTCCAGTCTAACCATGTTCTGGGAGATATATGTCAGATTAAATTTCCTATAGAATTATCTATTATATTATACAAAATGTTCCGCTAAATTTGCATTTCAACCGAATGATGTAGTGTACATCTGTTCCTTCCTCAGCTTCTTTACTTTGAGATAAATTTTGCATGTCCTCAACATGACTAACCAACTTGCTCGTGTGGTTTTGCATAAGTATCTGAAACACCGAATCTCTTTAAAAGAATCCGTTTAAGGCTGGAAGCATAGTTGGCCTTATGATGTTTTCTGGTTCGAGTTCCTGCTGTGTGAATAACATTAACTAAAGTCCTACATAGAGACGAAGGTTATCCTAAGCATTCCTAATGCCCGCTATTTTTCTAAAGTTCTAAATTTACATATGAAATTAAAGCTGAAATGCCTCCCCTCTGATTGTATATCTCTGGAGAAACGCCTAAAATAACTCCCGTAATCCGGGAGACGTTATGATTATTCCTGCTGGAGATATGGTTGTCTTTGGCTCGTAAAGCCCTGCTCTAACTGCATTTCCAGATCCAAGGTGGCCTCCAGTGTTGACATTAGCTGTCCTGTATGTCTTCCAGCCCGCAGCCCTGGAGAAAATACTGTGAGCGCAGCGCTCTGGAGAAAATATCTCTCGCACTTACACTGCAATCTTGTCCGCCATTATGCAGTTCCTCTGTCTCATCCACAAGGTTCTTTGAACCCCCTTCTCTTCCTTTATATTATGTCACATAATAATCTTTTAAATCAATAATTTTTTTTCTGTGTTATTTGACAGGAAAAATTCTTTTACCACAATCTTTTGTAGGATCTTTAGGAGTTTTGAAGGCCCATTCTTCTATTTTCAACATTTTTGTGCAACCAGATCTTTGTTGTAAGAGATGAACTTGATCTCGAGGATCAACCAAGGTCTCAATATTAAACACTTTATAAGTGTTATAAAATAATTTTTAATTATTAGTTATTAAAAGTGTTAATTATAAAATAAGTTTCAGCCCAATTGAGTCTCTTCCAAAGCGAAATTAAATACAAATATTATATTACAGCTGTTAAAAACGCGATTGTTAAAGTTCTGAATTGGTAGAAGAAAATGGATCATGGATTATCTTCGATAGATTTGTTTTAAGCAAAGTATTGTAAAACATATTTAATATAAATTAGTTAAATAATTATTTGTTATGATATTGTTTATCTACAACAAAAATCTATTTCTTTAATTTTGCTGGCTCAAAATGCGACAGTAAAATAAATTTTCTGATTACTAAAGAACTTAATTTGAAGTAATGTGGTTGAAGTTAGGATAGGCTAGGCTTAGGTAGAAGTGGATAAATTGGATTAGAAATAAGTTGTAAACGAATGTAGGTTTCTCGTGATATAGCGGAAAACCGATTCTTTATAAATATTTTATTTAGTTGAGGTTTTTTATCCCACGTAAATTTTAAAGAATTAATGAGAGGGATAGAATAAAAAAATCTATCTGTCCCAGCCAGGAATCGAACCTGGATCTCCTGCTATCCGGGCCGGTGTGTCAAGAATAAAAGATTTTTTTATTCTATTCCCTCTCATTGATTGTTTAAAATTTAAGTGGGATAAAAAACCACAACCAAAAAAAAAATTTATAAATTAAAATTAGATAAAGTAAATGACGAGAGTCGACAAATAGTTTGACAATGTCAGCTCCTTCGAGTGTAAGACGTTCTCGTTGGTAAGGCTCTCGCTAGTGCAGAGGGAATTTAATGAGATATCTAGCTAGTCCTGGTGGTGTAATGGCTTAACCACAACCAATAGAGGTACCCCTCAACTTCTTAAAAAATAACAACAAAAATACTGTAAAGGTATTGTATATAAATGAACAATATTATATTACCTTCAAATGTCTAAGGACAAAACAAGGAAATATCACACCCCCTCACCTCTCCATCACTGTACGCCGGGTGGATTAGGTATACTTAAACAACACAAATAAAAATAATGAGGGTAAGAAAAAAAAAAAAGTAATGGCTTAACACACCGGCCCGGATAGCAGGAGATCCAGGTTCGATTCCTGGCTGGGACAGATAGATTTTTGTATTCAATTCCTTACAGATTTGATATTCTAAACGGATATTATTTTAAAATAAAAATAATTTTGGTATTGTATTACTGATTATTTCATTGTAATTTTGACATTTCATAATATTTCAGGAATTTCTTTTGCACGGCACCATCTGGATTGTGCACTGGAGCGCGCCTAACATACAGATAATGTTAGTGTGGCCACTTTCGTGGCTGTGTATATAGGCCAATGGGCCCCCTACTCTCTAATAATGGCCACAATAATTTCACATCCTCATTTGGCGCCCCAAGTGGGGACAATACTATCGAATAAGGACATCTATTTCTCGTATCATACAAGAAAGTGGAAAGCATCTCCACGGTACACCGACTCGTACGGCGAGCGTGCTTTAACGGTCCTTAACCCGCTCACACGCAGACAGACAAATATTTGTCGAAAACTAAAAATCACCCTTGATAACGACCGTAATTGTATAGAATTCGTTAGACGTAGAAGGGCGGGGAGAATCCGAACAGAGAGACTAACGGTGCTGACCATTTGAAAGATTATAGAAATCAGGGTCCTGACGAACCACTGCCAGCGCTCCTTACAAAGGCTGTCTGCTCCACAATTGATTTCCGCGGGCCGTTACCAAGTCCGAGACACAGGAAAATATGGATTTGCGTCCCAGTCATGGAGGATCACTACCAGTCCAAGATTTCACTCCTTCGGGTGTTGGAACAGGACCAGCAGCACGCGCCAACTTTCCTATCCTTTTAAGTGTTAAGAAAAATCCCATAATAATGATTCAAAACTATAGAATTTCTTAATCCTCCCTACCTAGAAGTTGAGAAAAACGGGGGTCTTCCGAATTAATATAGATATGTGTTCGTATGTGAGTGTCTTGCATGTCTGTTTAAGCTCCAGTGCTAGGAATTGTTACTTGATATGTTTCTAAATTTATTGAAAATTTAGAAAATTAAAAAAGGAAATATAATCATCTTTGTCTAAAAAAAGGTTGTGTGAGTCTATGGCTGTAATCAGACCAAGAGGAGAATGGTGTAGAAAATAATTAATCAGATTATTGCTAAAACTTATGCTGTTATTGATAAAATTCAAAATGTTTAACCTAATAGAAATGTATATATTTTTTTTTCTTTAGCATCCATTTTAACCACTTAGGGTAATGGAGGGAGGGGCTATCCACAGGTTGACACCGTATTCTAAATATTTATAGCTAAGAACAAACTTTTATTTATCCCTAAATCCTGCCATGTGGAGGATTTAAACCTGCAGCGTCAGAATTGCGAGACCCGAAAGGACATCTTGAGATACCTTGGCGCCCCCCTATTCTATTCTCTCGAACATATCAGATCCGGTTTCAGTAATTCCTCCTTTACACTCAGGCTTTTGAGATCAATTAAGTCATTTTCCCTTATCTATGTCCATATATATAATGAAACATGGGAAATGTGATTATGCTTCGCAGCATATGTGTGGCGAAATTTTGAGGTATCCCGTTCTATTTATGTTGATACCATGACGCGACATTTAAACTTTCCACCTCATTCTAAACATCCATATAGCTGTAATTTATCGATTTGAACCCGCAGCGTCAGGATTACGAGACTCGAACGGATCCCCCGAGCTACCCTGGCTATTTTTTTTATGTCAAATATAAACAGTGAATTTTTTTGGGGAGAAATTTAAGAAACTCACGTTCATGTCGCGATTTTTAGAAATAAAAAATTTCACTGAGCCTACATTAAAAAAGGAGTAATTTTAATTCACCTAAATACACATGGACGGAGACCAAATTAAAATATTTTCAAATGGAGAGTTTTTTGACCGTAGATATTATTATTAGATGATTTTAGTTGGGCTTAGGTCATGGAAGTGACTACCTTAACCGAACCCCAATTAAAATCATCTAATAAAACATTTTCAGTATCTTCGTTCGTTAAAGCAATAAAGAAAATTATAAAACAAAATAAATATAAAATGTAATTTACTAACATCTATAATCTGTAATATATATGCAACAAAACTTAATTTTCGAAAATGTTAAAAAATATAACTGCCGGTGTTGGTCAGGCATACTAATTTTTAATATACGAATTAATTAATTTTTAATATACGTATATAAACGAACGCTTTTCGCGTAACACAAAAGTTTACAGTATATGTTTACTACGAATACTTTATTTACTACACTCTTATGCAGAGGGCTGATAACTGTAAATAGCTCATTACATTTTACGTAACTAAGGAGGAGTCTATACTATATACGTAAAACTTAGTAGATCTTATTTACTATATTCTTTATAGCTCTCGCTATTTTTCTTTGACTTCTAGACTTCCGTCAGCAAGAAGTTCACTTCTCGAAATTCTGCTCAGATGGCACCGTCCCTCCATGGCCGTTGCACCATATCCCATATGGAGGAAGAATGCTGGAGGTTTTCAAGACGACTGCTCCATAGAGGAGAGTGGAGTGGGAGCTACGACAACGGAACGGGCCTAAGTGGGTTTGATTGACAGAAGTGGGTGTCCTCCAAGACAGGTGACTGGGTCAAGTCCTACGTCAGCACCATTACCCTACGCGCCTGTCCAAACAAGAGGTCGTGCTTTCTTCAGCCCGCGACCTGGCATACCGTTACCTCTTCCCAGTCTAACTACAGCTCCTGAAGAATTCCTCAAGAGTCCTTGCATTGGATGTTCCATCAAATGGAACGGACAAAAATATTAATGTACGGAAATTTAAATATAAATATTGATTCTGAATTTTCAAAAGCAACCAATTCTAAACACCCATAAAGGATAATGTTATCCAAATACAGATATTATTAAATATGCCTAACAACTTAAATATGATGGACCCACTCTCTCGATCTAAATACTCGGTAACATAACTGTATTAGCTCTTGCTACCATGGAATCTTCTATCACGAAAACTACCGAGGAAAATAAACACTGAAAAAGTCAGTCACGCAGGAGCTGTGTAATCTAAGCAGATTTCTCATGTTTCATTATTGTTAGACATAGATAAGGGTAAATGAAGAAATTCGATTTAAAAGCCTGTAAGAACCATGGGCATAATAGGAACGAACACCAAGTTAGTTCTACACTGGCCAGGAACGTAGAGGGAGGTGATCGAAACTATATTTTTTTTAATTTTCCACAATAAGCGTTTTTTGTTAAAGAGTTATAGAACTCAAACGTTAGAAAATTATGTCTTACATCAATTAACTAATTAAATCAATAATCAATCAACCTATTAACTTTAACATTCTATTTTTTCAAAAATGAATTATTTGAAGGATTTAAAATGAAAAACCTAAATACCAAATTTAATTTTTTTTTTTTTAACCTTGACTCACGACTCAACTGGAATGAACATACTAAAATCAAACGACAAGAACTCTACAGACGCCACGGACTCTTATACAGCCTTATAAATAGGCGCTCACAGCTCACATTAGAAAATAAACTGGCCATCTACAAGACCATAATACGACCAATCTGGACCTACGGTGTAGAACTGTGAGGTGCCGCTAAGCCTTCCAATATCCAACGAATACAATCCTTTCAGTCCAAAATTCTCAGAATAATTGCTAACGCTCCATATTATGTGTCCAACTCTACCCTTCATCACGACTTTAATATTCCTTTTGTGAAAGACCTTATCTCCACCCCCTTCAAGCTCTTCCATAGTAAACTTCAATTTCATCCCAATCCATAGGCCCAATCCCAGTCGTCGGACTCCAATCCTTACAATCCTCCCCAGCGACTAAAACGGAGATGGCCTCGCGACCTCCTGGGCCTTAATGCCTAAACCTATTGGGAGTGGGGTCGATGGGCCCCTTCTCCCTGCACAGTGATGATCATTTATTTGTTTTATTGTTGATTTTATTTTTATTTTTTTTATTTTTCAAATTTATTTATTGTATTCGTCATCAAATTACAAGATGTTAAGTAACAGAATGTAATAAATAACGATTTATTTATTTAAAAAAAAATGTGTGCGTGTGTGTGTTTGTGTGTTTTAGGCACACATTCTAGTGTAATTTTAAACAGACTATTTTTTTTATTTTTTATAAGCTGGATTTATGACGAATTAAAAAAGTGTATCAAAACTACTCCTTGATACTAACGAATTAATGACTTTGGTTCAACTGAGAAGTAAGCCTGATGTTTGTCAAGAAAATATAAAGCAAGATGATTATTACTTTTTATATAATGTACAACATTCTTTACACATGATTTATACATGTGATTTACACTTGAAATCAATAGTTTTATGATATTATAATAATTTCAACTTTAGTTTCTTTAGGTGCTAAATTACACACTGAGTATATTAAAATGAAGTTAAGAGTATAATGTAAGAGTATGTAGTATATTTGCTGAAGAAGGCACAGATGGGTACAAGGGATCCAGAGGTAGACCCAGGATGGATGAAGAGTGCGATATGGGGGCAGAAGGAACATATAGCAGTGGAGAGACATCTTCATGGGGAAGGATAATCCTTCTGGAGGAATCTCTCAATGGTCAGGAAAGCCCATATGGAAATGCGGGATTCGCAAATGATTTATGTGTCCTTTATTGGCAGCTTTCTCCACCCTCTCATTGTAGCCAATCCTTTCTGCCAGTGACCCCTGAACACTTGCAGTTCTTCTTATTGGTGCAAACCTGATGCAGACTAGGTCAGCCGGGGGCGTGACCTCCTCGTAATGCGTCCCGTTTTTATCTCCTTTCTTTTGAAAGCGTTAAGCCCAACACAAAAAGAAGTAAATAAAACGGAGGAGAAAATAACTCTGAAGAAAATGAGCCGAATATTATTTATGATCCTTTAAAACGGAACCTTCCATTACAGGGAGAGGGAGAGATCTTAAAACCTTCGACCCTCTGGCCATTTTATGTATTGTTCCCGAACGCGGTTGTGGTTCGGAGTAGGCTGGCTTCCCCCAGCCAAATCCCGTATGGGGCCGGCATCCGGCTGACATACATAACTGAAGTGATCGTCAACACGTGGGAGGATACTTTCTGTAAAAAACAAAAACAAAAAATAACCTACCCTTATGCGGGTGAGCCATGGTTAGGGGAACTCCATTTGAATAAGATATTCAAGATGATGAATATGAAGGTATAAAATTGAGTTAGACGCTGCTGAAAAATTGTTAAACCATGTTTTAAGTTTAGTTCTGCAGACTGCGAGGTGACCGTAAAACTCCCTCGGAGATCTCTCGATACATCTTTATCGCCCTGATGATGTCTTTCAAGTTAAGTCGAAACGTTGGCAATAATAAAATAAAATGATTACCTAATAATAATTTTTAAGTATTCAAATTTTTCTTATCATTGCAGAAATCCTCATTCTTAAGTATATTCTCGACGGTTAACCAACCACTATGCTTAAGGACATTTGAACTCAGCGTCATGGGTAGGCCTCTTGGTGTTATCTTGGTTGGAGGGTTGTGGCTTTCCAGTAATATTTAAAAATAATTCGAAAGTAATACTAGTTTTATAATTTTTTTGTGTTATTTAATCCCACGTTAATTTTACTAATTTTTAGTGCATTCCGTTCCCTTGCACTAAAAATTAGTAAAATTTACGTGGGATTAAATACCACAAAAAAAGGTTTATAAATTTAAAATTAAAAAAAAAAAAAAAAAAAGTAAATAACGAGAGTCGTTTAACAGCTTGACAATGTCAGCCCCTCCGAGCATAAGACGATATATTCGTCTGCCTCGTAGGTTGGACTTTCGACACTAGTACGGGGAATTTAATAACTTATCAGACTGGTCCCGGTAGCATAATTGGTAAATGCACCGGCTCGGATAGCAGGAGATCCAGGAAAACCAAGGAAAAAATCATGGAACTTATGAGTCTTCAGTTTTGAACATGATCAAAACCTAGAGAGTTTAAAAATTTGCCTTAAAAGTTTGAAAATAAGTTATTGAAAATTTAGCTATTATTTCTTAAACTCAACAGACGCTACGGGACCTTATACAGCCTTATAAGCAGGCGTTTACAGTTCACAACAGATAATAAACTGACACTGTTCAAAGTATTACTACGACCGATTTGGTCATACTCTGAAGAATGTGTGTGACAGAATTATTAGAAATCTAGTGTGCCGCTCAACCTTCCTATACACAAGGAATACAATCCTTTGAATCCGAAGTCCTAAGAATAATTGCAGATGCTCCATATTATGTGTCCAACTTCACCCTCTATCACTTTTTTAATAGATCCGGTATTCCAAGACCTAACTCCCTTTCCTAAGCGGTATTCTTAAGCTTTCGTTTTACCCGAATCCACATGCCCAATCCCTGTCACCGGATTCCAATCTTTATAATCCTTCCTGACGACTGCAACGAAAATGGCCTCCTCATCTCTTGGGCTTTGACGTCTATGTTTATTGGGTGTGGGTTTTATGAGCCCGTTCTCCCAGCAATGTGACACATAATTTATTTTTTATTGTTTTGTATTTATGTACGTATTTATTTAATACGAAATCTCATTGAAAATGTTGCATTATAAACTAAATGTAATAGATAAAAATGTTTATGAAAATAAATAAATAAGTTCTCAAAACAATAAAGAATTAATAAAATAATTCTCAGGAAGATTTTCTTCTACAGGAAATTCTTTTTCCTTGTCCATAATTACATAAATTTCGTATAATTTATCCCACGAATGTGAAAAAGTCTGATGTAAACCTGTAAGACACAAATATTTACCTCTAAATGCCGAAAATTTGGTCGTATCCTCCTCTACTTGCTTGGCTGTATCCCGAATGGCCTTGATCTCTCCAAACGTATCCATTAATTTTTTCTTCAAAATTGTAATCTGTTTTTCAATTGGTATGTCCGTCATTATATTTTAAGTTGGCTATAAAATTAAATTAAGCTTTATAAACAACGATAAGGGCATAAACCACAAAGACAACAGATCCGGCCCGGAGGACCAATGTTGCGTGCGGAGGCTGAACCAGGGGTAGAAATACTCATACACTAAATAAAACTCCGGGTCTGGTTGCAGTAGTGTATGCAGTAATGAATTTGCCAATATTGATTGTGACTTCTGAATTAGCACAACAATAATATTGTCATAGCATAAATGAAATGTTTATAAATGATTTGCAATTGTTAATAAAAAAGGGAAGCAAGAAAAATGTTGATGTTTCACGAAATGAAAAGAACAGAATTTATAGGTTTACAATGAAAATGGTTTATTGGCATTAGTTTAACAAATAGCAAAATATCATATTACAAAAGAAAATGAACTTAATTAGAAATAATAAATTTAATAATTAATTAATAANAAAAAAAAAAAAAAAAAAAAAAAAAAAAAAAAAAAAAAAAAAAAAAAAAAAAAAACACAATTTGGCATGTGGTGCTTATTTTATTGATCACATGAACATAAATAAACATTGATTAAGGGACATAACTTAAATGGTGAATATTTCCAATGAAATTTCAGCGTCTCGCTCCAAGAGAGCTGAAGTAGAATCAATAGAAAGTTCTCCTAAAAATATGTTATACCACATAGGAGTTTGTTACAACTTCTGCGTTACTACGTGACGGACATACTACTATCGCGTCCTCGGCTCTTAGTCGCCTGTTACTAATCCCAGCAGAGAGAGATACGACCGCGCCATTTCGCGACGATATGCGTAGAGAGGCGCCTCACTGCTGATGCAAATCGAACTGTGCACTCTGTAGAGCCATAAAGTCCTGCGACTATTACTCGGAGAGATGGTGATGGGTCGCAGTGCCATCTGGCGTGTCCGTAGAGAGCACCTTGTATCCCGCAGGCGAACGGCCATGTTGAGTAATGCGGCCCAGTACTATTAACGCCGGTTGTTTGTACACATCTTTATGTGTTCTAGCACAGTTCCTACCTGCAGGCTGCAGGTTTCAACAACTCCGATGGAATTTCAATTGGAACGACTAAATATTTATGTAGCTCGATTATAATGTAAGTTGTATGCTGTATATTAATGACTGTCTTCCTAAGCGAATAACTTTAATTGTCTTCAGTGACACCATTTTCAATTTATTTACAAATCACATCCCGCACGTTGAATGTCCGCAAAAAAATAAAAAATAAAATAAAAGGACGATATGAAATAGAAGGGTCTTATTATTTGCGTTTAGAAAACTCCAAGATATGATTGTTAAATACACACTAACTTTTTAAAAAATAAGATGCAATATGTGCAAAATATGAGATAATGTGAAATAAAAAGGTTAAATTATAATATGTTATATTTAATTTCAATTTCTCGTGCATTGTTTACGTTATTTTTAATAATTAATTTATTTTTAAATAGACAGGAGTCAATCAGGAGATTTGAAAGGATATTTAACGGAATGTCACTAACTCGTTCGAGTAAGGGAAACACATTGATTAGCTTATTATTTTAATGAATATTTCTTATCTTTCTAGGAAGTAATTAGTTTCATACAGAAGTTACCTTCTGGTTTCCAAAACCAAACTGGACCAAAATGTTTCGAATAAGGACCATACATAAAAGAATCATTATAAAATATTGTGAAAAATGTTAAATTTTCATCTGTTAATCAAAATCTGTGAAAACTAAGTCCGCCAAGAGTACTTCTGAAATTAATACGATACCAATACAAAAAGTTGGAAATTGCATTTCCAAAGAAAACGAATTGTTTTAAATTGATTGTTTGTTAATTGTTAAGTTCTTCTAGTTATATCCAAACTTTTAAACTTATAGGTTTACTAATATATATCATTGAAAACTGTGTATTGCTATTATAAAGGGGCTTATTTTACTATAACAAAGTGTCAATTTATTAATTAATGTTAATTTAATATTCTTCAAATTACAATATGTTAAATTACAGAATGTAATAAATAAAAAACTATTAAAAATTTGAAGTTGGAGTTCCCCTCCAGAAAGAAAAAATATATTTATGAAAACATTTAAAACTACATGATTATCCTTGAAGGAAATTGTTGAAAATTTTATATAGGTGGCCTACTTTTTATCAATTCGCCAAATGTAATATTAAACTTCTTAATACAACTGTAAAAAATTCATAAACATAGAAATATATTTAAAATGGAAGTAAAATAAGAAAAAAATAATTTTCAAAAATATTTTAACTTGAAGATATTTAAAAAAAAAAATACATATGTAACTATGTGCTGGGGCTGTGAGTTGAAAAGGTTACTTAAACCTTTTATAGTTTTCACATTTATTCATTTTACTATTATTCCAGTTTGAGGCAATTATGCTATTCATTTTAGTAACGTGACTTAAATTTTGAAAACTTTTCACAGATATTTACCAATACTATTTAAAAAAGCTAAATATGGCTATATATATATA
>KZ807107.1:66728-76894 GCA_000696205.2 Oncopeltus fasciatus
TACATTTAAATGCCATATTTATATATGTGCATCAATGAATATGTTTTTATTTGTACTACAAACTTTATTCAACAATAAAAGATTCATTATAGCTCAGTACATCACCATATATTGGTTTTAAAATTTTTTATTTTCAAGAATGAAAGAAAATAAACAATAAGATTTAAAAAGAATTTGCACTATTATATTTTGGTATTACAGTAATCCAAGTTAACACCAGGAGAAATTTAATTTTGTTTGACATTAAAGATGACTCCCTTACCTCACCAATTTTAAGTACTTCAAGTAACAGGAAATATTGAGCTCTGATAAATATACATTGGGTCACCAAAAGCTGACTAAAATTAAAGATGAAATATTTTAGTGCAAAGAAGCATTTATTTATTAGATTATAATGAAGTTTTCAGTCCAGCAATATAAAAAATAAATAATTTAGGTCTTAACAAACACCTTTCTTTAAACACCTTAACTAAACATAATACTGAAGGAAAAGTCCTTCAATTGATTTTACTTTTAAACTTTAGAGGCATTTAAAATAAAATAATTAAAAAACAGCAATATAGCACATAAAAAACTATCTTCAATTTTTAAGATGGGCACTGATATCATATATACTGTCTTACTAAATGATGTCAATTAGTGTTACATCATCAAGTTTATAAAAAATAATTTCTTGGGGAAAGATTTGATTTCTCAATGTTGATATTTCATTAAATGAAAAAATAATTATACTAGAAAAAAATTTTAAAAACAAAAAAAATGGAAATCTATTTTTAAGTAACTCTATAAAAATCAATTAATAGGTTAAAAAATTAACAAAACCTTAAATTGAAAATATAATAGGATTCAAAAACTATATTACGTAGCAGTGTAAAGTAGCATAACAGCTGACTCAAATAATCTGAATGTATTTGCCATATCATTAAGGAAATTAAGATAAGGTAGTGGACATCTTCCAGGACAAGGAACTATGAATAAGAAAACATATCAGGATTTCATAAGAATTTTAGAATAGGCTAATCAGATAGTATGCTCTACACTTATTCAGTAGATTGGTTTACAATATCTGATTATTTTTTTCCAATTTAAGAGTCTTAAAGTAAACTCAGAACACCAATGTCATCATGTGTTCACTGGTGCTCTGAGCCTCCAGATTAATGTTTGATCTCTATGCAGGTAATTCTCTGTTAGCAAGATTAGTACCACTGTAGAGTCAAGTTGAGTTATCCATAAGGCTTTGCTCTACCAATACTTTTTGCCATGATTACTTAAATCTCTTTAAAATCTTTTGTTTTATCCTCCAGCCAGCTACATTTTTCATAAAAAAAATAATAGGGTCTTTTTTGTCTCATTAACCTCAATGATAGTATGTTTTAAGTCAAAATGTCAGCAGGAAAAAATTTTCTTTTCTGAGATGAAATAACCCCAGCTAATAATATCTTTATCTACTAGTTTCATGACATTGCCCATTTTAAAGGAAAATGTCAATTGTTTCACAAGAACATAGTTTTTAGCTTGGGTGAAAATAAATGCATAAGTTAAATTATAATTGATTCATTATGAAAAAGACAAAAACTCAAGTCATGAATCCTTGCTACGATTTGAAATTCAAGAGATTATTTCAGCATTACTTGGTGTATTTCATTTAGTTGGGTTCACTTTATGTAAATTGTGAAAAATTAATAACAATTTTAACAACAATCCAATGTCATACATTGATATTGTATCTGTAAGTGAAAGGTCAGTAAGCTTTTGTATTCCATTATTTACAGGGAAATATGAAAGATTATTTCGGCATTATTATGCATTGCTATGGCTGTTTTTTTATGTATTGAAGTCATCATTTTTTTTTTAATGCCCTACATTTAAATTATACCTATCAAAAGATCTTAACAGCTGAGTGTGCATATTCACAATCACAGTACGAACAAGCACATATGCATGTGTTTCTGCACTCATTCACCAAATATAAAAATTTTGCTTTTAAATTTTAAAGCTTATTCAGAATTAAAAATTATGAATACCTCCTAGTTTCTAATAAAAAATAGGTTATAACAGAATTTTGATCAATTAAAGTACTGGGATCTTTCTTTATCACAGTAATGTATATAAACATAACATAACATAACATAAATTAAAATTAATGAAAAATGATGCAACATATACAATAGGTAATTGGATACAAAAACCAATATAACCTCTTTAACAATCATAGTTCTGAGGTGAAATTAAATAAAAAAATGATAGACTGTTTCTATATTTAAACCAACACTAATGTTATAATTTATAGAAAACCCTATCAAATAAATGAATCATAATTATAATAGCAACTCAACAGATTTCATACACTAAAACTAATTTTATACACCAATATTTACAAATATATTGTAAAAAGTAAAATTAAGTAATTTTCATGTTAATTGGATTAATTTTTTAATTAGAATAATCAATTGATGTTTTCTTTTTGTTAGTTTTAGTTTTAATTTTTAATTCAATGCATAAATTAAATACTTGATAAGAAAATATGTGTGAACTTTCACAGTTTACATTGTCTTAACAATGATTCATCACATTTTACTTCATTGCATCATCTTCATTTTTTTCATTACAGTTGATGGAGTCACAGTTATTTGATATAGATAAAAGCTGTCTTAAACCCTGTAAAGAAGATATTCAACATTTAAATGAAAAGTAATAACCTAAAAATAAATTCGACCTAATGTGGGTAAAAATAATAACCTAATGTGTAATGAGGAAAAGTCTATTATAATACAATTATTTATTTTGTATAAGATTATCATCCTAAGAAATAAAATTTATTTATATCATTTTTATTTTTTAAGCCACAACTTTTATTATATAATTACATTTAAATGCCATATTTATATATGTGCATCAATGAATATGTTTTTATTTGTACTACAAACTTTATTCAACAATAAAAGATTCATTATAGCTCAGTACATCACCATATATTGGTTTTAAAATTTTTTATTTTCAAGAATGAAAGAAAATAAACAATAAGATTTAAAAAGAATTTGCACTATTATATTTTGGTATTACAGTAATCCAAGTTAACACCAGGAGAAATTTAATTTTGTTTGACATTAAAGATGACTCCCTTACCTCACCAATTTTAAGTACTTCAAGTAACAGGAAATATTGAGCTCTGATAAATATACATTGGGTCACCAAAAGCTGACTAAAATTAAAGATGAAATATTTTAGTGCAAAGAAGCATTTATTTATTAGATTATAATGAAGTTTTCAGTCCAGCAATATAAAAAATAAATAATTTAGGTCTTAACAAACACCTTTCTTTAAACACCTTAACTAAACATAATACTGAAGGAAAAGTCCTTCAATTGATTTTACTTTTAAACTTTAGAGGCATTTAAAATAAAATAATTAAAAAACAGCAATATAGCACATAAAAAACTATCTTCAATTTTTAAGATGGGCACTGATATCATATATACTGTCTTACTAAATGATGTCAATTAGTGTTACATCATCAAGTTTATAAAAAATAATTTCTTGGGGAAAGATTTGATTTCTCAATGTTGATATTTCATTAAATGAAAAAATAATTATACTAGAAAAAAATTTTAAAAACAAAAAAAATGGAAATCTATTTTTAAGTAACTCTATAAAAATCAATTAATAGGTTAAAAAATTAACAAAACCTTAAATTGAAAATATAATAGGATTCAAAAACTATATTACGTAGCAGTGTAAAGTAGCATAACAGCTGACTCAAATAATCTGAATGTATTTGCCATATCATTAAGGAAATTAAGATAAGGTAGTGGACATCTTCCAGGACAAGGAACTATGAATAAGAAAACATATCAGGATTTCATAAGAATTTTAGAATAGGCTAATCAGATAGTATGCTCTACACTTATTCAGTAGATTGGTTTACAATATCTGATTATTTTTTTCCAATTTAAGAGTCTTAAAGTAAACTCAGAACACCAATGTCATCATGTGTTCACTGGTGCTCTGAGCCTCCAGATTAATGTTTGATCTCTATGCAGGTAATTCTCTGTTAGCAAGATTAGTACCACTGTAGAGTCAAGTTGAGTTATCCATAAGGCTTTGCTCTACCAATACTTTTTGCCATGATTACTTAAATCTCTTTAAAATCTTTTGTTTTATCCTCCAGCCAGCTACATTTTTCATAAAAAAAATAATAGGGTCTTTTTTGTCTCATTAACCTCAATGATAGTATGTTTTAAGTCAAAATGTCAGCAGGAAAAAATTTTCTTTTCTGAGATGAAATAACCCCAGCTAATAATATCTTTATCTACTAGTTTCATGACATTGCCCATTTTAAAGGAAAATGTCAATTGTTTCACAAGAACATAGTTTTTAGCTTGGGTGAAAATAAATGCATAAGTTAAATTATAATTGATTCATTATGAAAAAGACAAAAACTCAAGTCATGAATCCTTGCTACGATTTGAAATTCAAGAGATTATTTCAGCATTACTTGGTGTATTTCATTTAGTTGGGTTCACTTTATGTAAATTGTGAAAAATTAATAACAATTTTAACAACAATCCAATGTCATACATTGATATTGTATCTGTAAGTGAAAGGTCAGTAAGCTTTTGTATTCCATTATTTACAGGGAAATATGAAAGATTATTTCGGCATTATTATGCATTGCTATGGCTGTTTTTTTATGTATTGAAGTCATCATTTTTTTTTTAATGCCCTACATTTAAATTATACCTATCAAAAGATCTTAACAGCTGAGTGTGCATATTCACAATCACAGTACGAACAAGCACATATGCATGTGTTTCTGCACTCATTCACCAAATATAAAAATTTTGCTTTTAAATTTTAAAGCTTATTCAGAATTAAAAATTATGAATACCTCCTAGTTTCTAATAAAAAATAGGTTATAACAGAATTTTGATCAATTAAAGTACTGGGATCTTTCTTTATCACAGTAATGTATATAAACATAACATAACATAACATAAATTAAAATTAATGAAAAATGATGCAACATATACAATAGGTAATTGGATACAAAAACCAATATAACCTCTTTAACAATCATAGTTCTGAGGTGAAATTAAATAAAAAAATGATAGACTGTTTCTATATTTAAACCAACACTAATGTTATAATTTATAGAAAACCCTATCAAATAAATGAATCATAATTATAATAGCAACTCAACAGATTTCATACACTAAAACTAATTTTATACACCAATATTTACAAATATATTGTAAAAAGTAAAATTAAGTAATTTTCATGTTAATTGGATTAATTTTTTAATTAGAATAATCAATTGATGTTTTCTTTTTGTTAGTTTTAGTTTTAATTTTTAATTCAATGCATAAATTAAATACTTGATAAGAAAATATGTGTGAACTTTCACAGTTTACATTGTCTTAACAATGATTCATCACATTTTACTTCATTGCATCATCTTCATTTTTTTCATTACAGTTGATGGAGTCACAGTTATTTGATATAGATAAAAGCTGTCTTAAACCCTGTAAAGAAGATATTCAACATTTAAATGAAAAGTAATAACCTAAAAATAAATTCGACCTAATGTGGGTAAAAATAATAACCTAATGTGTAATGAGGAAAAGTCTATTATAATACAATTATTTATTTTGTATAAGATTATCATCCTAAGAAATAAAATTTATTTATATCATTTTTATTTTTTAAGCCACAACTTTTTTTCATAAATTAGATAAAATATCCTCAACCAATTAAAATTAAAATATGTGTGCCTTAAACATAGGAGGCATAAATCAGTAAATTCAATAGCCCTTTGCTTAAAATTGTTCAGAGCATCAGTATTTGGTTAAGCAGATGATAGTAGGAATAATAAAGTAAAATAATAAACTATATTCATGCTATAAAGACATGATTGTCTCAAGCAAGAAACACAAATGCTTGTAGTGTTCCCTGAACCAGAAGGGTAATATGGATATGGTGTAGATGAAAGCGACTCATTGTTAAAGACTTTTTTGGAAATGCATGAGCATTGAATTACTCAGAAATTGTCCAGCAACTCTTGGAAAGCTTCCAAAAGCTAGGTTGCAACATGAGCATTAAATTGCATTTTTACACAGCCACTTTGCTAATTTCCCGGACAATCTTGGTGCAGTGAGTGATGAGCAGGGTGAGCGTTTCCATCAAGATTTGAGGGTTATGGAAGCAGGGTATCAAGGTAGATGGGATGTACATTTGATGGCTGACTATTATTGGAGCATCAAGCGCGAATGTACACGAACTAAACACTCCAGAAAAAGCTACAAACACAAATTTTTATCTTAATTTTTAAGTACTGTTCATTAATTAACAATTTCATATGTATGAACTCGATTTAACTTACATTAAATGTTTTGTAAATTGTATATTTGGTACGTTTTTACTTTATGTTCTTTTAAATGCATGATTTTTATTATTTCTGAGGATATCCTGTAGTTTAAAAAGTTGACATGATAGACAAAATCTGAGGTTATTCTCAGAATCAGATGCCAAAAATTAGTGAAAAAACAATTTCAGATCTAACTCAACAAAAAATGTTCGGTAGGATAGGAAGGGAGCTTAATTGGAGAACAGAACCTAATACAATTGCCTTTAACTTTGCTGAATTCAAACATAATCTGTTTTGAACAGCCCAGCTATTGATTTTTTCAAGCTCACTTTGGATCAAATTCACAGACATACTCAGTTCCGAAGAGGGAAAGGAATGGTAAAGTTGGAAATCGTTGGCATAAAGATGGTAAGAACAATACTGGATAGCGGCTGGGATGTTATTAATGAAAGAACAGAAAAGGAGAGAGGACAGATTAGAGCCCTGAGGGACTTCTGCAGGAGTAAGAAGGGAAGATGAGATAGGTTTTTCTGGAATGGAAACAACTTGAGAGCACTGCGACAAGAAAGAATGAAACCAAAGGAGTGTACTATTGGAGAAGGATAGCTTTTCAAGTTTGGATAGGAGTATGAAGTGATTGACAGTATCAAAAGCTTTTGAGGAGTCCAATAAGATGAGGATTGTGGAAGCAAATCCCATTTGATTTAGAATCCAGAGCATAGGTCAAAGCATCATAGAAATATGTACTCTTATCTTTCCTTATTGCTGATTGAGCCTGATTTCAGAGCTTCTGGTACATTAAAAAGTCACCTGGGTGCTTCGTGCGTGAAGCTCGCTTTCTGGCAGCCTCTCTTCACTTTTCTTGCAAATCTCTTCACTTATCCACGGAGGGGGTGGGCAACGTATGAGGGCAGTTTTTAATAGGAGCATGCTTATGGTAAGAGAAGTTTTCGTGAGGAAATCAACCATGGTATCAATGGAAGTCCCTGAATCCCAATCAAAGGCTTCCAGGTCATCCTAAATGGTCTTAAATGTAAGATACTCAGTTTTTCGAAAGGATACATGTTTTGGAGTGAATATTGAGGTAGTTAAGTTATAGGACAGCTGAATCATATCATGATTGGATAGGAAGCTTAAAGGGTTTTGAGATGAAGAAATGAGATTTTCAGAGGAATCAATGACAAAAATGTCCAGCTAAGTATTGGAGAATTGTGAGTGATGTGAAGAGGAAAAAGGAACAGTGAATAAGTTAAGGAAAAAAAACAAATTCTCTAAATATATCCTGTCTGAGGAGTATGAAAGGAAATTGGAATTAAAATCACCACAAATAATGAAATTTGAGAAGAAGGGAACAATATTTTGCAATGAAGTCTCAAAGGAGAGGTCTAAGAGGGTTTAGGGAGGGCGATAAAACACCATGTATAGGATATGTTGAGAATCAATACAAATATCTGTAAAAAGGAGTTCAATATGGGAATTAATTGAGGCGAGGGAGCATTTAAGGATTCGGGCTCGCATATTCTCATGAACTTAAAGGCCAAAGCCCCCCCCCCCCCATGCGATCCTCTCGATCATGACGCAGGAACAAGTAGTTAGGTAGGCTTATTACTGAGGAAGGGATATCGGGTTTTACCAGATTTCTGATACTGCTATTATGTGGTAAAAATTATCAGTGAAGTATTCCTGGAACTCATCAAAATGTGCAGGAAGGGGGACTGGGCATTAACATAACAAAGCGAAGTCGGAGGCGTCATCTGAAGATGTTCAGATCCTCAGGGACATTGACTATAACGACTGGAAAGCCGTCTTCTGATCGACAGCAGACTCTTCCTCTTCTAAACCAGACATACTTCAATTTTCCTGCCACTATCTTTTGCCTGGCAATGTAGTAGAGACCCTTGTTCATGCTACTAATCTTATGTAAATAGCGTGGCTGTCATTTTCTTTCCAGCCTATGTGCCTGGTCGAGAAATCCCGCTTGACCTTTCTCAGCCTCACAAATTCGTCTCTCACTGACTGCCGAACAAACTTGGCAATGATAACAAGAGGCTGAGGGTCGTCGTGTTTTGGCCTATTTCTCACCACCTTGTCAAAGTCCTCCAGAGCAAGCTTAAGGCCAAGGCCAGCCCCATACCCATCATCAAGGCCTTGGGCTACTCACCAGGGCTCACAGGTATCCCTCACACTTCCACGGATCTACATTACAGCTGTGGTTCCGCACTATTCATCCCCAGCTCTAACTCTGTTATCCTGTTCCTCAACACTTTACTTTCCTCATTCAGCCTTAAAAAGGGCTCACTCTGGGCCTCTATGCTTTTCTCGATTTTTATTAGGCTACTTTAGTGGTCAATACTACTTGTCACTTGAGCTTCCAAAGAAAGTTGTATATCATCGATATTGCTCTTATATGGATCGAAAGTAGACTTTATTCCGGAATCCCTGGTGGGGGAAGAGGGCTTATGAAGATAGTGAGGTAGCGGAAGATAAGCTAATATTTGAGGGCTCAGCAGAACTGATAAGCACAGTGTATTTTCTCAGCAGAGCTATTTCTCTGGTGCCGTATATTTCACAGAATACACTACAGTCACGAAATCGGTAACTGGGATATTTCGTAAAAATAGTTAACCTCTCTCGTAGAAATAAAAACAACAGAAATAGGTGAATTTATACCACTTGAAATGTGGAGCCGATGTTAACTCACTGACGTCTTAATGCAGAAAAAAGTAGGAAAAGTACCTAGAAAAATAGTTAAATTATTCTTTTTTTTTAATTGGAGGGATTAATTTCCAATTATCCTTATCAATTAATAATAATAAATTCAGCCTTTGATTGGAAGGGCACTTTAATAAAAAAAAATTCCAAAACATTGGTTGATTGCAGTATCTAAGATGGCCACTATGAAAGAAACTGATCCACATGCCCTTATTGCTCTAAAACAATCTACACTCATGACTCCTGACTCAAAATATTTCTGAGGTAGATCTCCTCTCATGTTGTGAAGCAAACATCATAGTTATCATAATAAGTATGGGGTAGAGTAGCAGGATTAAATGATTTTTTACCCATTTTAACTTTTCAATTAATCATCTTGTGTCTGCTTGGCTTTAACCAGGTAATGCCTTACTATTTATAAAGAATTACTTAAGTAGTTTTTTAAGAATATAAGTATTAAATAGTTTAATAAGAATTTATTCGCTTTCAATAATAATGTTTGAAATTTATAATTGGCCCCAACTCCAAGTAGATGATTGAAACTGTGGGAAAATAAATAATATGAACACATAAGAGTTCAAACACTCATCAACCTGTGTTTTGTCTCTCATCCTTCTATGAGAGTGTGAGAACTATTAATATTAAATTTTAAAAATATTACCTCATTCTCAGTAGTTAACCTATGAAGTTCTTCTTCTGTTTTCATTGATCCTTCATCATCAACGTCAATTGCTTTACGCATTACCTCAGTCATTTCTCTAATTTTTATAGCTTGATCAATGATAACCTGAAAAATAACTAATAAGTATTGAGCCTTTAAGAAATTGACAAAAATTTATATTTTAATTTTTAGACTAACATTAGTATATTTCTTGTTATATAGCTTTGGCAGATCAATCTGTGAAGAATACACAAGTTTTGTAATTTGTTGGCGATATTTAGACATAATTAATTCAAGTGCATTTTGCTGTTCCTCCAATGCTGCTCTCAATTCTCTATTTTCTTGTTGGAGATCTCTTAAGTGACGATTTTCCTGGAAAACAAAACCTCCATTAAAACAAAATAAGTTCAATGATTAACTGGGAAGATG
>KZ807107.1:152106-162353 GCA_000696205.2 Oncopeltus fasciatus
GATTCATTAGTCCAACAGTATTGCCGACTGGGAGTACGCATAAATCGTTTCTCCTCCTTAAAAAAAAAAAAAAAAAAAGGGTCTTCTTCTTTCCGGGCAGTTATGCTGACTATAACACCACCGAGGCTAGTTAGGTAATTTCCTCTACTCCCCACACTTTACTCCGAGTCTAAACCCCCCAAGTAAGACGAATATATCGCCTGATGCTCGAAGGAGCTAACATTGTCGGCAATTTGTTAGACTTTTTTTTCCTGTATTAATTTTTTTAAATACTGATTTTAGTCGTGGTATTTAATACCACGTTAATTTTATACAGGAAATGCAAGGGAATAGAATAAAAAAAATTTTCTTTCAATTCTAAAGACATTATATATTTCTCTTGTAACTGAAAATTAGGAAGTTTATTACAAGAGGTCTATGAACAACTGAAGCTCAGTACAAGGTTTTGATAATTCTTGGTAAGATTGAATATTGATTTATTTCTTAAATTTGTTCTTTATGAAATAGCTTTCAACATGACATCAAGATTTTTTTGCTGCATTGATTACCTCCTTATTCAGTAAAAGCCATTCATCTTTCCTAAAATAAAACAGATTATTAAATTTTTCTCTTATAATATTAGCAACTAATTTATTATATTGAACTAATTAACAGAATATCTTGTTTTTTAAACTTTCATTAATTGCTTAAGGGCATGGAGTGAAGGGCTACCTACAGGCCATCTCCCTATTCTAAACACCTTTGACCTTAGGAAAGATTTTATTTTTCAATATAAGATTTCCCAGGATGGGACTTAAAACCACAGCTCCAGACTTAGGACTTCTAGGTTCATCCATCAAGGGACTCCCCTTGGCTAATCTGTTGCCTTTTCGTGTTTCTCAATACCACTAAATTTGTATTGCCATATTAATGGAGAAAAAGTTTTAGCTTGTGAAACATCCTTTTCTATTAATGTTGAACTTAAAAGACTCTTCATTAAACAATTAATGAGAGGGAATAGAACAAAAAAATCTATCTGTCCCAGCCAGGAATCGAACCTGGATCTCCTGCTATCCGGGCCGGTGCATTTGCCAGTTATGCTACCAGGATGCGCTAGATATCTCATTAAATTCCCTCTAGACTAGCGAGAGCCTAACCCACTCTTCATTAAATTCAGCAGGCACTACCTGTTTTTATATATCCTGCTATGAATTAAAATCTGAAGTATTAATTATTTATTTGACTCTTTTTCCATTTTCTAATAATAATTATTAATTATTCGTTAAGATTTCTCTTAACATGTATTACTTTAAGTATTCAGATAATTAAGTAGTAAAACATTTTGTCAATTATGCAGGTTTCTCTGGAAGTTTTACTTTTCTTGATTACCAAGTCACCTAATTTTACATTTGGATATTGGATATATCGTAAGTATAGGCTAAATTGGTTTAGGCTCTGTTGTTAAATCANTATATATATAGATTCTATGTTTGTTTTTTTTTTTCAGAATAAATGTGCAAATTGTAAAGTGAAGATGCATGTTTGCTATCAATAATTCTTTGAATAAAGTATAGCTAGTAAAAACATGTAACAAAATTTTTTTTAAATAATTGCTCCATTTCAGACAAGAATGAAATATCGTAATTTGGTGTTTAAAGAAAAAAAAAGTTTCTGCCATAGTGGGGTTTTGAACCTTTATTTTCTGATCACTAGCCAAACATGCTGAACTCTGCACTACATGTGCGCTAATCTCCTTATCTGAAACTTCATTCTAGATTTTGTGAAATGGGGGCATTAGAGAGCTCACATAGTGTTGAAGTTAGCACATCTGGCTTGTGATTAAAATAACACAGTTTTGAATCCTACTGCAACAGTAACACATTTTCTTTAATGTAATAATGATTGTTAAACATTACTATAAATATCTTCAATTATTATTTTTGTGTTGTTTTTTTTAAAATAATTTTTTGAGCTTAGATGAATAGTGTACAATTGTTTTAAGAAGAATCAATACAAAGCCTGATGTGTTCATTTCCTAAGGAAAACTTATGTGTTATGATCATTAAGTGCTCATACAAAGCATGTATCATCACCCACCTTAATATAGTCCTCTATATTTTCTTAGTACTACCTATTAGTTCAGTAATGAAAAGTTCCCTTTCAGTGGTAGTTTGGTTTAAATTACTTTCTTACTGACCAGCTCTGCAGCCCGATGTGGATCTTGCCTTTCTTAACTATGTTCTCTCACTGGTATATTCATTGCTTTTATTTCTATCTATCTTATGACTCAAAAAATGTCAAGGTCCTCCTCAAGGTCTTGTAGTATCCTTATTTTATGACCTAGTCATTTTATGCATCATAACTTAGTGAATTAGACTGCATTTCCATACTTATATGAGGAGTAGGATTCAGCACTCAGAATACTATTGCATGTTTGAAGTCTACATGCATTTGTATGAGTGTCAAGGGTCCATCAATTTTTTTATTTTCAATGTTCTGGGTCCACATCTTCACCCCATTATTTAAGACTGGGCCTACAGAAGTTGTATACAATTATATCCTAGTAATAGACAATATTTCACTACTTAAGAACCTCTGATTAAAAACAAGAAGAAAAAAAATGATCACATTAGCTGTCATTATGGTCATATTTACTTTATTTATTTATTTATTCTTATCATTCAATTTTGAGCCAAGATAGATGCAAACACTTTTTTTTTTTTTTTTAAATGACTATTAACTATTGATATATACAGTATGAACTACAGTTTTAGCTCAAACTAATATTCATATGTTTAGTCTTGCTTTTTTTTTTATACAATAGCCTATAATAATGCAAATAAAAAATTGTTTTTATTATTTAGCATATTATAAGACTCTCAAAATGTAGATTATTAGTTAACTGGCAATTTAACTGTATATGCACCTAACAGCACACCACTTTAAGATATTTTCGGAAATATTAAACTCCTTAATCATGGTATATAAGGCATGAAAAGAATAACTTGTCTTAGGTGAGTTGAAATAGAGACGTCCCATTTCAGCATTTAAATCACCTAGTATAGTTATGTATCTTATTTGGTGTTGGTCTTTTTTCTAACAATTGTTAAACCATATCTCTTCATCCTCCCCACTTTCCTCAGAAGGTCCTATTCAGCTAACTATTGTGTTTATAAATCTCACCTAACGAATTTTTTACGGTAAGTCATTGATGAGCTAAGATAAAATGATCTCTGTTGTATTATTTCTCTTCATGAGGTTTTTCCTGTTGTGCTGTCAAATATGGTGTATTCTTTTTACTCAATCTATTTTGACCAATCAATCCTAAAAGATTTCCTTGATATGTGTTTCTTCAAAAAATGTTATAAAGCACAGCACTATTTTGTTGTACACTTTTTTTTTAACTCTAATAATACAAATATATAAATATACAGACATATATATATATTTTAAACATATTATAGTTTCTCAAATGTAGGAACAGTGAATATCTGTTGCTATTCTTCAAAACTCTTGTCATGGTTCCAACCTGAATACCTTAATTTTCCAATAGGTAATCTGATAAAAATAATATACCATAACTTTTTTTTTAATTAATAATTTAATGGAAAATTATTTTTGAGGTTCTTAATATACATATAATTATAGCTTTAAACTTTTAATAGAAAAACATTCTGTGTTTAATGTCGTGTTAAAATAACGTTCTATCTCAGTGAATGAATGCTGAAACAACCAATCTCATAATAGTTTAATGATGAATTTTTCAGCAATAGTTTCAATTTTTATTAATGCCTTTAATTTCCAAGGCCCAGGCAAATGAACCAAATAGAACTTATCAAAAAATGACTGCAGTCTCTATAGGGATTTTTAGAAAAATTTGTGCTTTTGATCCAAAATGAAATTGAGTTTTCATATGAACAAAATCAATAGCTACTTTATATCTAAAAGCGTACTAGTGTATGGTAGGGTGATTAGTTTTATTACAAAAACCCTTATGCTATCAACTAATTAGATCAACTGTTACATCTGTGCATTTAAAAAAAATATGAATTACTTTGTTGAAGGCTTGAAAATTTTACTGCTGGTATCAAAAAAATAATTGATGTAATTGATAGAATTTTTCATCTTCCTGGTTCAAATTAAATGAGTAACATATCTGAATACCTATTTAGATCTTATGTAGAGAACATAGGAATTTAAAAAAATGTTTCAGTTCTTGCTATTATATCTGTGGTGTATTAAAACAAAATGAAACTTCTGTGTATAAAAATACCTCTTATGATATGTTAGTTATGTAGGCTAATAAATTGGTCACTGATGAACTTGAGATCAGGGTAACCGAGGGGATCTGTTGAGGTCTCTCAATCCTGTCACTGTGTTGAAAACTCTCCCTGGCCAAGCTTTTATCAAGATATGAAAGTAGTCCAAAACCATGGAAGTTTAGAATGGGATGGCTGTTTGTAGATAGTCCCTCCCTTCATGACTTAAGTGGTTTAAAGAGAGGTTAAATAAAAATAAAGAAGATGAGTTCATTAAACCAGAGTTGTTATAGTACTGAACCCCAGTGCATGAATGACAACTTGATTGTGTAGGTGATCATTTTAGAATTTCAAATGCTTTCTTGCAAAGCTTCAATTCCCATCTTAACAATATAAATCTCTGCCTAAAAGGCAATATGGTATAATCCAAGAAAGGATGACACATTCACTTCACATTTTGCCAAAGAACTTTTGCAGGGGCACCGACTTAAGCCAGGGGTTTGGCAAAGGAATCCTAAGCCAGGCATTGTAGGTTTGATTCTCATCCTAAGCAGGCTTTTAGTGTTGTTTAGAATAGTTTTACCACTAGATAATCTTTTCTCTATGACCCTAACAGATTGCATAGTAGATTAAAAAAATTAATAAAACCATCATTAAGATTTGATTGTCTAAGAGAGGCTCATTTTCTACCTAATTTATTGGTAGCTAAATGAAGATTTAGAGGGCCTTAATACTTTTAATTTTGCAGAATGGACTTATAGAGCAATGTGCACCTCATTTAATAATATTCTTATTTTGGAAATTTTTGAGCCCAATATGCTACTTACAGATTTTGATCCCCCACACAAATATAAAATAGATATAGGTCCATGAGTTCTTCCATTGAGGCAACGGTTGTTGACCTAGCAGCACTATGATAAATAAACAAACTAGTCTTCATATTTTTCTAGGATGTTATACCACCTTGTCTGTTCAGAATCTATGCTAATAAATCAAAGTAGGATACATGAGAATGTTTCTTGCTGCTGCAGTAAAAATACAGTGTGCAACTGATGGTATAGTCCTTCAGTTTGCAACCATTGATCTTCATCATGGCCAATTAGCCCTATGTAATCTTTCAAGTATTTGCTATAAGCACATTTCATCTTAGTTTGGAATCTAAAATATCCCTAGTTGTTTTACTGACTTGATGGAGTTGTCTTGTTTCTTATAGATATAATTTTCGGAGAGAGTCAAGTTTTCTTCTATTAGTGATAGGCTCCATCTCTATTTTATTTTGTTGATTTCAAATCCTTTGTTCGCAAACCACAAGTGCCATGTTTAAAGAAATCTGGCATATTTCAGACAGGACTTTCAAGCCCTGACATATCTATGTATAATAATATTATCCAAGCATAAGCTTGGATCTATATCCCTTGCTCTTGGATATACATCCAAATTTTGGGTTTGATGATTTCAATGTTTGATGGTCAAACACAATAACTATTTCGATCCAACACCCCTTCCGCTTTAGCTGGAGGCTGTTCCCCTTCATCAACACACATAATGATCAGTGTAGAAATTTTTACATTCTTCGCCTCCTTTTTGAAAAAGAGCATCCTCCTGCCAAAGATACCCCTTATCTTCCCCGTGGTCTAGCTCTTCTTATCCGCTTCTTCATCATACATCCTCTTATAGATATTCTCGTTCTATTAAAGCTCGTCTAACATGAGATACTAATAATTGAGGAAAAAAGAAACTTAATATAGCTGAAGAGAACCATGCACACTACCAGGAGGCAATATTATTCTCTCAACTTTTTCCTCTCATGAGGAAACCCTGATTAATTTCTCCAGTTTAATAGACATCGTTCCTTTTATTAGATTTTTTTTTACCTTGGAGAGTGGTGACTTATTGGTCGAAAAGATAAATGTATTTTCGAGGGGTGAGAAGAATGTCAAATTAGAGAACTTTCAGAGAAGAGGGAAACGCTTAATTCTGGAGATACTGTTTGGATTTGATTAACGACCCTCTTTAGGTGGTTTTGAAGAATTTGCCTAGTATTCAGGCCATAGCCTGCTGCTTTATAATCAGACTGTCGAGAGAATTCATTTATGACTTCGGGAGGAGTTACTGTCTTGAGTGACGAAAGTAGTAGATTATAGAGATTTTTCTCTTGTTGAAAGAGAGTTGACAGGATTTGAATTCCATCGTCCCAAAGCACCTAGTTTTTTAAAAATAATTTGAGTGATATTCTCGCTCTTCAAAACATGTTTTGAAAGTGTTGTTTTGCTTATTTTTTAATTTATAAACATTGTTTCGTTATTTTTATGAGATCATTTGAGAAACTCTTGTTTCTAAGACATATCATTTGTAGGACATATTATATAATTATTTACAGAAAGTGCTGTTTCTTTGTGAGCTTATCCACCGGGGGATCAGTTCTGTGAATAAGTAACCTTTCTTTTTCTCCGTTTTTTTTTTGTTTTGTTTTGGTTCTTGTTCCCGCTAGAAGTAGTGTTTATATTTTATCCTCTGAGTCAGTCAGGCGAAAAAGTTGATGGAATGAGACTCATCATGAGGTAAGTGTGGCTTCGACTATGGTTAAATGTTTCTGAATGGGGTGAAGATGGAACGGAATTCTGAAAGAAGGATTCTAGCATGAACAATTAAAGGGATGAAGTGAAGGAAACTAGATATGGCAGGTCGTTTCCTCCTTGGTGGCGATCATACTCAGGAATGATTATTCATGGAAAGAATTATCCTGATTCTGGGCGATGGAGGCATTGTTTTTGGTCAGATGGGTTGACTCTGCTGCTTTTTCTATAAGCTTATGGTGTAGAGCGCAAATAGCAGGAGTGCTGCGAAGTTTCGGATTCCGCATTTGACGCACTATAGAGCTTACAATATGTCATAATGTGGTCATATTGTTGGCGCTTGTGACATTTTATTACGTGTAGAGAATGAGCCTTCTCGGTTCAATGATATTCCATCTCATACTTCTCCAATGTTTAGTTGGCTTAAGGTCAGAGCTTTATTCGTACTCCAATTTCAGCTGAGGCCCTAGCCCCATAATGGCTGTTGTGTCAACAGCTGGTTAATAGATTCGAACTAAGGAGTTATCTGTAGGAGTATAATTAGGATAAGAGTCATTCGTCAAAGATGTAAAGTTTTCATGGAATTCGTACCCTTTGCATAAAATGTTGGTCAAGAATAAATTACATAAAGGTCGCATATAAAAATAAAATTAGGGGCGCCAGGGTAGCCCATGGGATCCGTTCGGGCCTCACTTTTATTTAATAGTAAAAGCTTGTCCTGAGCCGTGGATGTTTAGAATGGGATGGCAACCTGTAGATACCATCTCCCTCCTTGACCCTAAGTGGTTGAATGGGAGGCTAACACAAATAAATTTTTTTTTAATTATTCGAAATACTAAAGACGTAACTCATATTTTGACATTCCCTACTTGACGCATCCCCTGAGTCATCAAGATGTAATCAACGAAAGGCCATATTATAAGAATAAATGTTTAAATACTGACCAACACATATGTAGAAGTAATTCGCTACTTGACGTATCATAAATCGGTCAATTACAAAAATTATCCGAAATACTAAACCCGCGATATACGTTTGAAGAAATTTGTTATTTGACGTACCACTTGAGTCTCAAAGGCGTGATCCACTAAATTTCACATAGGATCCCATAAGACTAAGAAAAATACTCCATTTGCGTTAGTTCTTCTTTCTGCTGGCCATTTAATTATATCATTATCTATTACATCTCTATACCCATTTTCCCTTATTAACTGAGAATTAAAATATTTAATCAAAAGATTTCATTATGATTTGTTTTCATTTATTATATTAATTTTATTATTATTTTTATTTAATTATTTTTCTTCTCTTCATAGTAATGCAAGTTTTATACCGTCATTATATTCTGATCTACTTGTCTTAAATTAATTATAGTGTCTATTAACATTATTTTTTCATTTCCTAATAAAATGTGGTATTTTCTAGGTAATCTAAAACATACATCGTAATTTTTTTGGGGGGGGGGGGGGGGNGGGGGGGGGGGGGAGGGGATTTTATGTTATGTTTGCAGAATTTATTCAGAATTTCATTTGAGGGGTTCTCACAAAAATCTCTCCTTATGACGAGGCATGAAAGTGAAACAATTTGAGGGTTATTATATTTTTTTCAAAGATCTTGCATCAACAATCCACTTTCAGTTATTTGAATCCGCAAAATAAGGAGGACACTTTTATAAAGTAGTTCATTTTAACTATCTAGGTTTGGTGAGGCATGAAGACTGTGACATGATTCTGTAAAATAAGTGTCACGGTGCTCTGATGGTTAAAGTACTGGACTCGAGCCAAAGGTCCGAGGTTCAGTGCTCACAGTGGACAATTGGATTTTTCTTTCTATATTTCTGTTTATAATGATACGCAAAGAATCCCTTGTGTTTCTTAGGGAACACCCAGCCTTAATTGGGAATCATTCTTCATATAATGGAAAAAATCAGGCTACCAGATGTGCCGATGTGCTGACTACACTGGTGTTCCGTGCACAAGCCTTCTCTAGTGATCCTTGTTCCTTAACATGTATTTCCCCCTGAGTCCAAATGACCTTTTAATGGTCTGTTAAAAAATTATCTATTATTAAATATTCCGATGTTGGTGTTGTTTAGTAAAAGTAACATTTATGTGATTTAGAATTCTAAAGTTCTTCATGTTTAATGTTATCTTCAGTCGTACTATTATGTTTTAATTGTGAAAGTATTCCTGCAATCATTCATTAATTTTTTGCGAGAATCGTTTAAGTCTATGGATTGGAAAGTTTATAACTAGTTCTATCATATTTGGAAATATATTTAAGGATATCTTGGAGAATGGCTTTTGATATTTTAGTTCGGGTGGACATTTTAATAAGTTAGGATTAAGAGGTTAGGCTTAATAAATACTTTGGTATTAGATATACAGAGTGTACACACAAGAAGTTAATCTTGGAGTTCCTCCGGGCCTTCACCAGTTGATGATTTGCTTTAAGTTGAGCTAGCTGATGTTCTTTCCATGCATCCTAACGTTAGAACCAGTTTTTTCGAACCCCGAAATTTCGAAATTTATAAGTTCCTGGCTGTTGAGGATAAAACTCAAAGTTCTTCAAGAAGTAAAATAGTTCATAAATACTTCTTCCGGGCATGGCATTCGAAAACTGTTTTTTTGCTGAGCTTCCTTTTATCATGTGATGCTTCTTTAGGGCTGAATGTAGAATGATTCAGTTCATATCCAACAAAATAATGTGATTTTGCTTAGCAAAAAAAAAAAATTCGACTTGCTAAGACCGGAGAAGAAGTATTGATGAATATTTCTGGAAATCCTCAAAGTCTTCGTGAACAAATGAAATAAGTTCCAATCTTGTTTGTCACATTAGCGTACTAGAAGAACTGTGGATCCCTGTTCGGTTATAGCTTTTAAATTTAATGGGAATAATATATATTCCGCTTTTTAAAAATGTAACTCTTTATAAAAGCTAAATGGGCATATTGTATGGCTCTGCCATCAGGGAGCAAAAGAGCAAGATGGTTATGTTTATATAGTGGATAATTACTGGAGTCTGGTGTATGAAATTATTCGTGGGAAAGCTGGATGTTACATCCATTAATAGTAGTTACTACTATTAATAACTACTGAACGCAGAGGTGTGTTGCTGTCGGCTACCATACGGACATGGATAAGTCAGTAATTTGCTGCCTCAATGCAAAAATTTTGTAGCACATAAAAGATTAGTTATTATTTCGAGTTTTTGTATTAATATAGATTTTATCTGTTTAATTTGGTTTGAGGGAATTTAAATAAAGGTATACTTTTTTAAGATTATAAATAAATATTTTTAAAAAATGCTGTATAATTGTTGTAGAGGCATTTATTAATAAAATTCTATATAGAAAAACAATAAAATTTCACAAATTATTAAGGTTCTCTACATAAAATACTTTATTATTTTCTGGGCAGATTGGATTTGGTCA
>KZ807107.1:186646-220918 GCA_000696205.2 Oncopeltus fasciatus
AAAAAAAAAAAAAAAAAAAAAAAAAAAAAAAAAAAAAAAAAAAAAAAAATTGAAATTTAGTAAAACATAACCAAGTCATTTTTAAATTATTTGTAATATAATTATGTTTATATCTATATATATGCATACATATGCTTGGGAAAAAGAAAAACATTTTTATAAATTGAATTAATGAAAACTAAATCCTCGGCAACGATGACCTGAGATGTTTGTTGCCAATAAAAAACCAAAAACCAACCAACCACTACATTTCACTTCTTCGTCCCTCAAGCCACTGTGATACCTGGTACTTATACCTGATACTTATATACCTGGTACTTATACCATATTACCATGTATATATGAGTGATTCTCAATGATGGGCAGATACCAGGAGCTAGTTGCTTTCTCTCTTTGTCTTCCAACTCCTGAAGTGTCCTTGGGATATTTTTCAGTCTTAAAATAGCATCCTTGGGAAAAAACTAGATATGAAATTAAGAGCTATTGCCTACATAATAGACAGAAATAATTTAAATTACTTAAATTGGGTTGTATATGGCCCACGTAGTGAATATAAAAATAAAGAGCAAAATAGAAAGCAGAAGAAAATTACTCCAGGGGAACCTAATGCACCGATTGATAGCAGAAACTGAATAAGATGGTCACCGCAAAGGATAGAAACTGTCTTATTCACAGGTCTAAGGTCACTATGACCTTTGTCAACACAATATGTAGAGCTCCCGATACTAGTCAGAACCCTTTGTAAAGATGTACTGTTGTCTTTAACGTACTAGATACTGTTTTCCTTCCTAAAGAAGGGTTTCTCTCCCATGTTCTGTGGTGATATATTGCTTAAGAGAAAAAAGGTAAAATGTCCGGTCATGCATTGTACTTTGTATGGATTGAGGTTTTTTTTTTTTTTTATATATTTCTACCTCAATTTATTATAGTAATTAAAAAAATATTTTTTTGTTTAATATTGTAATTAATGTCAAAAGAAAGCACATCTCAGTGCTTAGAGAGATTAAAAAACTATTAAAGGAGTAATAATACGTTTTGTACCCAAACCTCACTTTTTACGGGTGTGCGACTACCCATGTTTAAGAGCCAATTTATATTGGCCTTTATTCTAGAAAACAAGTAACTCAGTGGTTATACATTTTTGCCTTACTGCTTTATTACATTTTTTACAATCAATTAAAAGTCTTTAGCACAGCTTGACAGCCTGAAATGATGCACATTTGTTATCATTTACAAAAAGTTTCTTATCTATTGCATTTTTTTTATTATCAATTATTATTTTAATCAATGTAATTTCATTCATAATTGATTTCTTAGACAAATAAAAGACAAAGATAAATGGAGCCATTGGAGGCACTGACTGGATCTGAAGAACTACAGAGAATAAAATGATTCTCCAATTATTAATTTATTTCTATTTATTTACTCATATATGATTAAAAATTAAAGTTTTAGGGTAAATTATAGAGTTTAGAATGAAGTGATTAATTATAAGTGACAATAATTCCATTATTATTGAAAGAGAGAAAACAAGTCCTCATTAGCTTGACGTCACCTGGGTTGTAACAGCCATATACAAACTTTAATTAGTTATTTGTTAATACTAACATTTGTTAGATTTTTCACTTTTTGATCACATTATTGAGTAATGAAGATGCTAAAAAAACTATTTTGAGTCTCAATTTATAATTCATTATATAATTTATNCTTCTTCAGTCATCATTCTTTTGCAGGTTGTTAAGGTCAGCAGACTGAAATAATGTACCAATGATAAACCAAAAACTTATTTGGAAGTTAATTTAAAAATATATTATTATATTTTTGCTTAATCAATGAACAAAAAATGACTCAGGGGGAGGTGGCATGGCTTCTAATTACTTTCAACCTCTAACAAGGAAGAAAAAAGAAAAGCTGTCAGTAGTTGCTATGTAAAGGGCTTAATTTGGAGGTTTTGTATGCAAAGGACCATATTCAGTACTCTTAAGGCCGTGAGTGAATAAGGTTTGTATGTCCAGGCAGAAAGATGCAAATGGAAATTATCAACTTTAAATTAGGGCATTCCAAAGAAAGTTTGTAAAAATACTACATAATTTCTGGTCGTGGTTAAAGAGATGTTAAAAAAAACAAAAAACTTTTTGTTTGTTAAATGAAAAGAATACTTTAAAATCGAGAGTTACGATAAAAGTAACAAGCACAGAGACACACAAGAAAAAATATATTGTTTACTTTGATACATTTAAGTATCAAGATTTATTTCTTAATATTTATAAATTCAGTCTTTGACAGTAATTCTACTTTGACAGCATCAACATAAAAAAATAAAATTTCTATTGTTTATTATACGTGTATACAAAATAGAATGCAACTGCTATTAAAATAATATTAGAGTTGATACTCCTTCAGAATATTGGCAGAAATAACAAGCTTTTGAATCTCAGATGTGCCCTCATAAATTTCTGTAATTCTGGCATCCCGATAATGCCTTTCAGCAGGCATATCACTAACATATCCCATTCCTCCAAGAATCTGAAAAAAACAAACAAATATTTTAGTTATTTTAAGAACAAATAAAATAAGAGGCATGTTATTTAAACCATGTGTAGAAGTAGAAAAAATTAAGGTTCTTTAACTCAATTAAAGGATCCAAAAGTACCAAGTAGATGTTTAGTGATTTATTTTATTTTATTCTTTTGCTTAGGCTTTCGTTGAATCAAAAGTGTGACAGTTTGAAATAAAGCACAACTATAAAATTTTATGCGTGAGAGCAGATTATATAAAAAGAAAATTTACAAAAACAGACTAAATGAGTTTTTTTGACCGTAGATATTATTATTAGATATTTTTTGTGGGGTTTCAGCTTAAGCTTGCTTTTTCCACTGACAATAAACTAAAATCCATTTACACCATCCTTAAAGACCCCATCCCCCTTTCTAAAAGAACCAATGTTGTTTTATCGAATTCATTGTTCCACTCCTAATTGCCATTGTTCTTACATTGGGCAAACTAAAAACCCTATTTTTCGTAGAATCAAAAATCATAAAAATGACATAAAGAAAAAACTAATTAAAACTGCCCTAACAAAACACATCTTTCATGAAAACACACATTTGAATTCATTCCTTTAAGTTACCCGCAATAATTTCCTACCTTTTTCTTTGTATTGCCCCCTTTGAAGCAGGCTGCTCTCCGTTTGTACTTACCACCTCTTACCCTCCCACCCTTCCATATTTTTTGTAGTTTGTTTTTTTGAATTTTTTAACATATTTTACTACATTCATACTTTTGATATCACATTACATTTAGTTATGGCAATTCTATACAATAACAATGTAAATAATTTAATTTTTTTATTTTATTCTTAGGACATTGTATTTCAACAGCCCTAAGATGGATTACAATGTAAGCAAAAACGTTGGAAGACAATTATAAAATTCACCTTTTTAATTACAAATCATCTAATAATTTTTTATTACTGTATTTTTTGGACATACCTTGACCGAAACCCAACAAATAAAACATCTACTATTTATACTTTTCTTCTCCCACCTCTTCAATCAAAACAACCGGNATATATACACACATGCATACATCTTAAAAGCATAATAAAACTTAAGTAACTGTTGAATAAGGCAAATATTGTCTTTATATTTAAATCTAAGCTGCAAAACATAATCGAGCACTTAAAAAACTGTAATCAGAAATACAATTTTCATTTACAAAATTAAAAAGACAGGAGTGACAAACAACAGATTATATAGTTCTATTTTAATTATTTCTTAAGAAGCCAATTATTTTAAATTTGTAAATATTCTAAATTCAGAATACACACACATGGATTTTTCATTAATCCATTCAACCTTCCATCTTCTTGTGTGCTTTCAATTTCATAATGAAAATTAGTTGGGTATAATCATGATAAATTGTTTATAGTGGTAGTAATTATAACTAAAGAGCCACTCCAGTTCCAGTTCTTTCTCTTAATGATCCAGAATTCTGAAAATTTACAAAATTTCAAGAGCAGTCGGCTGTCTGAAGTCTAAAAAAGAGTCTAAAAACTTTAAATGGACAGTAAACTCAAACCAGTCTTAACTGTTGAAGCTTGCACATACATAAACATTATGGTCAATGATTAAAGTGAATCACTATGGCTTTAGAGTGGCTAATTATGGAATTCAATTTAAACAAAATTTATTTTGAACTCATTTCCTACCACTTTGAAATATTTTGTATTATTCACAATGATATATTAACAATATTTTCTTTTTTAACTTAGAGAATGCAGGATTTTTCAAAATTTAAAATATTAAATATAAAGGAGCTAGAAGTGCTGAAGATGAACAGGATATCATCGACAGCACTAAATTCTATTACTATATCATTCTATTATTATCTAGGTAGAGTACCTAGAATACCACTGTCAAAGCGTGCTTAAGAAAGGTTTCTGTAACCACTATCAGGCTCTTTCACTTACTGTGTTCTACCTAGTGATTTATTTATTTTATTTTCTTTCTGTTCAATTCAAGAATATCTCTCATATTCTAGCAGGGCAGGTTAAAAAAAAAAATTGTAATTGTTTATTTTGTTAGCCTTTATCTAATGCATCATGACAATTTTGTTTTGTTTTTTATTAGTACCATTTATTTTAAATTTTAATTCAATGTCCATTTCATTAATTCATGTTTTTGTTTAACACAGTTCAGGGAAGGTGATGTTGAATATTTACATGCTTCAGATTCTACCAATTACATGCCTCAGATAAAAAATGTCATACTGTCTACTGAGTACATTTTTTGGTGGTAATCGATCATGTCCATGTCTCCGTAACCTCCCCGAACCGTCCATTTCTGTCTCCTACTTGGAAAAGCTCTCATTCTATCATGTCATTCTCTTCGTAAGTTATTGAGTGACAAAAAAAAAAAATGAATAGAAAATTTTCCCAACTACCGTTCTCAAACTTACACTCAATGGCAGCAATTAAAAGAACATTTTTACTTTTATGTCAATTTTATCCTCATGATTTGTGAGTAGGAAAAAAAAGAGGATTATTGGCAGTATTTTTTATCTCATGTTCTCTAAATTTTACATTCAGTTTGTTACATTGGATTAACACATTTATCTCATCTTATTATGGTTTAGAGTGAATTAACTAATTTTAGTCAAGTGTTAGATAATGTTATCAAATGCAAACACAACTGTTTCAATTTTAATCAAGTTTCCAATGATTCTTTAATGAAGGTTTTTTGAGTATTATACAAAGAAAAATAATACTACTAAACACTGCAAGAGCTGTAAACAAAGAGAAGGGTTTTGTTGATTACAGCATAATAATGACCGGAGCAATTTATTTGTTTTTTGCATACTCATAAGAAACAATGTGCCCCTATTCACTAATATGGAATTATATAGTTCAAATTGACAATAACCATTGGACATTACATAATCCCCTTTTAACATGGAGAGCTTCCAACAAACATAATTTTTAGTAAGTATTGCTGGAGGACTGTTTTATAAGGTCCTATATGTTTGAAGATACTTAAATGTTTAAGTTTGTCTAAGCTTAAACATTTAAGTATTTAAACTTTCTAATTAATTAATCCAGGGAGCAAAAGTACTAAAATAGTAAGTGATTTGATAGAAGTGTGTTTTTCCTTGAATGGTAGGTAGTGAGGATATAAAACATGGAGACCATGAAGAAAAAGGAGAATATAGAATTCAAGTTAGAAGATTCGAGATTGCAGAGTATAGTTAGGGAGTGAGATTACAGGATGAGATAGAGGGTTTAAGCCAGGATTTATAGTCTTAATGGCAAAAAAATTTTGTAAAACAGTCTAGAAAAAGAAAATCAAGAAAGTGGATAGAAAAAGTCAGGGCACTCAAAAGACTGTTTCTCATACAACAGCAGTCCTGAGAAAATTTGGGAAAAAACAGGACTTGGAGGGTAGTAAGATAAAAACTGCAGTGCCAATGAAATCATAAAATTATAGTAAAATAGAAAAATGAAAGAGCAGAGGCATATAGGAAAGCAAGGTAAGGAGAAAAACATATTTAACTTTACACATTGACTCGGCGCTAGTCAGCCATTGTGCAAACATCTTCAATAGGTGCTCCTCAATACTATTTATTTAATTAGTGTAATAGTGAACTAACATCTATTAAACATGACACAGACCAAGTTTAAGTGACAGTGCACAGTTTCACTAAGTTCAGTGAAAAACTATGGACCAACATACGAAAAATATGTAAGTACATATCGTATAAATTAGTGCTCTAGTCAGTGAACAGGTCAATAGTTATCAGTAGAGGGGGAACGACACGTTCCGTCTTATTACTTGTCCTAACAGAGATAAGTACGGGAGAAAGTGTCCTGATGTCAGGCAGCCTCCGTGGCTGGTTCTGATAAAGGGCTGACACTTAGACTGGGAGCCCCTGCTCGGTCCGTTCGGGCGCGATTTCGATACTAGTAGCCTCCAGTCTTCTTCTTTTTTTTTTCTTCTTCCCTCCCCTTCTCACTTATTCATATGCACGGCAGCTTCTACCATCAAATTATGGTATCAAATAAAGGCCGAAACAAGAGGACTCGCTCAGCTGGAGGGAAGCCCTCACCGCTGAGCTCTCCACCAACCAGACGTCAGCGACCCGCTGCTAGCCAGAGTCATGAGGGCTCGTCCACCAGCACACTGTCATCCCCGACAGGCGATAACACAAATATGTCGGCGACAAATCTCGCTGGCCTCAACGACACAACGAACAATAATGCCCCGGCCTTCACAGACACACCGTTTTTCACGCCTAATCCATTTAGCGCTCTCCCCACTGAGGAAAACAGTATGGAAACAACGACCGCCCCCAAAATTCCCAAGCCCCCACCGATCTTTGTAAAAAACATACAGAATTTTAAACTGTTGTGCATACAGCTTGACCGAATAGTTGGCAGGGAAAATTACAAATGCTCAAGCAGACATTCTGACACCAAAATAAATTGCAACACTCCTGACTCGTATCGCGCTATAATTAAAAATCTAAAAGATACAAAAGCCGAATACCACTCGTACCAACTCCAAGAAGACCGAGTACTTCGAGTAGCTATTCGATATCTTCATCACACAACTCCCACCGAGACAATAGCAGAAGAACTCTCAGAGCGGGGGTTAAAACCGAAGTGTCCTGAATGTCCTTGGCACCCGGCGGGGAACCGAGGGAACTTATAAAGTGCCACTCCCGCTATTTTTTGTAGATCTGGAGAGAACAACAAATGTTAACTCCATATATGACCTCACAGATCTATACCACACAAAAGTAGTGGTAGAAAAGCCTCACCCTCGATGTGACATAATTCAATGCCACAGATGCCAACAATATGGTCACTCAAAGAGCAATTGTAACCACCTCCCTCGCTGTGTCAAATGCGGGGAAAATCATGACAGCCGAGAGTGCCAGAAGACCAGGGACACTCCAGCCACCTGTGCTCTCTGCTCCAAGAGTCACCCTGCCAACTATAATGGCTGCAATGCATATCAGCAGCTGAGAAAACGCACGTTGCGCGAGCCTTCAGCCCAACGCCAGCGAGTTCCCTCGGCCCAACGCCAGCGAGTTCCCTCGGCCCAACGTCAGCGGGATCCTTCGGCTCAACGGCAGCGATGACCCTCAACTCAACAACAGCAAGGACCCTCGGCCCAGTCTCAGAGAGAACCCTCAACTCAACGCCAGCAAAGACGTCCGACTCAGCCCCAGCACCAGCCCTGCACAGGTGCTTCAGTAAGGTACGTCCAGGAAAATCTCTCTTACTCCCGTGCCGCCAGCCAGGTCCAGCTGAAGGACAGAACCCCGTTACTGCAGCAGAGACAACACCGCATAAACGTCACGTAGCCAATTCCCAAACCACTCCAACTCCTACTTCCTCCGACATGTACACTATCATGGAAACCTTTTTTGCTAGAACCCAGTCCATGTTAAATCCCCTCATTAATCTCATCACAGCCCTAATTGCCCGCTTTCCAGTTCCTCAACCATGAATTCCCAAACCAGCAAATTCCTCACAGTTCTCCTATGGAATGCCAACGGAGTACATACACACAAAGACGAATTGACACGACTTCTCAATAATAGAAATGTTGACGTCGCACTTATATCAGAAACACGACTTACGTCACGAAAATACATTAATATACCAGGGTACAGAACTTATAGGACCGACCACCCAGACGGGAAAGCCCATGGTGGGACAGGCATTCTGATTCGCAGCTCCCTCTCCCATCATTTGATTCCTTCTGATCCTTCAGACTATCTCCAATCCACCACAGTGTCACTCTCAACATTCACCTTTCCCATCACCTTGCGGCAGTGTACTGTCCCCCAAATAAACCTATAACTTCTGCTCTGTTCAGTCAATTTTTTGACTCACTGGGCTCCCATTTCCTCGCTGGCGGCGACTACAATGCGAAACAACTACAATGGGGTTCCAGGACGACTAACTCCCGTGGTCGTACCCTGAACGCTTCCCTTTCCTCCAGGCTTCTCACAACCCTCTCTCCTAATACCCCCACTTACTGGCCTGCAGATGGCAATCGAGTACCAGACCTCATTGACTTCTTCGTCTGTAAAAGCCTACATCCCCTCCAATCCTTTACCAGCACACTTAATGACCTTTCTTCTGACCACAGTCCCGTACTCCTTACCATGCCACTCCAACCCATCCCAAAACCGACTCCTCCATCACTGGTTAATGGCCAAGTTGATTGGGATAGGTTTAAATCCCTCCTAGAAGACACCATAGACCTCAGAGTTTCCTTAAAATCCCCGAAAGACCTTGACGATGCTGTACAATCCTTCACCTCTGCTATTCAGTCGTGCTGGATAGCATCCAAACCTACCTCCGAAAAACCTCTTAATCCCAAGCCTTTAAACACCAAACCCTTCCCATGCATATACAGACTCTTATACTATCCAAAAGACGGGCGAGAACCACATGGCAGAGAACACGACAACCATCGGACCACAAAGCTTATAACAAACTGAGCCGTTTCGTGACACGGGAACTCAGATCTTATCACAATAAAGAATTCAACAATTATCTCTCCTCACAACAGAAGACAAATACCTCTGGACTGCCACCAGAAAAATTCTCAAATACCACTCCCCCACCTCTCCTCTACAACGGGATGATAGCACATGGGCAGCGTCCGATGCAGATATAGCAGAGGTCTTTGGCCTTCACCTCAAACAAACCTTCACTCCTCACCCTGACCCAGAAAACCATTCTAAGAGCACGGTGGTAGAATTCCTTGATTCCTCTCTTCCTATGTCTCCACCTCCTAAAGCGGTCAACCCCTCTGAGGTCAAATGTATCCTCTCCCGCTTGCCTAAAGGCAAGTCTCCCGGACATGATCTTACAGCCAAAATCCTAAACTACTTACCCAAAAAGGCTGTAACTTTCCTCACCTACCTCTACAACACCATTCTCCGAACCACACACTTTCCTCTCCTGTGGAAATTATCCACTGTTATCCTCTTTCCAAAGCCTGGCAAACCCCCAAATAATCCTTCTTCCTATCGCCCAATAAGCCTGCTTCCTCTTTTTTTCAAAGGTCTTTGAGAAGATTCTTCTTAAAAGACTAATACCAGTTCTGGACGCTCACCAAATACTTCCAAAACACCAGTTTGGTTTCCGAGCCCAACACTCCACAATCCATCAGGTGTTTCGTGTTGTATATCGCATATCTTCCACTCTCGAGAAGAAGCAGTACTGAGTTGGTGCCTTCCTCGATGTGTCACAAGCATTTGACAGGGTATGGCATCGCGGACTACTGTTCAAATTAAAATCCATTCTCCCAAGCACCCTTTACCTTATCCTTCGCTCCTACCTAACCGATCGATTCTTCAGGGTCCGGCAAGGATTAGATTACTCCGACTATTACCAAGTGGAAGCGGGAGTCCCACAAGGTAGTGTGCTTGGCCCCATCCTTTACATCCTATACACTGCCGATACCCCGACACATCCTAACACACTCCTAGCAACCTTTGCAGATGACCAAGCAATCCTTTCTAACGATGCTGACTCACTTACTGCCAGACAAAATCTCCAACGGCATCTAATGGACATACAGCGCTGGCGCATTAAATTCAACGAAGGCAAATGCTGTCATGTCACTTTCACACTAAGGAAGAAACAACCTGGCAGAATTTACTTTAATGATATCCCTATCCCAACTTCTGATTGCATCAGGTACCTAGGCTTTCATCTTGACTCCCGTCTAACATGGAACACACATACAAAAATCAAAAGACAGGAACTAAATAGGAGACTTGGACAACTCTACAAGCTACTAAGCCCCAAGTCAATCTTAACTGTGACCAACAAACTTACCATTTATAAGATGTTACTGAGACCTATCTGGATGTATGGAGTCGAACTGTGGGGAACTGCTAAACCCTCCAACAACCAAAGAATACAGTCCTTTCAATCCAAAATCCTAAGAATCATAGTTGATGCACCCTATTATGTCACAAACTCCTTACTCCACAATGACCTCAAAATCCCTTTAGTTAAGGACATCATTACAACCCGCTTTAATAAATTCCACTCTGGCCTTTCCATACATCCCAATCCTTTAGCCCAAACTCTATCCAGTATTACCCATCCTGATAATCCACCACGTCGCCTGAATAGGAAACGGCCCCGTGACCTTCTCATTGCCAACACTCCATAAAAAAGAAATAATATGAAGAAAAAAACCAAAAAAAATATTATTATTTACTTAATTATCATTTTTTAATTAATTTTTACTGTGACTATTAACCAGCACATTACTATATACAAAACATGTAGAAAGTAATAAATAATAAAGTTGAAAAAAAACAAAAAAAAAACTTTACACATTGGGTGGGCTTCCACTGTCGAGAAAACTTAGAGAGGCACCTATTGGCTGGTGATATATATTCACTAAAGTAAATGGTGGGAGGTACATTTTCCTTGAATGTGTCACAAGATCACTCTTTACATGACTCAACCAAATTATTTTGTCTCTTCTCAAGAACTTTTCAATAATATATCTCGGTAGGAATTCATCTTTCCAAGGGTTCATGCCATTGGTTATATATAAGTCTTTAGTCAAAAAAATATTAAAAGACTTGAGGCTATTTCCATCGTTATAGAACAGGTGACTCCACTTGGTAAAATACCTCTAAAGTCTTGAACTCTCATACCCTGCTCAAAATGATAACAAAAAAAAAATTCCTAGACTCTAGCTACCAAATTAATATTTTCATAAATGAATAATCAGAATTTTATAGACAGAAGCTTCAAGGCAGCCAGAATATTTGACAGCTGCAGACTGTTTCTGTAACATTTATACCATTTGGTTGTATTTAAGAACTATAAGCTCTTTCATAAAATACTATATTCTTAACTCATGCAATAGACTTAACATGGTACCGAAACCCAGTCAGAAGAAGTCTAATAAGAAAAAAAAAGTCTTCTGATGAAGAAAATGAACAAGAATACAAGTGTGTTGGCAAAGATGACCTAAGCCATTAGCTATTAATAATGAATATGACATGAGCTTAAAGTGGAAGCAGTGGCTGAGGCACTTTAAATAGTTTGCTACCGCAACCAAATTGTACAACAAAAAAAAAAAAATCCCAGAGAAACTGGTAACCACTATCAAGACACTTATCGGAGAAGACGTGCTCAATTTATGTGATTTTTGTAATTAAAACGAATATAATTTATAAGCGCTTTCTTTTTAATCGCTTAATGCAAAGAAAGGGTGAAAATTTAATGATTTTTTAACAAGGTCCACAAATCAGGTGGTTTAATGCTCATATGGATCTTTGAAGGATACATTGCTTAGGAACAGGCTCGTTTGAGGAATCCTCAAATAGTATATAGTTCATCAGATATTGTTTGACATTAATGATCTATCTCTTGAAACAACAATAAGAATCAAATGAGGAGATCAGTTCGCAGTTAGAAGTCATTTTAGGTTCCTTACAGCTTAGACGTGAGATCCTGAGGACATGATACACAGGAGGATGCTACAGCCAAGAATACTTCGAGGAATACCTTCTCCTGTTACTGGTGAGGCTCGAGCCATAGTCCAAGGTCATGTCCTGCCTTCAGTAAGAAGTGCAGTAAATGTGGCAAGCAGGGGCATTTCACATATGTCTGTCATTCCATCGGCAAGGGTGTCAAGTCTTAGGACACACTTGCAAATTGACCTGTAGATAATAATACATTTTCAGTTAAGTTGTCCTCAGAGCACACGGCTTTTGTTAGTCAGATAAGTCATAATGTCGAGCATCAGTTTGACTAGATCAAGTTGTTAGTACTACCTAGAAACAATAATGTAGTATGTAAATTAGACACTGGGGCACAATGCAATGTCATAAGCAAGAAAACTGCTAATAAGAGCGCCCTTAAATTTACTCATTTTTAAGTGCAATTCCTAGTTTCATTCTCTAATAACAAGATCCCTGTCCTAGGCAAATGTGAAACATTCATCATCACCTCTAGTTATGAAAAATCATACTATTAAATTTATAGTTGTTGCTAATGATTATCCAGGAATCCTAGGACAACTTCATGCGCTACCATGGTAAAGGGAAGAGAATACTTCCAGAGTATGAGGAAGAGGTTCTGTTCAGAAAGGCCAGGGATCATAGTGAAGAAAAGTCCTCAGCCGAGGTCTCACTCGATACGGGCCAAGAATGGTGCTTTCTACCGAAGGAACGCCTGGTTCATTAAAAAGATAGTATTAACAACTATGGATGTGAATCAACTTCCGGACCATCCTTCACTTAATCTTATCCAAGAATTTTAAAATGGATCTCCCATTGGAAGAAAGGGAGATGTAACATATTACACCATTTGGTTTTATTTAAGAACTATTTCATTACCTCTTTCATAAAAAAAAACTCTATTCTTATCTAGTTAAAAATAAATTATCCAGTCTTATAATACTAAATCAATCTTGTTATTTTATATTCAAGTATAACTCATATAATAATCTTTCCAAAAGAAAGAGAGACCTAGTAGTCTAAGATTGTCTTCACTTCCTTCATACTTTCAGGCTCTCTTTTCACTGAGGACTAACAGCCCTAATGTTTTTGTTAAACTATTCACTGCTGCTGCAAATGTCTGAGTTTGTAACTAAAGAAGAGCTGTTTCGGTGAAATTCAGTGATAACCCACTTATATAAGTGTTGTATTATATAATAAGCTCTACAACCTACTACAGCTTTGATTTTATTTTAATATTTAAAGAATTTTTTCTTCCTAAACCTGGCAGTATTTAATCTGATATCTGAAATATCGGGCACTGAGTCATAAAACTCATTAACAGTAAAGAAATTGAATTTTATAAATGACAGATATGTAAAGAAATAAAAGCTGGTCTTAGATCTTTTAATTATTACTATTTAATTATCTATTTTCATGTTTCTTTACTGTTTGTGAGTGTTATGAATCACACTCGTTAATAGTAAGAATGACAACCTCTTATCTTTATCCAATTAAAGTCTTAAAATTAGTCAAATTAAGTTTTTTTAATTCAATGAAATCCACTACTTTCTGAAGATTATAATTATTTACCAAAATGTATAAGTAAATGAAACTAAATCATATGCCTATTCAATAAACTGAGAATTTACAGTACACAAGTCATTCAGGCCAGATAAATCAATTAATGATCTGCCTTATACACTTTTGAATGTTTTTTGGCTTTACATGCCCTCTTCAGGTATAGTATATATAAAAAATAAAACTGTTTAAACAACTCAAGAAACATAAAATTAAATGCCTCATTAAATATACCTATTACAGTCTAATGGGATCACTACTGTATTCCTCTAAAAAGTAATTCTTAAGTCAACAAAAATGAAAATAAACCTAAAATATTGTACAAATAAACAATATTTAATTTAAGGATTTAATACTAAAACTAACTTGATATTTAGAACAAATTAATGTAAATAACAGTGAAATAAAAAAGCATAAAAAAAAGAGGTTCAAATAATAAATCTAGAATAAATAAAATAAAAGGAAATAACTTTTAACTTTCAATACATTTTCTTAGATTTTACATACGTTAAAATGGAATAATAAAACATATATAGAGAGTGTTCTTTTCACGACAGCTCAAATGCATTTCCTGCTTAAATGGTTGATATGAGCAAAAATTGTAGGAGGAAAAATTAGTTGCTCAAGTTTCAGCATGTGTGACTTGTTCTTATATTGCTGTAGGCATATGCGATACAAATGGGTCTAAAGTAGAGGTTTGCAGATGACCCCCAATTTCACATACACAATTAAATCTGCAGTTCAATAATATAGAAAAATTGAAAATAAAGGTGCTAGGTAATTTAAAAATCTGCTATTTGGAAGTCATAATTTGATTTTTTAACTTATTAGTTAGGAGAAATAGGAGCGCGTGACAGATCATTTTTACATCCCCTTTCTACTGACATTAAGTCAAAGAAAATTAATAATGTAATTTGGGATTTTTGAATCCATCATATTGGTAGCCCACAACTTCATATGAAAATTTAAGTGTCTAGTCACGATTTAATTTTTAGAATTATTTATTATTCTACATACAGTTAATGCCATTAGAGAAAATAAGTACACAAATAAAATTGCTATCTGAAAGGAGCAGTCTTGATAATAGTACATTGTAAAAAATCATGGTATTAGATGAATGAACGAGGAACTGTTGGGAGACCCCCTCAATATTTTGAGGAATTCATGAATCTGGAAGTGCCAGAGGAACATGTTTCCAGTTTAGCCAAGAAAAGCAGCTCTGTTCATTGTTGGGATATATTTCTTGTCCATTGGATATTGGATATGTTTCCTGGGAGAGGATAATAATTCTATAGAGCTATTGAAGCTTTAAGGAAATGTAATAGCTGATAAAATTTACCAGTTTTTGACTTCTGAATGTTGGAAAAAGATTAGGCAACATCTTAACAATGTTAAAATTATAGAGGTATTGCATAGTAACATATAAAACAACTGCATAAAAGGATAAAATTCCCACCAATAGATTCGCACACACACACACAAACATTATCAGAAAATTCCAATATAGAGTTGTCTACACTAAAAGAGAAAAAACATGGGGGGGGGGGGATATTAGCTCAAGTGATCTAAAGAATTTCCTGGATATATTCAGTTAGATTTAGAAGGATAAAAATTCAGGGAATGGAGGAACAGAGCATCTCAAGGGACTCCTGGAGAGATATCCTGGTGTAGGGCAAAGAAGAAGAAAGCTCATATCGTCGTAATTGAATGACGAAGGGTGGGCTTGAGGACAATTGGCGTCTGAAAGATTAATCTGGGAAAATTTATCATAATTCAATAGATATAATACAACGTATATAAAATGAAATTTCCAAATTGGTGTTTACATAATTAATTTTCAAGCTGTTTAAGTAGTTTTCTGTTCTTCTTTATAATGTGCCTGAGAATACCATATAAAGTTAAAATGTACTTTGATAAATACAGTTGTGAGAGACTGTGATCATAAGGGGATTGCAATTACTTACCTCAATAAATGAACATTGTTTGACAGGAAAGGAAGGTTAGTAACAATGAACACAACCATATGCAGTAAGACTAACACTTTCTCTTATCTTCAAGAAGTAAGCCCATGTGAATAACAGTCTCCTATATTACACATTCACAAGAATCTGTGGTAGAAGTATAAGATACCTATAAACTAGTCCTCAAAAATCAGTCTGATACCATTTACATAAGAATTTATTCAATTTTTTTTATACCTGAATACACTGATGAGCGTTGAAAGTAGCAGTTTCAGATGCAGCTAATTTTGCCATTGCTGCTTCCTGTAATCAAATATATAAGAAACTATTCATTCTTTGAAAAAAAGAAAAGAAAAGAAAAACAAAGTTTTTGTAATAATTACTTAGTGCTTGACCTTAGATATCTAAATATTTTAAAAATAACCATGCTAAACCAAATTAGTGATTTATTTATCATTATTAATCTTTATTCAAAATTCACCAATATAGTGTATTACATTTTTTTTTTTTTTTTAAATGAAAATCATGTCATGTTGACAAGGAAAAATCCCATTGGAAAAACCTAATAGCAATATCAAGGATTGGAAAATGTGAAACTTTGATCTTAATAAAAACATTGAAAATAAAATTCCCAATTAATATTGTTCTATTGCTGTTATTATTAAAACTGTATTAGTTATTACTATTTCCTCCCCTTTCCCCAAATCCCCATTCATGAGAAGAAAGAGAGAACTGGAGGAGGGAGAATGATAGTGATAATCTAGGAGGTCAATTGACTCACTTCCACTAGACCATTTGTCAGATATGTATGAGCTATAAAAGTTTCTTTTTAGTTATATTTGTATAGTTCAAAAATTTACTACAACCTACTAACAACCAATTGGTTAAGTTTAATTAATTAGATTTAATATTTTGACAATTGAAATTAAATTATTGTTAACAATTTCTTAATAATCATTAAGAACTATAAGAAGAAAAAAAACCAAAAACAAACCTTATCCTTTGAAATAACTTGGTCTTGTTGATTTAAAAAATATTACAAACACTCAAATTGTATTAATGCCCATGATAATAAATAGTCTTGAAACATGTTTAACATTACTAACCTCCAAATAAAAAATAAAACAAAAAAATAATTTTAAAAAAAACATACCAGCTACTTTAAAATTATAAACAATAAGATCTTATCACAGAAGCACTAAGAACTATCAAAATTTAATTATCACTGAACAGTCACAATTGGTTTATCACTTAGTGGAAACACAAGACCAACTGTGGCAATTCTTCCTTGAGGCGTGGGCAAACTGCATATATAGAGCGAGCCTATGGGGTAGTACCAGAACATTCTTTATATCTACAGAGGTTCAGACCAGCCCCAATTGGTCCAGGGCTTTCTGCATGTTTATAGCACTACCCCCTCCTCAAGAGTGGACTGTCCCAGAACAGGTCTTGGCTGCTGGAGAAGGTTACAGATGGCATCCCTTGCTGTCGTCGAATTAGCCTCCCATGGATTGAAGCTGCAGACCATGATGATGATCCCTGGGTTAGAAAATATCTCTCCCACCATCTGCCTTAGTCTAAGCTGTCATATCCCCAGCACAGCTTGGGAATTGCAAGCTTGGTAAAGTTCAAGTGACAAATCTTTGTCCGCAGATCGAGGAGGCTCCTATGCATTTTGAAATTAAAGGACAAACATAAATATGACAAAATACACAGATTGCTATCTTTCTAATACGACATTATTTCACAGCAATGTAAAGATGCTGGATACCAGTTAGGTTACAATCTAGTAGCAGATTCCGAAACTGCAAAACCAGTATTTTGGTGCTCTCAAAAAAGAAAAAAGAAAAGAAAAAAAAGGCAAGCCTGGAAAATCTACTTCCTTGACTTGTCTTAATTGATTGGGGCTTTTACAAAAATTTTAAATGGTGTAAGCATCTCCAATTAATTATAAAAAATTACTTTCCTCATTCTTGTTTCAGTAAAGTCATCACCAGAATAAACTTGCTTATATTCCTCAAGAAAAAAAAAAAAAAAAAAAAAAAAAAAAATCATATCCTGCCCTAAAGCTCCCTCATATGATTCCACTTTATTTTATCATAATCCTCCCTTCTAATATACTACAATCGCTTTCTGGAGTCGTTTTGGGTTCATTGATTTCCATTATTTATTTTTCTAGTACTTAAATAAATAACCTCCTTTCAATCAGTCATTGTTGACATATGTATATAAATTAGGTAAATATGTCATTGTTGCCCAAACAAAGATACACACGCATGCACGCACACACAGACGAAGTCCACAGGATTAGAAAATACAGATTAGTTATTCATTGTTCTAGAATACCAAAATGTAAATACAATGAATTACAGAACATTGATATGAAATAAGTCAATATTAAATTAATCAAAGTGAAGAAAAGAAAAATGGAGACTTATTTAAAACTCAGGAATCTTGTAGCTAACTTTTCACATATATCTTCTCACTGCAAAAGTTATCAAAGGAAAAGTAAAAAAAATAATCCAACAAATTAAAAAGAAAAAAAAGTTAAGAACTATTTAAAANGAACCTCTTTACCACCTGAGCTCTGATATATATATATATATATATACAGGTGGTAAAGAAGTTCCCATATTCATCTCATTTCTATGGTGATTGTTCTGATACTTGAGTCTCTTTAAACTTGTATAGCTCTATATCCCTCTTCCTTGGGTATTATGTTGAATTCATTGCAATTTGCTGCATACTTAATAGTCCAGCTGGATGAATGGCAAGTTAAGGATCATTTTATATTAGCAGGGTGTTTATTTTACTTCATCGGTCATTTATTTTTGTCATTTATTGTTTACATTCAGTTTATCTCAGCTTGCTCTTGATCTCCATTCCATTCAGGATTTCTCTGTATCCCATTGTCTCCTTAAGTTCACTTAGGCTTCTCATATGCTTTTGAAATCTGCAGCTTCAGACTAATCATATCAAATTTTGCAAGAAATAGAAGCTTCAACTTCTATAGCAAAAAATTCTAGGTATGCATTTTTCTTTTATAATATTCATAATATGAAAATCATTTTAAAAAAAGGAAAAAAAAGTTGATCAACCCATGTGACCATATATTATTTTCAGAGTAACAAGGAAGAAAATATGGGAAGCAATTAGACAGCTTTAAGAATTTATAATTATGCATAACTTATTTTGCTGATTTAAAAAAAAAATATATACCAATATTAAAAAGTTTTCAATGTTGTCCCAGAACTCTTAAGACATGTTTAATCAAAATCATTAGACAGTTTTGCTGTACAGTCTACTGCGAACAATATTTGCAGCTAGTGTTCAGCCACATGCATTCTGGGTCTCAACTTTACAAACCTTCAAGACAATCTTTATCCTTTTAGCTCCAGTCACATGCATGAGCTAAATTTAAAAAAAAAATTTATTAAGGAGACCTCGAAATAGGTAAATACATCTAAAACTTATTCTTGATTTTGACTGATTATATACAATAAAGGAATGTCCTCAACGTTGATTTAAGGTGGAGTAAGGAACATAAGCATTTATACTGCAGGTGTGAAAACCTTTCTAAAATAGTATGCAATACTATAATTGTGATTTTATTGAGATAGTATATGAGGAATCAAATTAGAAGAAGTTAAGTAACAGAATGTAATAAATAAATATTTATTAAAAAAAAAAAAAATATTGTTTATTAAAAAAAATAAAAAAAAAAAAAAAAAAAAAAAAAAAAAAAAAAAAAAAAAAAAAAAAAAAAAAGTAGTAGTCTGGGTGTTCGGGAGAAATTAAATTAAAAATGTTCAGAAAGAGGCTTTCTACATTCATAAACAATTACATACTTGAACAGTACTTAGCATTTTAACCATTTTTGTGATAGTTTAACTAAAAAAATATCACATCTTCCTGTACTGAGTGACTTCACTCAGACATAAATATTTGTACTTCCCTCCCTTTTTTTGCACTCGTACAAATTTCTTGGCGTGTCAACCATGGCGGTCATTAATGTCAATAACATTTCTTTATTTACTCAATTTAATGAGTTATCTTTTTCAGTACACTAGTATACCCATAAGGGGTGTATGATAGAATATTCTTATCATAGTTTCTTAATCAAGTTTATCTTGCCTTTTTTATACACTTTATAAAGTAAAACTTAACTGTCTACAGATTATCAATGTCAGAAGAATTCCTCCTATTATTCTTCACTTTTATTCATTTCTCTCTAATTAAGTCTGACTTCTACATCTACAACAACGAATGGACCCAACAATATTTTTCATTTTCTAAACTTCTTTTTTGTCTCGTTCTTTCATTTCATTTCTTTAATTTTTTTCACTTCTACTGCCCCGAACACCCCTATGAGCTTTATTCCTTATAAATATCATTTATAAATAAAGTCCATGGTGATTCTGATGATTTGTCTAGTTTTTTATGCCAGCTCTCAAACTTCTTTAGGGCTTTGAATGACTGATATATTACTCTAAGGCTCTTAATTTAAAATTATTAATTAATTTTTTTTTAATTAACTTATATCAGTTAGATGTTTTATCAAATAATGCTTGACTCGTGGGATTGGGCCTTTCAATGTATTTTGTTTCACTAAGATTCATCCCTTTAAATTCAAAAGAAATCAAAATTCATTTTTGACTAATCGCCTCAAATATGTCTATAGCTCCTTATTTGGCCACTATGTATTTCTGAAAAATGCTGAAAAAGATTCAGTCATTTGATAAGGGAACCTCTTTACCACCTGAGCTCTGATATATATATATATATATATACAGGTGGTAAAGAAGTTCCCATATTCATCTCATTTCTATGGTGATTGTTCTGATACTTGAGTCTCTTTAAACTTGTATAGCTCTATATCCCTCTTCCTTGGGTATTATGTTGAATTCATTGCAATTTGCTGCATACTTAATAGTCCAGCTGGATGAATGGCAAGTTAAGGATCATTTTATATTAGCAGGGTGTTTATTTTACTTCATCGGTCATTTATTTTTGTCATTTATTGTTTACATTCAGTTTATCTCAGCTTGCTCTTGATCTCCATTCCATTCAGGATTTCTCTGTATCCCATTGTCTCCTTAAGTTCACTTAGGCTTCTCATATGCTTTTGAAATCTGCAGCTTCAGACTAATCATATCAAATTTTGCAAGAAATAGAAGCTTCAACTTCTATAGCAAAAAATTCTAGGTATGCATTTTTCTTTTATAATATTCATAATATGAAAATCATTTTAAAAAAAGGAAAAAAAAGTTGATCAACCCATGTGACCATATATTATTTTCAGAGTAACAAGGAAGAAAATATGGGAAGCAATTAGACAGCTTTAAGAATTTATAATTATGCATAACTTATTTTGCTGATTTAAAAAAAAAATATATACCAATATTAAAAAGTTTTCAATGTTGTCCCAGAACTCTTAAGACATGTTTAATCAAAATCATTAGACAGTTTTGCTGTACAGTCTACTGCGAACAATATTTGCAGCTAGTGTTCAGCCACATGCATTCTGGGTCTCAACTTTACAAACCTTCAAGACAATCTTTATCCTTTTAGCTCCAGTCACATGCATGAGCTAAATTTAAAAAAAAAATTTATTAAGGNAAAACTAGTTTTAATGTTAAAAAACTAGAAAAATAAAACTTTTTTGACTTTTTCACCCATGTATATTCAATGCTGCTAGATATTTTACAGCTAAGCTTCTTTCACCAACCTGCAGCTAAAAATTATCATTTTCTTGTAGTGTTTTAAGTTATTAAGCCTTGATCTTATTATGTTCAAATTACACTGTAAAAAGGACAAAAGTTTGTGTAGAAATAAATAATTTACTATGTAAATAGCAGTAGAGCAGACAAAACAATAGTGATAACAGCAATAATTACATTCATAAACATTGACTGCTATTTCTTATGCAATAACTGGTTTAAGATTACCTCTTCTAAACCTTATAATATATAATCTTATGATAATCATGAAGGCCGACTTCCAGGTTGGACCGTGTTCTTTGGAGGTGTTCTTTTGAAGAATAAAGAGTCTAGGAGAGGGGGAGATCTAGCCCCCCCGCAGTTAAAAACCCTCTTCATAACTTAAGGGAAACCCGAAATCTAACGATCACCGCTGGGGATACCCAGGACTAAGCCGACCAATCAGAATCTAGTGGAAATACTAGCTCAACTCAAGGGCTCGCCGTTAAGAACCCCCACTCTCTTCGAGACCCTTCATTCTTTGATTAGCTAAGGCTAATCTTCTCTTTAAGAAGAAGCTCACTGCAAGATGAGTGAAGCTTGGCAACAAAAAACTTCTTGACACGGTTCAATTTGAAAGTTGACCTTTATGATATTTACCTGAATTATTTGTCACTTAATTTTTTTTTTTTTTTTTACTTTTATTCATTTATTAAAATCTGTTAACGGGATAACAATTTTTAATTTGATTAAAATGAACTAAAAAAAAAAAAGATAAAATTACAATGGCAAGAGGAGAGAAGGTGACCAATGATACCACTCTCAAATGTCACTGAAAATACACACAAAAAATTAACAATTTTGAATGGTTACTATTTATAAATTATTAAACTATTATGTTACATATAAGAAAGTTCACATTTTTATTTATGTATTGTTATTATTTTGAAATTTCATTTAACTTACCAAGACAAATAAGTTAGTACTTAACTTAGCTAAGTCTTGTACAACTGCACATCAATACATAACCTAACTTACTAAACTACCTTCTATATCAATGTGTCCACAACTAATGTACTACTTTGATATTGAGGATAGGTTACATTAGTTAGGTTATGTATTGCTGTGCAGTTGTACAAGACTTAGCTTTAAGTACTAACTTATTAGTCTCTACATTAAAAGAAAAATAATTTGATTTTAATAAGTAACAGTAATAATAATACAAAATAATACTTTAGAGTAAAAAATATATTTTAGAATGTGGAGAATAAGTTCATATTCTTTGACAAGGATATATATTGGGTATAGACCCACCAAGTAATTTTTTTTACCACTTTAACTCTACCTGCAGGTCTGTAAATAATGTTTCCTATTAAAATGGGGAGAAATTGCTGAGGTTACCCTCACCTTCCTTTTTAAGTAAGAGGAACTTTATAGTTTGTGAAGCATATCCACATATTTTACTCGCCTAAGGAGACAATTTTTTTCGGTCTCTTTGGTTCAGGGGATTTTTCAATCCCCATTATTAGTCTTGTAAAGAACACATACTCAACTTATAAAATAAAATATGAGAAAGAGAGAAAAGAAAAAAATAAAATAACTAAAAAGAGAAATAAGGAGTACTTATTAAAAATTTAAATGAGCAAGTAGAGTAGATAGATCCTCCCCTGATGACTGCCTTGAGTAATACTAAATAAATGTACAGCATATACCTAAAAAAAATAATCCATTAAACTAAAAAAGAATAGTGTAGCCAACTTAAGCTTAGAAGTTATTGAAAAGAATACCTACTTTTTTTTTTAGGTAGGGCTTACTCTTGGTTCACATTCCTCTTCTTGTACACTACTTTTAAATTAAAATGAAAATCAGCAATTCCAACCAATTAGCACAAAACAATAATAGGCACACTAATTACTGAGAAGAAAACTAAAAAATTCAAAAACTTGTAATTTGGTATTGATAAACGCTGTCATTGACAGCATGACTTATTATAAAAACCCATAGGAGTTATCAGTATTCCTGGAGAAACAAAACTAGAGCTAGTATAGTATGCTACATAGTGAGCTTATGCCAGGAGAGATGCTCAACCCATAAATGTGATTACTAACAAAAATAAAATAAAGATCATGGCATTTCAATTATTACAGTATGTCAGCATCAAAGTATACCCAATATGCAAAATAGTGGGTTCTAAAACTGAATCAGTATAATTTTTTAAAGTATAAAATCAATCCAAAACATCCTTAAAGAAAACTTAAAAAAAAAAAAATGTTTTTGAATAAAAAATACCTAAGGTCATCATAGCAATTTTAAAGCCTAAGCCTGGTTCTCCAACGATGCTGTCTTCAGGAAGCTCACAATCCTCAAATATCAAGTTGCAAGTAGACGAACCTCTGATTCCCAATTTATTTTCTTTTTTCCCAAGAGATAAGCCTTCAATAACAGACATACAAACACATTAATATTTTTAAATTTCTTAAATACTTGTACATGAAGTTAAATCTGGTCAGTAATTGGGAGTCATAGTACAAATGAATGAATGAACCATTTAATTTCTTGATATCACTTATTTTAAAGAATAATTGTACTCTTAAAGTTATATTTTTTATAATCAATTTTTCTAAAAATTAATTATTATATCAGAAGCATTACTGTTATTAACATGAAATGACTAAGAACAACTTTAATAAAGAACAAATGAAAAAAGAAACAGAAATACTATGACAATCAAGAGTTTTTCTTTTAAGTGTCCAACACGAAAATCAGGCGATAAAATTCCAGGTGGGCACTCTACTAATCTAAAGATTATGTATTAACATCAATACAGGCTTTAAAGACACAAGGCTAGTAATAAGTAAATAAAAAATTATTTACAAGTAGTGATAAATTGAAATTTTCACAAGACCTAAGCCCAGATATTCTCTATGCAGGTTCGCTGGTGTCAGATCTATTCACTGACTATTATGACATGATCTATATGCTGGCAGATAAAAGTTGAATAGACATTCTGAAGACAGAAAAGAAAGCCAAGCAGATCTTTACATATACAAGTAGCCTGGCTTGCTTTAACAATGGCTACAACATATCAACTTTTTATCACCTAATACCATATTTTGAGAAAAGGGCTTATATCAAACAAATAGGTCAAATTTCTTGGGCTCTTTGTTTAAGTATGTTAAGATAGAGGTTGAATTTTCTATAAGGGCATGATTAAAAAAATTGTAAAATAAATACATTTCTAGAAACCCCAAGTAAAAGCAAATACCACTGATTGTCTATATGATGAAAACACACATAAAAAATTACATTAGTTACTAATGTATAGGTATAGGTCCCAGGAAAGATATTGTCATCCTGGTTAATTTATATTTTTCAAACTAGTTTCAGCAATAAATGTATCCTCAGACAGTATTTCAAAGATTATATTCTATTATGCAGTAAAATTAGGCTCAATTCAGTATTACTTCAAAGTTCACAAATGCATAAAAGAAATATGAAATATTCATGATGGCACAGCAAAAGATCACACTAGATGAACTAAAATACAGAATAAGCCATTAATTAACTTAAGTTAACATGGTCTCTTAGAAATTACTACACAATCTTATAAAAATTGGTTATAAAATAAATTAAATGGACAAAAGAGATAACAAATCTTCATAAAAGTGTAGCTTTATTCAAATAAAATAAACCATAAACCTTGCTTAATACATAAGTATTAGTTATCTCTAAATGATTGCAAAATAAGGCATTATCAAATCATGATGATAATTGTGGTAAGTAATCCCACATTTCATTATTTACTTAAATCATACAGGGAGGCAGAAAAAAATCTTACTACCTTAGCCAGGAAACAAACCCGGATCTTCTACTTGCCGGGCTGGTATGCTACGGACTACACCACCGAGGGAGATGGTGTAGTCATCTCCCTCAGTGGTGCAGTCGGTTACGAGTGGGAGATTTTTATTTGCGAGTTCAATTCCCGGCTGAGGTAGTAAGATTTTCATTTAGTAAATATGGCATTATCATTTTTTAGTAGAGATAAATACATTGTAGCTTCCAAAGAAATATATTTCTATTATACTCTGGGAATATAATAGANGGCGCTGTTGAGCTGTTCCACGAAGCTGCTGGGGTAGTAGTTGGGCGCCCCGTTCTGATTGTCCCTGTAGCACATTTTCCCGTCGCGCTGTGTGTTGAAGACGTGCGTGCGGAAGGGAGAGTTTACTGGCAGCTGGAGGTGGTTCGGTCCGATGCGGTGCAGGTGGGTATCGTAGTAGGAGAACAGTCGTCCCTGAAAATGTCACATAGATGTTACTTATATAAGAAGTTAAATAGACTTAGATGATTTTAGTTGGGGTTCGGTCAAGGTAGATCCAAAAAACACAAACTTAAAAAATGCACTTTTTAATAAAGGATTATCTGCCAACGTTTCGGCTTACATTGCAAGCTATCTTCAGGGCTGTAGAAATACAATGTCATGAGAAAAAAAATCATAATTGACATTAATATAATAGAGAATTGCAATAATATAATGTGATATCAAGAGTATGAATGTAGAAAGCTATGTAAGAGAATTTAAAACGATTTTGAAAAAAACAATTTGAAAAAAACATGCAAACAACAACTTATCGACAAAGAAAAAATTGAATAACATTAAAGCAGTAATTTTCCACACCTACTTATCATGAAGATGAGAGAGGACGTCCTGTCCCTAAGTTCACATTTCCATGACTAAAGTATAAACCTTAGACCTCTAACCAGACTGTAGGCACGCAACAGGACCTCACAGATCTTACCTGCAGACTCACCACCACTTGTCACCAACATAACTTCACCAACTAAAAGTACATCGGATACTACCAGTCAGGCAGACATCAACACACCACAAAAGGTAGATGGTTTTTTTTCGTTCCTTTAAAACCAAATATCCCTCACTGATTCAACCCCTTAACAAAATAATAGTATTACATAAGCCATTAGCCTCCAACAAGCAACAACTAATATTTTTGTTATAATGTAGGGCACAAAAAGTTTTCCCCAAGTTCATTACTAACTCTTGTAAAAATATCACTACACCTTTTCAAAAACATAATGAATTGTTTAATATTAAATATAAATTTCAAAAATCTCTCCTCAACCTCCACATCTCTGGAAAAATAGCCAAAATCAAAAAACCTTAATATTACAATCAATAATTTCAAGTCTACTCTTTGTAAGGATATCAACGAAGATGTTACGATAATAACTCAAATCCTCACTGGCATTTTGCAACAAACAAATATCAAAAAAAGACTCAATTGTTAAGAAAATTCGAAAATGCCAAAATTCTCAACGACAAAGTCACTATATATCCAACTAGTGACCCCAATTGGGTCCATAACATCTCCTCCGTAGACATCCCCCTTCCTGTTCAGAAAATATTATCTCTAGGTCCTAATTTCTCAGTTCCTCCTCAAGATTCTAAATCAAATATTCCTAAATTAATAGTTGATTTAGAATCCATTTATAGAGACTTCCGTCAATCTGTTAGTGAAGACGAGAGAGAATTGTCACGTTTTAGAGTAAGTAACATTATCACCAACCAGCTACATTCCTTCAAACCTGAAGACTCCCTCCTCTCCTTCGAATTCTCCTCAGATCTCAAAGCGACCCGGAAATTTAAAAAAAATCCTTAACAACAACATCATTATTACTAAAGCCGATAAAGGAAATAAAACGGTCATTATGGACAGAAATGAGTATAATAACAAAATGCTCAATTTACTTTCAGACAAAACAACATACACACCCACACACAACAACAAAGACCCCACACCAGCACTCATTAAAAAATGCAATAACCAGATAAGAAAACAACGTGACAAAACACACATAGACAAATATAAATATTACAACCTTATTGCTTATAATTCTCTAGCACCTAGATGTTACGGCCTTCCCAAAATACACAAACCAGATAATCCCCTTCGCCCCATTGCCTCCAATATTAACTCTCCCGCTTCTAAGCTCAGCAAATTTCTCCTTCCATCCTAAAAATTCTGAGCCGACAAAACCATTATGACATTAAAAACTCATTTGATCTGAAAACACAGCTGGAATCTTTAATTTTACCTTAAGGATACATTCTTTGCTCCTTAGACGCCGAATCCCTCTTCACTAACATTCCTATAGACAAATCCCTCCAAATAATTGATAAACATTGGAATACTATCCGTGACCATACTACACTATCCCAGTCGGCTTATCTTGAGTCCCTTTCCCTTTGTTGTACTTCCGGCTATCTCCTATACCAAGGTAAATACTACAACCAGATTAACGGTCTGGCTATGGGAAATAACCTTGCTCCCGATATTTCAAACATCACCCTTAACGACCTCCTTGACTCTATCCTTCCCCCGTGACACAACGACATTTTCTTCCTTAAAAATATGTTGACGACCTTTTTCTCATCCTCAATCCCGAAAAAATCCCCCAGATCCTTACTGCATATAATTCATACCACCCTCGTCTGAAATTTACCATTGAAATGGAATCGGATTATCAACTTCCCTTCCTTGACACCCTTATCATCCGGAACACTAATGGCTCCATCTCTACTGACTGGTATACCAAGCACACATACTCAGGTCGTCTCCTCCATTTTAACTCATCTCACCCTCATAATCAAAAAATTAATGTGGCCAAAAACCTCATCTACAGATCACTCACACTCTCTGACAAGATTTTCCACAGAAAAAATATCAAACGTGTTACTGACATCCTCCTGTCCAATGGTTTTCCTACTCATACTATTAAAAAACTTGTAAAATAATTTTTTATTTCCACTTCTCCAACTATCCCCCTCCCCCAAAATAATGACCTCGTTTTCCATTCTCTTCCTTATATTCCAAAACTTTTTGAAAATATTAAGAAATCACTCAGAAAAACTTTTCCTAACCTTAAGCTTTCATTTTCCACCAACAACAAATTAAAATCTATTTACACCATCCTCAAAGACCCCATCCCCCTTCATAACAGAACTAATGTCGTCTACAAAATTCCCTGTTCCACACCGAATTGCCAAGGTTCTTACATTGGACAAACAAAAAACCCTATTTCCCGCAGAATTAATAACCATAAAAATGACATAAAGAATAAACTAATAAAAACTGCCCTCACTAAACATGTTTTTCATGAAGAACACACATTTGACTTCGAGAGCTTAACCATTCTTTCCACTGAACCCTATCAACACAAACGTCTTTTGTCTGAAACCGTTCACATCAACTTACAAAACTATCCAGTTAACGACAGAACAAATTTACTCAACTTATTCTAACATTTTCAACATTCTAAAAACCATCAGCCCTCCTTATCAATAAACACTGTCAAACATTTTTCCCAGTTCCAAAGTAACCTATTCCCAATAATACCCTTCCTTTTTTTCCTTTGTCCTTTTTATTGCCCTCTCTTGCAACAGGCCGCTTTCCCTTTGTACCTTCCGCCTCTTACCTCCTTCCCCCACTTTTCTACCTCCCACGGGTGTAAAAGGAAAATTTATACTTTAGTCATGGAAATGTGAACTTAGGGACAGGACATCCTCTGTCATCTTCATGATAGGTAGGTGTGGAAAATTACTGCTTTAATGTTATTCAATTTTTTCTTTGTCAATAAGTTGTTGTTTGCATGTTTTTTTCAAATTGTTTTTTCAAAATCGTTTTAAATTCTCTTACATAGTTTTCTACATTCATACTCTTGATATCACATTATATTATTGCAATTCTCTATTATATTAATTTCAATTATGATTGTATTCTCATGACATTGTATTTCTACAGCCCTGAAGATGGCTTGCAATGTAAGCCAAAACGTTGGCAGATAATCCTTTATTAAAAAAAATACATATTTTAAATTTGTTTTTTGGATCTACCTTGACCGAACCCCAACTAAAATCATCTAAGAATAATATCTACGGTCATCTAAAAAAAACTCTCCTCATAAAGTTATTATTTGTCGATAAAAACATTTATACATTTTTCAATATCATTTTAAAGAAGTTAATATTGCTTTCATGCATTTATTTATTATTTGGAAGTATCCTAGCCCGAATAATGGGATGATGGAAAAGAAAAAATATACTAAATTATATTCTATACATAAAGCATATTCTATTCAGCACATTTAATCACACCATGATTGTAATTAAAATAAATGTTATAAATATTGACAGAGAGATGAATATGAAAGGTCATATTGAATATAAAACTCAATAATTGTTTATATAGTTAATCAAAAATAGAAGTAACCAGTAACACCTGTGAATTTTGCCACTATTAAAACAATATAATAAGCAAATTACTAGGAAGAAAAGCTTTTTATATAAAAGGTAAATTACCTTTTACAGGCTTATGAGTGAGAAGTGCACTAATCCCTCTATGTTTCTTTGACTTATCAGTAGTAGCAAATACAATAGAGGCTTCAGATTCATAACCATTTGTTATCCAAGATTTTGTTCCATTTAACACCCAGCCAGGATTTTTATGTTTTGCCAATGTGGAAGCAGCACCAGCATCACTCCCATTACCTGCAAATCCAAGAAATAAGTAAGCTGAACAATTCTTTAGCTATGTAAATAAAGGCTTTGAGAGAAAAATAAACCTTTTTTATTCAGTCATCCCATAAAATAACCTTGACATTTGTCCAATTTCAGCTATTTATAAATTTAACCAACTGTTCCCAGAAAGAAATTCAATATAAATTTTTTGGATGCTTTAGCCCAAATAAGTGTGTGCATAAACTACAAACTTCTTGTGCTTTGAATCACATTATCCTTATTATATATTTAATTCTATTAAGGGAAAAAAGTTAAAATATATATAAAACATTATTATTTTATTTTAAAGCCTATATTGCTCAAAAAATTTTGTGTCTAATTCTGACATCTCTTGAGGAGCCTACTATATATTATTTGGTAAAATTCAGTTACTAAAAATTAAACTTGGAACCTCCCACCAACGAGACTATGTTAAAATATATAATTGTCTAGAAGGGGGGGAGGGGTTACCCAAGGTTTTCTTGGTAATCAATCTGTAGATAATAATTATCATTTACCTAATAATTGTATTGACAGAGTTCAGAGTTTTTAGTTGTACATTAAATGTTTAATGTATGATTATTTTCTTCAATTATTTCATTTGATTTCAGCCTGAAAATATAATTGAAATGTTATAACTCTTAGCAAGATAAAGGACCACATATTAAATGAGACTAAAAATAATAGTTACCAAATAAATTGCAAAACTTGATTAATGGTTTATAAAAGTAAATTTTCTCAAAAGCTTAGAAAGAGAATAAAGCAGCATTAAAATAATACAGACAATAAAGAAGATAAAACCTCATTGACAAACCATGCATTTAGAGATATCTTAGGGGGCGCCAGGGTATCTTATGAGATCCGTTCAAGCCTCGCAAACCTGATGCTGCGGGTTTGAATCCCGCCCAGGACAAGCTTTTATTTATTAGTAAAGGCTTGTCTAATATGGATGTTTAGAATGGGATGGCAACCTGTAGATAGCCCCTCCCTCTATGACCGTATGTGGTTGAAAGGGAGGCTAACACTTAAAAAAAAAAAAAAGAGATATTTTATACTTGGATTTGAAAAAGTTAAAATCATAGATAAGGAAAAATTTAAGCAAATGTTAAATGAAAGAAAACATTCATAAAATAATAAATAGAAAATAAGAACATAAACATGAAAAGATATAAAATACATTAACAGTATTTTTTTTAAAATTTAATTTATAATAAAAAATATGTCTGAACTCTGACAATATTGCTATGATAGTTCTCCTCAGAACGATTACTTAGGAAACACTTTGAGTAACCTCCCTTTCCAGATAGTAATCAGTATTGACCAAGCCTTGACTGCAGAAGGTTCCAATTTCAATTTCTAATTACTGTATTTAACTAAGTTATATATTAAGCTACTGAAGAGACCTCAGTATTAGAAACCGGTATAGCAAAATAGAATTTTAATTCAAATAATAGCGTTTTTAAAAATTTTGGTCATTTAACAATACAATAATATAAATAATACAATGTCAGCAATGAATAAACATTATTATTAAATGTTATAAATATAATTTGGTACAGTCCAAACCAGAAGAAACCTAGATTTCTGGAATATTCTCCTGAGAGGCATTGATAACAATATATAAGTGTGTATTAAATTGAACTGCATAATTCAAGATTATGTTAAACATCATTGTGTATTATACCAAATTCATATTTATATAGATGAAAGCCAGAATATCCTTAAAAACTAATGTACTTATATATCATAACATAAATTATCACTATAACCAACTCAAACATATTAATAATACAATTTCAATTTATACTGTTAAGATGAAAGATCTCCAGCTTTATGTAGTGGAGTTCATTTTCAATTAGCTTCTTTTTAATTACAGTAAAATTTATGGTTTTCTTTAGCTTGGAGTTTTTTCGATAAAGATTTATACAGAACTATCTCATAAAACTACTCATAAAACTATTTATACAGAACTATCTCGTAAAACTAATCCTTTTTCATACAAGGATGTAATACATATATTGGTCAAAAAATTAACTTTTTGATAAGCTAAATAATAGTGTATATCCTCATTTTCTGTGTAGTTCAGTTCAAAGAATTATTTTTAATGTCTTTCAACATATGATATACATAAAAAGATGCAGTGGTCATAATTTTCATTATAAGAGGAGGCTCATTTCATTATTAGGATTAAATAATCCTAAAATTATACAATAAATGCAAGATAATTCTAATGGTAAATACCTGGAAATGTGATTTCCATAGCAATGACTTAGAAAACATAATATAATTTCATGAAAATTAGAAGAGAACTAGTAATGAAATATTTGTTGGCCATGACAAATAAGAATGCACGTGAAGAGCATCCTGTAATATAAAATAAAATTTAGAAGTAATGATTGTCAACATGTCAGTGTTTGAAAATAAACATTTATTCACATAATAACATTTTCAACTTTTACCTTCTTAATAGAATCATAAATATCATTTAACAAACATGTGACCAAAAGAATGCTTCAGCAATATTTTTATTCAGTAATTCCATAATTTATAATTGAATGAAAAATAATTTTATTATTTATATTTAATTGAGGTGGAATTTGTCATGAAAATTTTATAAAATTAGAATTTTTGTGTTAGATAAGTAAAGTACCAAGTGACATATTATCCATAATTTATATTCTAGAGCATTTTTATAACAAAATCAAATTAAAGAAAATATTTAAGTCTGTAACTGCTATAACTGGGTGAACCACTTATTTCAGAAAAATAAAAACCAAATTTATAACCAGATTTTCTATTATTAGCATTGAATGAATTTATTTTTAGTTGAAATTAGATGAGGAAGATGTTAAAGCAATTATCATGCGATATCTATATTTGTCAGGGTGTAAAAGTGAGTTTATTAGTAATTCTGCTAGAGTGCGAGGTACTGCACTTTCTTATCCCATTGTGCACCCTTATCAAACCCTTCATGTTACTCCCCCTACAATAAAATGACCCTTGACTACTCACTGCATCTAATGCCTCCATACTAAAAATATCTCTTGCAATTGTCTCCTAACACTAAGAAACTTGTAACTTTCATACTTCAAGTTTTATTGTTTCCTATAGTGGTTTTCGCCATTGAAATTTGACTGACATCAGTAGTCAAATTTTGAAACTGATAATTTGAGGTGTTCAAGAAATTACAGGATCTGCAGATTGTAAGAATTTACAGGTTCAACAAGAAGCTGAAATACTGAACCAGACGAGATCCGTTCCATTTGGTAGAATTTACAGTGGGAAGAGCTCTGAACCTATTACATATTTACAGGGAGGAACCTGCCCACTAGGGAGCATGTCCCCCGGGTGGCGGATGGAGCATCTCTATTGAACTCACACTTTCAACACAATTGAACTCGGAGGGATGGGTTCTAGTTGCCCCATGGACCAACAGGTACCTAGTGTCGGGGGTTATGCTTGGCCACCCCTTCCTTTAGTACTGGGGCCTTTAGTACTGGGCTAATCACCTGTCTGTAGTAAAACTGATTCATAGTGAATAAAGAAAGAAGATGATGTTTCACAGCACATAGAGAACAAAAAAAGAAGAGCTCTGAACGCTGTTTTTTGAAACCAAAGAAATGGCGGATGATACGAGAAACACCAAAAATTGTGGTAAGTGGAAATTCTTGTTCTGACTTGTTCCGCAATTTACTTGTACCAGTTTGAATTACAGTCCACTATCTTTTGGTTCATTTATACTTATATTAGCAAATGCCCCCACATAACATATAAAATTTGTGCAAAAAATGCATATTAAAAACAACTTTGGCAGTTGGGCAGGACCCATATTTTCAAAAAAAAGAAACAAAATCCGGTTTTAGGCTTCCTATTGCCTATTGTTAAAAGAACTAATTTTTGGCTGAAATTTAATGAAAAGGAAGAGATTTAAGAAAACCTCTCTTCAATATTATTAGAATTACAAAAAAGATCATCAACACTATTGTAGAATGTATTCTATAATACTAGAACACACCTGCGCTTTATAACCAATTTATAGTAAACTCATTACAAAGGAAGTTATTTACAAAAGTAATTATAATGGATGAGCACATGACCTACTCTTCTTTCCCTGAAAGTCTAGAGTCAGCATTTGTTAACTTTTGTACATACTCCTATGTCGGGTTAAAGTAGCAAGATAAAAGAAAGAAGGAATGAAAGAAAGAACATAATAAAATGGTCTGGTTGTAAAATAAATATGCCAAAAAAATTAATAAGGTATTATTTTATTTATTGGTGAAAATGTTTTAACTTACGATGTAAGCATTATAATTGATTTATTTCCTTTTCACCGTATATTCAAGTTTCATTTTTCATTTTTACCACACTTTCAATTTTATTTTTTACCCTATATATTCCAGTTAACTAACAGATTCTCAACAGTTCTAAGTTTCTTCAAAATGAGACATCAGCAAAAAAAAAA
>KZ807107.1:223698-237116 GCA_000696205.2 Oncopeltus fasciatus
AAAAAAAAAAAAAAAAAAAAAAAAAAAAAAAAAAAAAAAAAAAAAAAAAAAAAAAAAAAAAAAAAAAAAAAAAAAAAAAAAAAAAAAAGAGTGGGTAAAAACTTATTTTTCATGAATAGATAATTTAATAACATTATAATTGAATGACAAAGTTAAATTAAGATAAGAGAGACTTAATACTAATAGAATGACTTAATATAGAAAGATAAGAGAGACACAAGGAAATCACAATTGTAAGGTGTCATGATTTGTTACAAAGTGAAACTTTTAGCATTTAATTTAAATTCCTTATAAATAATTGTTTTAATTTAAATTGCTCATAAATAAACCACATTTTCTTAAAATTTATTTATTCATAAAATAAATGAAATAAAAGAAATTTTAATTTCTCTTTTGTTTTTATGAGAGCCAAAACAGTTCAAGTCATAGTCCCCATGCAACTTTTCAGCTCAGTTCACTCTATGTGGAGAAAATATGTAATATTAAATTAAAGTGGAATACATTCAAAAAGTTTAATCATAGGTTCTTCTTGTGGGCTTGACTCTATTGAAAAGATGTTTTTTGCCAAGGTTTGGCACATCTTGTAATGATTTGATCAGGTCTAAATGGATAATGGGAGTGACAATAGGTTCGGGGGGCTTTTATACCTGCCTGGGAATCAGATCTCAATCTCAGTCTGCCTTCCCATTAATAGGCTTTTTTCAGTCCATTTCCAAAGGTCTATCTGGCTTTTGTTATCGCTGGAAGCTGTGTTGATATTCTCGCCAGATAATGCAGGTTTCCAGTTTTGACTTAAAGTATATTATTCTTCCTTATTAACATTATTTGTGTTTTTCATGGTTTCTATGGCTCCTATAATTGTTTGGCAGTAGTAACTAGGATGATCTATTAAAAAATTCTCCATTTATTAGAGAAACTGAAGGAATAGACATAAGGCTCAAGAAACACATCTTGGACAAAAAAAAAAAAATAGGTGCATAAAAAAGTTGGTATTAGCAGAACATTTCGAAGATACCACCCACCAGATCCAGTTAAAAATGCCACCATCTTAGCTAGAGAGAATAACTACTACGGCCGAATATACTTTAAATCAAAACTGGAAACCAGCATTAACTGGCAGAAAAATCAACACAGTTACCAGTGACAACAAAAGCCAAATAGACATCTCCGAAAATGGACTGATAAGAACCAACCAAAGGGAAGGCAGACTGAGATTTAGTTCCCAGGCAGGTATAAAAGCCTGAAATTTGAATTTCTCAAAATCAAAACAATACATGTATAAATCCAGACTGAAGATATGAGAAGGAAAAATAATTGTTTGAAAGATATATTTTAAATTTGAACCACAGTATTCATATCTATAATTTCATTTAATCCTTACATGCAGTTAATCTAAAAGGATGAAATTTTAAGTGCAGTGAATCTAAATTTTGAAATTTAGGATTAATATTATACAATTATGAATAATGTAGATAGTGGGTGTCTTGGAAATCTGAAGACTATTTAATGAATATAATAATCTAAAATTATTACATATTCCACGGATAACTCTTCTGAATGTTTTTGTATACATTATATAGCCTTCTTTAACCCTGATTTGGACTAATTAAATCCACAAGGTATTAGTTTCATATTTTCGTTTTTAATTACCATTTTCTTCTTGTATAAATACATGACCTGATCATTATCAATAAATCACATCTTACATACTTCGATAGTTTAATTAGATAAAGGATATGTGGTTAAAGTTTATGATTGTAACTTATTTTATGTTTATAATTATTAAGTTATAGGATACCAACAATTTAGACAAAATTCAACTTCTTGAGCAATAAGAAGAAAAAAAAAAAAATTGGAACTGAAAAACTTCACCAAATTTTAATAAAATAACCTCATCCCCTAGATTGTCATATACACCTTCCAATACCAAAGAATTTTCAATTAAAAAACAAGCATACTATTAAAATGAAATAAAGTCACAGCTTGTATTTTTTTTTTTTTTTAATAATCCTAAAATTCAATAATCAACAGGATAATTCTAATGGTAAATACCTAGAAATTTCTTCCATAGCAATGACATAAGAAACATAGTCTAACCCAGTTCCACCATATTCCTCAGGTACAGCAATAGCCATCAATCCTAAGTCACCCATTTTTTTAATCTGAAAAATATTTACAGAGTAAACTTTTCACAATTTTTTTTTCTATAAGCTACATATGTTGCTACATGATGTCAAAAAAAAGAAGTATCACTAAATTTTGGCTAAGTTTTAACCAATGGATCACATAATAGTGTAATAAGAAAGAGTTTTAAATTTACAGTAAATTTGTTTCATTTGTATATAAACTTCTTATACTTCCTGTTCAAGGCAAAAACAATTTAGTTATGTGGCTCATCAACATCCTTATGTAGCCTATCTTCTTTAGCCAACAAAATATTATTAACATATTCCAAAGTTATTCCAACACTATCAAAGTTTGATGGCTTGGCAATTTCGAATAATTATGTCTTTATCCCCTATACTCCCACTAGCCACTTTTAACATCAGATGCCTTTGTTGCAAAATCTTAAATTTTTGTAGGGGCCTATCTTTTTTAAACCTAATTTTTCTCCAGTTTTCTGGTCTATCACATAAGATCCCCCCTCCTTCTTTGTCCTAAGTCGTAGCTTTTATCATGTATTTTGCTATCTTATTGTCTTTAATCAATCAAAGGTGAGCTATTAATTGCAAGACCCTGAACTATGGTATTTTTGCCTCAACTTCTTCCTGAAGAGTTTCAGTTTGGTTTCATCTGTTGGATGATCATCTAAAAATAATACTATAAATACTATATAAAGATAATACTATATAAAGAGAATACTCTAAAAAGCTCATGCAATAACACAAATATCAATGTGTTCATCAATAGGTTTTATACAAAATGAAATATTCAAGCGGTTGTCATTTTGATCAAAAGTTATTAGTGCTAAACTACAAAGTACAAAAATATGAAAACATACATGCGCAACTTAACCTCAAAACTTAAATTTCACAGAAAACTGATTTCTTCACTGTTTAAAGAAATTATTACTTAATTTAATGATCATACAAAAGACATTACGATTATTGAAACCTGTTAATTCCCACTAATAAGGTGAATGTAGAAATTAAATCATTTAATTTGCACAACTACTGGTAGAACAGGGCACATAGATCACATTGTATTTTTTGTTAATTCTTCTTTTTATTTTATTTTTGGTATAAATTTTGCAAATTTTCAACTTCACATTTATTGTATAAATCCCCCCCCCCAAAATTACTATTAGTGAAATACACTTTTAAAGGCTGATGTTCATTCTTCTGAGTTAGATATGCTTCTTCATTTTTGTGAAAGTGAAATTCTTTATTCTTAATTTAATTAATTAATTCTTTATTATTTCTCAGTAATAGCTTTATATATCTCTCCTATCTTTGCCCAATAGTTGGTTATAAAATAATTGTTTAAATAGTGAAGAGGTCTGATGTACAATTTAAGTTTTGAGGTTAAGTTGCACATTTACTAGTTAATCAAATATTTGGCTTAATCATTAGTCCTACATTTCCCCTTACTGTCCCTTTGATTTGCAGCTTTCCCTTTGAACCACAATGTCTTGTCCCTCCACACTATTCACTGTTATATCAGTAATTTACCTCATTTTTTCATTTCTATATCTTAGATAACTAAGTGCATAAGCAGACTTCTCTATCTTGACAACCACTCCCCCCTTGCACTCATGATAGATAGGAGAGGCGAATTTCTTCATATATATATATATATAAATTCACCTAGTATTATAAAGTAAAGATTGTATTGAATATTTTTTAAATTATTATATTGTGTATACATACACACACTCACATGCATGCACGCAGGAATGCGCACACACACACACACATATAAACCCAAACCATTACCCTGGTTTAGTCCTTGATAAACGCCTCATCTGGGGTCCCCATATTATGGCAAAGAGGCAGGCAACTAACAGGCATCACAAACTTTTGTCCAGACTCATAGACAAATATTCAAAATTATCCCTCTCAAACAAATGAAAAATATAGTAAATTACACTACAGTTACAAGTGCATTACTGATACCTACTTAGACTTACAGTATAGAAGTCTGGGGAATTGCTAAATCCTTCCATAAAAAACAAATACAACCCTGCAATCCATGATCCAACAATGAAGTGGTCAACAGCCCCCCTCTTCTAACAAACATATTTATACTTACAGACCTTGACATCCCTTTTCTTGCTACCCTTGCTTAAGACATTTAAGATACCTAAACTTCCACTCTCGCCTTCCTGAACACCTCAATCCGTATTATCAGTACCTTCTCATCCTCTTCTATCCGTGACCATTCTCCCCATCAACTCAGGCATATGTGGCCAGGGGATCTTTTGTAAAAAATTTATTATTTTTTTCTTTATACATAATTTTATTATCAGTGCAGTAAAGTGTTAGTTATTTATGCTCAAGCTGCCAACAGACTTTTTCTTTCCTGTCAACACAAGACACTACTACATTCATTTAAAAAAATATATATTACAATAAATATTAGTCTCCTAGATAACCATATAGTTAAACAAAATTATTATTAATTATTTATCATTATATAAAGCATTATTATTAATAAATTGATTAATTTTACCTGGTCTTTTGGATATTTATGTTCAGAATCAAAAGTAGCAGCATTTGGAATAAGTTCACCTTCTGCAAAGTCTCGACAAGTTTTTTTTAACATAAGCTGTATTTCTGTTAAGGATGTACTAAAATATGCAGTTCTGTATGATAATAAGCCACTTGTAGGACTTAAGAATAATCGATCTAGAAAAAATAAACAATTAAACAAAAAATATATATAAATGAGGTGATAATCACAATTTAACAACAAATACTAATACTCAAGAAGCTTATACATAAAAATTGGAACTGGTAAACAATTTTAATCAAAAACCAAAAGTTACTTGATACAACTTCTGTTCTGCAGATATAAACTTCTCTTTTATCAACTTTTCTCTATTACTATGTAAAGCTCTAATAATGTTTAAAACAATGAATATAAAACAAGTTTGATTACAGTATTATAAATAATATCAATAATCGTTTAAGTTAATAATCAGGTCCAAAGTTGTCCAAACATGTATACTTAAAAAATAATGGAAAAACTTATAAAATTGTTTGGCAATAGAAGTGAAATAAACTGAATATGTGGTTTTAATACATATTCATGCTGAAACTGCAATACTATAATCCCTCACTAAACAAATATTAAATAAGAAAAGTATATTGAAAGATATTAGATATGCATCCAAGATTTATTAAAAATGAAGATATGGCCCCTTGGAACTTAGAAGGTAAGTGAAGAGATACTGGTACTCCCCGAAAATTTTGCTCCTTTTTTTTCTTTTTTCTTTTTGTGTGTGCACTGCACTCTCTATCCCACCTGTTCTTGATTGCTACATATCGCAGCCACGAGTGTTTCATTTTCCGNATATGTATTATACAATTATAATTATAATGCAAAAAAACTTTTCTTCTAATGATACACTCGAATTCAACACCAATAACTCCATCCCATTCAACAATGCTTCTCAGCTAGGTGAAACCAGAAGAGTTAAGTGTCAATGATCTATATCCTCAATATCTCACATCACATTTCATCATCACAGTTTCTAGCTCGTTAAGTTACTTAATTTATCATAGTAATGCTGGGCAAGGAGACATATGCCATCTGTGAAGTGATCGTCTTCTAGTCTATTTCTCTGGCTCTATTGTGGACATAGTAAGGAAAAGGGCAAGCTGCATGAAAGAATAGAATAGGATAGGTCCAAGCACACTACCTTGAGGAAAGTCAGCTTCCATTTGGGAGAAATTGGAGTGATCTAATCCTTGCCAAACCCGAAATAAACGATTGGATAAGTAAGACTTAAGGATAAGGTAAGTGTTATTAGGAAGTATGGATTTCAGTTTAAACAGGAGACCACTGTGGCAGATTCTATCGAATGCTTGAGAATCATCAAAAAATCATTTGCTTTAACAAAATTTTTTTGAAAACCTTAGAAAGTGTGGGAAGGAGACTTATAGGGTGGTAGGATGGAGGGTTATGTGGTGGTTTTCCAAGTTTGAGAAATAATATTGTGTCAGTATATTTCCAGAGAAGTAGGAAGGGTGTAGTTTGGAATAAACAATTATAGATGTTGGTCAGGAATATAATTGCCTTCCTGGGAAGATTACAGATAACTTTACCGGTGATTAAATCATCTGAAATGATTTGAGCTTAGGCAGTCAAGAGATTATATACTTGACCTCAGAAAGTGTTACTGCCTTGAGTGGTAAAGACATAGGTAATAGTGTGTCCAGAGACTCCTCATACTCCATGGCATTGGGCAGGTCTAAGGCATCTAAATGAGGAGTAAATGTTTGCTTGAGGTCCTGTTTGCTGCGCAAACATTTCAGTCTTTAGTCTTGGTCTGAAGAGGCCCGGGAACCACCTCCTTGTCGCAATGGGGTAGAAGCTTCATGGCTCTTAAAGATTCTGCAAGTAGCAGTCCAGAGGGTAGACTATCTCCTGCTGAGAGGGTAGACAGATGGGCATTAAATGTCTTACTTCAAAAAGCACCTAATTTTTGTTTTATAAGCCAGGAAAGACGAATAAAGTCTTTGCGATCTTTGGGGTGCCTATATTTTTGGAACAATGCCCTTCAGCGGTGTTTCCCTATGATAAACTTTATAAGCGAATCTGGGATTGGATTTTGGGACTCAGAAGAGTATTTGATAAATTTTGGATTGAGATTAGCATTGCTCAAGGTTTATGGAAAAGGAATGTACAGCACCATCTAGTTCGTCACAGGTCTTCAAAGAAATTCCAATGTCAAGTGACTCTTCTATGAAAGTTCAAAATAAGGTTCAGTCAACTAGACCATTAATGAGGAAGAGGGACAATTGCTTTGGAATAGGTGTCAAGGATAACGTAAGGAGGATTGGGGTGTGGTTCGTATAAGGTAGAAGCAGAATAATGAAAAGGGGTAAGATTTTTGGAAATGGAGAAGTCAAGGATATCAGGAAGGCGGTTCACATCAGAGTGCCAAATGTGGGAGAGAAAGGACTAATTGTGATGAGGTTTTGGGATGATACCGCATTATATAGTGCGTGCTCACTGAGAGTTGGTTATTCTCAATCCCCATTGCAGGTGTTCACATTCTCCACTGGCAGGGAAAAGGAGACTAACGGCCTTTGAGGAAAGTGATTAATTGTGGAGTAGTAATTAGCTTATTTGAAGGACAATATAATGCTGAAAGTGTGGTAGGAGAAGAGGGTGTATAAACAGGCACTGTTGTTGATTGAAGGGACTCAGTAGGACTGGAGGTTAAAATATTATAGGTATTGGATTTCTTGATAGTCTGTCCTATAAGTGTGTTAGTCTGTAATTTTTAGGTTATTTCATTAAGTTAGTCAAGTTTCAGTCACGTAGTAACATCTACGTTTTTGTCTTCCAGTACCATTTTGACTTCGTACGAAAGCCAGATAAATCAATGAAGTGTTGCTTAAACCTAGGGCATAGGTGTAAATTTCATAGTTATTTCCTAATGGTTTCTGTGTTAATGCTTTCACAAACTCATTAAATTATTAGCATATACAAAAGACTATTTATACATTAAAATCAAAGATCATTTGCATAAATTTGGACATCAGGGACCTTAAATGTGGAATTTCATTAGAATTTTCATTAGAGAACAAAACTTTCACTGGGCAAATGTATCACGTATAGAAATTTAAAACATATTTAATTATTCCAAATTCATAGAGTTCACTAAGGTATAGTAAATGTCTTAACTTACTTAGAACTTTAATTGAAGCCATTACAGAAGTTCCCAACTGACAAATACTGATAAGAACAAATACAGTAACCTGATAATAATAGATACCAAAGAATAATGATTGACTACGATGTATAAGCAACTAAATCAGTTAAGAGTATCATAACATACTTTAATACAATGAAAAATTGACGTCATTTGCGTGGGTTTTATCTGTAAATACTTAATTCTTGAGTAAAAGTAAACGAAGTGATTCACTTATAAATTTCCAAATATTTAATAAATGAAACGAAATTAGTCAATAATTATAAACCCTACAACATGAACTAGTAGCTATAACTCAACTGATATATTGTGCATTGAATTGTGCAAGCCACATATCTTTTACATTTTATTTCATTAAATTTATATTTATATNTAGACTCTCATATACTTCAAATATTTGGGAGGTTTCTTAAGAGTAGTGAAGGATCTAGTATGGTCACTCGGTTATTTATTTTATAAATATGAACCAGCACTCCAGAGGCCTGAATTCAATTTATTCAGTTTTTTATACATATATTTAATTTTTTCTATTCTTATTTTAAGTTCTCTTTTTACACTATAACTATTCAAAATAGCCAGAAGTCAGCGGGCTACTATCAGCTGAACAAGGTGCCATTTATTTGCAACAATTTCATTTTTATGCTTTTTTCCTACTCTGGTAATACTCTCATTTCCATGTACGATACATGATCTCTTACGTTTTACCTCTCTTATTTAAATAAATAAAAAAATATATTCTATGTACTATGATTCGGGCTCTCTCAGAGATTGTTTTAACTCAAATGAGACGTTTGAGTGCAGATCAAGCTAGATACAAATGTAGCTATCAGTGTGTGCCTTCTTCACTCACACTGAGATGGAATGGAGTTTTCTCATCCACATAAAAATAATTTCTGTACCCTGGTACATTTGAGGAGCTCCAGTTTAACAGTTGCCACCCCTTGGGTGAGAAGGTCGAGTCGCTTGTAGTGGTACAGGATGAAGTCGGTCCTGAGGCAGACGGCATTGATGTGCGGTTGCTGAATGTGAAGATGCCAGATTAGTGCAGCTAACGCAATATGTTTAGGTTCAGGTAGCTCCCTCGGCCATGGAAATAATTTAAAAAATACATGGCGTCGGGGTCACCACTTTGGAAGTGGGCAGGAGAAATAATAAGTAAACTTCTTAAGCAGACGTAATCTTAATCATTGACAAACTAATTACCGAAGGTAATATAACTAATGTTATTTATTTATTTTATTTATTCTTATGAAGTATAATCTTTAATCTTACGTTTACATTAAAAAATTAATAAGACAAATTATTTTAGGAAATTTGCAATTATCTATTCCTTCAAGGTAAATTTATGATTTCCCAATTATTGCCAAATTGCATACTGGAGACAAAACCAGTTTTGAAAAAAAATTATTTATTTTATTGCTTTTGCCGTGAAGTACTAGTTTTGTTTACAAAGAAGTGTGGCTCCTCCTTTTGTCATCCAGATTACAAACTGCATATGTTCGCATTAAAAATTACAAGGAGATCAAGATGTTTTCATGGTCAAGAATGTTGATGGGGCATTTGCTGAATTTGCACTTGTTAAATTAAATAAATTTTAATAAATTTGAAATACCAAAAACTACTAAAGTGCAATTATTAGTGCATATTTATTTTAGTGTTTCTGCAAAATACAACAAATACATGCTGAAACTCAGCTTAAAAACTTATTGAGGGGTTATACAAGTTTATTTAAATAATGACGCCAGTAGTTCATATATGCACCTTCCAGTATTACGAATCCCGAAATTTAATGGGGGATTTCCAATTTATTTCTCTTTTTAATATATTGGTCCATAAAATACCTATAACTCCCAATAATAAATTTAATTATGTAAAATCTGCGGAATTTACTGCCATTGTTGGTTGGTACCAACTGCATACCAAATAATCAGATCTTAGATCAGTACACAAACCAGCAACTTGCCCCACCTTAATCAATTATGACCATTTGAATAATTTTCAGTTATTAACTTATCTTACGTTTATTCATTTCTTGATGCAGTTGTAGACATTTATAATGCCATCCAAAATTTAAAATTAAAAAAATTACAGATGCATATATTCTTTCCTTTAGCCTTAATTATTTTTTTTTTTTTTTTAAAGTTCGAAAATATTTTTTAGATGTTGAACTACCCACTTTTAACAAACTTTCGCACTTTGTTAAAACTCAATAAGAGTTTTTGAGCATCGTAAAAATTCCTTTTACAAAGATACCACTTCAGAAAGTAGGCCTAAATAAATTTAGAGCATGAAATTCATAGTTCACGTATTCTATTTCTTATTCCATCCACTCTCCAGATACTACATTCAGTTCTGTTCGAAAACCTACATTTTTTTAAGGTGATCACATGTTTTTATCATGCCTCATATTTTCAAGGCTAATCTCTCTGAAAGTCATATATTATTTAAAATACTCTTATTTCATTCAACTGTTCATAAGTATTATTGTCAGTAAAAGTAAAAATAATTGCAAAACGTGTAGTAGTAAATTTTATAACTCCATTTTAAATGATTTTGGAAAACAGTGCAATAATCAACTTGTGAACAAATCATAGTTCCAATGGAGCTGTATTTATGACATCCTTGATGGTCAAGGATAACGCAAGGAGGACTGAGCTGTGGTCAGAAGAGAGTTCGTTGAAAGTAGAAGCAGAATAATTAAGAGGAGTAAGGTTTTTGCAGATGAAGAAGTCTAGGATATCAGGAAGGCGGTTTACGTTAGAGGGCCAATAAGTGGTAGAGGGAGGACTAATTGCGGAGAGGTTTTGGAATTATACTGCATTATATAGAGATCGACCACGAGAGTTGGTCGTTCTCGATCCCCATTGCAAGTGTTTCGCATTATAGTCTCCACCGGCAAGGAAACGGGGACCAAGGTCTTTGAGGAAAGGGGTCATTTTTCTGGTGTATTGATTGGCTTATTTGGAGGACAATACACTGCTGAAAGTGCGATAGGATAAGAGGTTGTAGAAATTGACACTGTTGTTGATTAAAGGGACGACTCTGTGGGTATGGGGGGTAAAATATGATGGGTAAAGGATTTCTTGATAAGAAGAGCAGTTCCACCATGAGCTCGCCCGTCAGAATGGTCTGTCCTATAAGTTTAATAGCCAGTATTTTTTTTAAGTTTATTTAGTTAGTCGTGATTCTGTCAGTAAAACTACGTCTACGTTTTTGTTGTCGAGTACTAGTTTGAGTTCGTCAGTATGCGTCCGAATGCCGTTAGCATTCCATAGGAGGATAGAAAAGGAATTCTTGGATTGGGGAATCATGGTGTGGGAGTTGGTAGGGTCATTTTGGTGACCAGGTCGGTCAGGAGGGATATGAGTGGCGTGATAAGGGAGTTAAGTTGTGAGAAGAAGGAGTGAAATAAGGTGTGGAGATCATTATATGAGGGCGGAGTCGGGACGTTAGGGATAGAGAGATGCGGTTGTGGTTGTGGCTCGTCTTGTTTGGGATGATCCTAAGTTGATTGCGTCATTCGAGCGTCCGGACCTGAGCTGCAGTTTGTGGTTGACGAGTAGGCAGGGTCTGCTATTTCAGCTTCTTGTACACCTGACAGCCCTTGTAGTTGGCAGGGTAATTTTTTTGGCACAGCGCACATGTAGCTGGGATGTAGCGGGATTTTGGGCTTTTGTCACAAGGGCTTTTGTATGACCATGCTGCTGGCACCTGTGGCATTGAACTATTTCTCGACGAGGATGAGGCTTTTCTACTCTTACTCTACAGTGGAAGAGCGAGGTCAAGCTGTAGATCTGTTGCACGCCGGGCGTAGGCTCCAGGTCCACAAAGAACATTGGCAGAGGTGTTTTAGAGGCAGAAGTCTCCCCTCTCTGGGGTCGGCTTATGATTACTTTTATGGCGTTTCTGACACTGAATCCCACACAGTTGTGTGGCGTAGATGTCGAATCACCACTCTTACAGCCCTCTCTTCTTTGAGCTGGTATGTGTGGTGCTGCGCATTCGTTTCCTTCAGATAATTAATAATTTTTTCTGTAGGTATCTGGGCTGTCAGGGATTATTTTTGTGTCTTGCTGTCTTTTAACACATGTATTTCTGCCAGGCCCCACTCGCTCATTCAGCTGGGAACACATCAGTCTGAAGTCGTTTAGATTTTTTACAAATATTGGCGGTGGTCGTATTACTCGAGGGAGTGCTGTAACTTCTTCCATATTTTCGCCTTCCACGTCCTGAAGGGCTTGGAAGGGGTAATGAGTGGGAAAACGGGACTGTGTGCGCTCTACTTCCTCTGACTGGGAATTCTGTTTCGGATGCTGGGATAACAGAGGGGGGGGGGTGCTGGTGGAGGCATGGGAGGTTACGCCCTGTGAGTTGCTGGGGCGGGTTGACATTGCATTGTTTCGCTCGGTGGGGGTTCTGGTTGCTGATCGGTGACTCCTCTTGTCTTTCGGAGGTGTCATGGGTCCTCCCCTTCGCTTTCCTTTACCTCCGCTGGATATGACTTGATGGTAATAATTACCTCCCATTATAAGGCATTTAAAAAATAAACTTAAACTTTACTCACAGAATTGTGGGTGATGTCGGTGACTTAGCTCTGTCAAATATAACATTTTTATCAAGCGAACTTAGTTCTTGATGTCTGTCAAGTTTCAGTGCACGATACTTCCAACGACTTATAAAAATGACTTAATAGAAGAGAGCTACACGGACGAGGTGTTTAATGGTGGGGAGTCACCGGTGCTCTCTATTAGTCAAAGTAAGGTTTAATAAAGTGGATATTGATATAATGGACTTTTCAGTCAAGAGCTATTTGTTTTGGTCGATTAATTTTCACATTGGCTAGATTTAAGGCTATTAATAAATACGTATTCACATAAAGTTATTAACGGTTTGCAAGACATTGGGATACTCGATGAAAATTGTACCTGACAAAGTTCCATTTGCTTCCTGGGAGTGCAAGCAGTATTTTCTATCTAAGGTCATTATACTGGTCACAAGAACACCCCATTATGTAAGGAGTAATGCAATGGCAGAGAAGTCAAATGGTATTTGCAAGAAGATATTTATTTAATGCAGTGATGATCGTAGTGACTATTGTGAGGCTATACTACACTAAAACAATTCACTATTATCCGGAATGAATGTTTCTCCATCCCAAATCCTAAATAGCCGCAGGAGCAGGATATTATCTGTGACAGAAAAAGCTCTTGCTCATTCTTGGATAAGAACCCATTACAGAGGAACACGACACAGATGAAGAGGTTGCAAACGTCTGAAAACTTTTAATATTTAGGAAGGAATCCTGAATTCTGCTGCTGCTTGAGCTTGAAGAAGATAAAGGCCTGGCCCGCAGAGAGGAGCCATCAGGACTCGGGCTCGCCACAATCTCTGAATGGGAGATGTTCTGAACTCAGTTTAATCCTCTTTAGATTACCTTCTACAGTTTGAACCTGGTTTATGTCATTCTGTATTATGTTCATTGTTAAGATGTCGTAGTGCAATAGTTACATGTAAATTAAAGTGATATATATAT
>KZ807107.1:259375-275742 GCA_000696205.2 Oncopeltus fasciatus
TTTTTTTTAATTTAATTATTTGTGTGTGTGTGTATTTTATACATTACTGATATTAAATTGTTCATAGAATTTCATCTTGGGTTTAGTGAAAAACAGTGTAATAAGATAAATCTATTTATTATCAATATAATTCAAAGTCTTTCACAATTTGAGTTAGAAGGGAAAATGTACAAGTGTAATAAATATAACTAATATTTGACCTCAAAAATCAAAAACCTATGTACATTCTTTTAAAACTAGAATCTCAAACTTGTGGAAGTCCATTTATCTTAATTATAAGTTAACCGTCATAAACCCCATGACCAAAATTATAATTTTCCAACTGGCTTTTGTGAAAATAACATGTGCTTTCTTGTTTTGTTTTTTTATGATGCTGCAGTTTGAGTCAAATCATTGAAATGACCAATGCTTATTAATCATCGGTAAATTGGTTCCTCTCATCATCACTGAGAGGTGTCACGTTGGAAGAGGACTAGAGATTTATACTTCTGTTTTCTTTTCTGTGGAGGTCTTGGACTACATTATTTTCTAAAAGCTTCTCAAATCTTCCTTCTATGATGCAGCCTTTTTTTTATTTGGATCTCTTCACTCTACAGTTCTCAACTAATATTCTTGTTGTTTTATTGCTAACGCCTTGTTTACGGAAGTTTCTCAGTCCACTCTTAAATAAAATGGTAGGGATTCTAATATCCAAGATCTTTTGATGTGTCCTTACATCTAGCAGATTAGATTGACAATTCGTAAATCAAATTTTATAGTGCATTCTAGCCATTAATTTTTCTTATACTTCTAAATTTAATTATTATTGTATTGGTATGCTGCATAAGTTATGTTTATTATAATTATATAAATATATATATATATATATTTTTTTGTTTTTAGTCTACTGGAAATATTTTAAATTTTTGTGAAGTGGGATTGAAAATATCAGGATGTACTCCTATTATAGCTCATGCTGCTTTACATTTGCCAAAAGTTCAAATTACTTCTATAACAACGAGTCAGACTGAAAGAAGTACTGTTGTCTTCTTGGGATCTTCAAATGGTTTATTGAAAAAGGTGTATACTCCTAAGTAGCTATGTATATTTTGATTTAAATATGAATATACACACACACACACACACACACACACACACACACACACACACAGGTATATAAAAATGTAAGAAAAAAGAAAAACTTAATCTAGATTTATAATAATAATATTTTAAGTTTCAATATTAATATTTTAATTGATTTTAGGTTCTTCTAACCAGTCCTTCTGTTGGTCATGAGTATGAGCAAATTGTTATTAATTATGGAAAACCCATTCTCCCTGATACTGCAGTTTCCCCTTCAGGAGAGCACTTATTTGTTCTGTCTTCTAATAAGGTATTTTGGCTTATTTCTAAATTACTTGGGTTATAACATACTATATGATTATATATTTTATTAATCAATATAATCTACTTCCACAATTAAACATATGTTCAATTTGAATTATTGCCGCCCATATTAGTTCCATTGGGTTGTACTTGAAATAAGGGGTTGGAGAGCAGGTGAATAACCTTATAAGACAATATTATTCTTTCACCTTCTCATAAACTGTATAGTAATATTATGAACTAGTTTTTTTTTAAATTTGATTTTCTTAATTGATTTTTTCTAATAATAATAGTTTAATTTCTGTAATCAATTAAATAAATAAACATTGTGGATTTATGGTTTGATTTTTTAAATATTACCCTTGATATATAGAGCTGTTTCTGATAAATTCTAATTTAATGTTTTTAGGTTTAGAATTTATAATAGACTCCTTATTTTCTAATTTTTTTTTAAAGGAATCGTTTCACCGAGGGATGAATATTAGAGAGTATTGACCATTATAGTGTCTAGTGGTTCCTGTAGAATAGTATTTAGATTTATTTGCCCTTCCCATGAGTTATGTTTAATCAAGAGAAAGTTAACTTTCTGCTTATTCTTTCACTTTAAAGCAGACATAATTTGGCTTCATAATGACAAAAATTTTAAACCTGCTGTAGGATAGGATCTTCCAGTTGTAACTAAAAAACTCAGCGGTCACTTTTTTTTTTTTTTTTTCAAGCATAGTGTCAGGTTGAATTCTCTCCTATCCCTATTTTATCTAGGTGTATTTACAAGGCAATGTCCATTAAGCAATGAGACCTGAAGTCCCATTTAAAGTTGTTGTTTTTTTTAATTTTTATCTAATGGTTTATCAAATTTTTTAACCAGCCTCAATCCTGGTTTTTTAAGTCAGTAAGTGTTTTATTATTTTTATACAAAGGACTCTACTTCTTTCCTGATGAAAGTCTAAGACATAGTACAAAAAATTTTGCAGCTAATTATGCCATCCTCTGCTCTTTTCTTAACCATATATTTACAGCCTTGTTGCCCTGTACTTCTCTCTGTCCAGACACCCTAAGTTTTTTTAGGTGATAACTTTATCTTTTTGAGACCATCCCAGACAATCCATGATGACACCCCATGAGCAATAAGAGCTGTTAGTAATGCTTGTTACTGTTTGAGATGACATAAAACCTCTGTGCCTAGATTCTTTGTTTAAAGTTATGCTTACAGCTTCATCTCTAGCAAGGATTTCTTCCTGGAAGATGAAGGTTCCCAGAGCCGTAGAGACTTTTGGGATCTACAACACCATTCCTGCTTTACTGTCCTGTAGGTATCTATGAGTATATCACAAAAGTGAGTCTCCCTCAAATTTAGGTGCACCTTTCTTGATCTAAAATTTCCTTTCAGAAAAAATAATTGTAGTATTTATCTATGTCATTTCCTTTGGGCATTTGATCCATTAGGGCTCCAATCAAATCCAGTCCCATAAATTTGTTGTGGATACTAATGTGACCATTATAGTCTTCAGGTTTTTACCACTACTTGTTCTATTCTTAAGCCGCTTCATAAGGCCTGCAAAATCAAAATTAATGTTTATAAGGATGACATAGGACTTGTTTTCTTAGCCCCTGTAATGCCCATGTGCCTTTATAATCTTTTGCTTTGACATTAACCAATTCAGATTATCTTGCCCTGTTTTCTCCCTCCATACCAAAGAGGGATGGGAGTAGTCTCCTAACCATAGTTAGGAGGTGGCATACCACCTCCATAGGTCCTACCTTCCCTGGGGTGAATATATTTGCAGGTTCTTAATGACTTTCTCACCCCTTTAGAAATTTATATTATTCTGGATTATTAATGTTATTATTGATGTGCATTCCTCTGAAGTGATCTGCATACTCCTACTTTCGAAGAAGTGCTGAATTGCAATCTCAATGTTTCCCCCTGATCTACAGTAAAAACCTTTTCTGATTTTCAGTGAGAACTTGGTCTCTTTTTGTTGTCTTTTGTAAAAGTTATGGATTCTTGCTGCTTTGGGAATATTCTCTTTTCCTTCAAAGATTTCTCTTAGTAAAAATTTTTAGTAAAAAAAGTCTAAAAACAAAATGAGATGCAATCAATGAGAATTTGTCCGACGAAACTGCTAGTGAGCTTGGGTTTTGCACAGTATAAGTGGAATTTTTTTAACCCTTAGACTTTCATGGTAACACTTCATATTAATAACGAGCCAATTTAATACAAGATAGGTCTGATGTTTCCATTATCTCATGATAACATTACAGTCTAAAATAAAATTGAGACTACCAAATAATAGGAATGTTTTCATCTCCCTAAAGCAGTTTGTGTAAAACAAGAAAAATATATTTATGTAACTTAATAGGACCAGTATCCCCTATTAGGTCAGCCAGCAATGCTAGCGTTAGACTTATTAAACTTTGTTGGTTCAATTAAAAATTCAGATGGTATCATTAACCTGGTATTTGAGACTATGAGATGTAAGTAAGTTGGAACCTTACAAAATGTAGGGCTCAAAAGTACCTTTTTGGAGTAAGAGAAATACAATTTCTGGGTCATAAAATTTCAAAATTTGATATTGTACTGTATCCAGAAAAAGTAACAACTATCTCAGAGATAAACTCCTTTAAAATAGATTGAAGCAATGGTGAATATAGCAAAGTGAATGCTCTCAAGCCAATACTTAAGACCTGGTATAGTAATAAGCCAGTAGGCTTACTTATATTCTCCATGCACCTGGAAGGTGAAGGTCCATCACTAGCAGAATTCCTAATAGGCAGGCAGATATAGAAATCAATTGCCCACCATGGGTAATCTAATGAAACCAAACTGTGCAAGTGCCTAAAAACTTCAAGAAAATAGAAGAATCATACAGCTAATATCTAAGGGTCATTAATATGAGCATTGGCTCTCAGGAAGATCTTTGTACTTTCACGTAGTCGTGAAGTTCTACTGAGAATTTGTACTGAAACAGCTTAATGGCCTTCATAATTGCAGATGACAGTGATCCAATAATTGGAGTAGACTTTCTGTTTCATCATAGATTCTCGGAGGAGAATTTCAGTCAGTGATACAATAAAGTGGATCACTAAACATAACAGAGTGGAATGTCCACTGAGCATAAAGAGGCCGAATGTCCACAAGAAAAGTATCCACTGTCTGTCTGCCATCAATTTCCAAAATTTCTGGTAGCTGCCCATGTGTAAATTTCCTTCCCTGGTAAAACTTGCCTTTTTTCCTGTTCTTGAACTGTCAATTCAATAAGATATAAATAATGCTATAAATATATATGCTGTGGGCTAAGGGTCAATAATAATTTAGAACAAAGATAAATTGAAGTTAAGTTATTATAACAAATAGGTACACCTACTAATTACAGCTAAAAATCAAATCTACTGCCCTTAATAACTAATGAATAAATAAACAAAAATAAATTACTTACTGCTAATTCATGAATATGTGCAAATGAATTAAATGTGCTTATTTACAAAGAGGCCTCGAAACAACTTGCTAATTACTGTCACTTATCATTTCACTGTTGCTGGCACTGCAAAGCCTACAACCAGCCCGATGCTCTGGGACACACAATATGATTATCACTGTGGGTTATTAGTTTTATCTGACCGCTTAGATTTCAGCCCTAATTAATTAACAGTGAGGAGTACCTCACTCATTTTCATAGAGTTGCTCTGTGGCAACAGTCATAATCCAGTGTTCTTACTCTAGTGGTGGGTAGCCTATTGGATGTAGAATGTAAGCTTTTATTATTTTAATTTTTCCCAGGTTTTCAAAGTTGCCATTGAACATTGTAGCAGTTATACTAATTGTTCAACATGCTTAGAAGCCAATGATCCTTATTGTGGTTGGTGTTCACTGGAGCGAAGGTTAGTACTTCCTTTAAACTATTGATACTTTATGAGGTTTAATATATACTTTAGACTTATCAAACTCATATATTAGATAATTACCCTGAAATATATTCAGGTTCTTTGTTTTTTTTGTTTTTTTTTTTATGTATATTAGTGTTACAAATAATATATTAATAGAGGTAAACTTTTTTTATTTTTTTCAAAACTTGTTAAACAAGTTTTTATTTTCTTTGTAATTTGATTCAGACCTTGGTTTAAGAGATATCCTTAATTAATAGGGTATTTTTCTTGTAAAGATAGAATACACATTGATTCCCTTTTATACTATATTTTCATAGTATTTTTAATGAGTTTAATTAAAATCAGTTTCCTTTTTTGTTTTTCTGTTGATGTACTATATATAAATTTATATCAGCTTCAAGGATGCCTATAATTCTCTAAAAAAAAAACAAAAAAAACAACTGTTTTTCCAAAATAATTCTAAAATTTTATTTTAAAGTCAAAAAGAAAACCTGTTTAATAATTTTTAGAAATATGTAGCTTTGTTTTTTAATAGATTTATTATTTCTTTCTTCACTAAATTACATTTTATCCCCTTTGTCTATTCTCAAGTTTATTTTTTTTGTTTTCAATTCTCATCAGAATTTAAATGGTCAACCTCATTAAATTCGGTCAGCTGATTTTATATGTATATAATCANACATACATACATACATACATACATACATACATACATACATACATACATACATACATACATACATACATACATACATACATACATACATACATACATACATACATACATACATACATACATACATACATACATACATACATACATACATACATACATACATACATACATACATACATACATACATACATACATACATACATACATACATACATACATACATACATACATACATACATACATACATACATACATACATACATACATACATACATACATACATACATACATACATGCATACATACATACATACATACATACATACATACATACATGCATGCATGCATTCAATACGGGGTGATAAACACAGTCATCTTGTATTTAATAAATACAATGTCTCTGATAAGTTTGTTTATACATACTTAAGCAGCAATTATAGTTAATTTTTACATCTACTTTGCTTTGTTATAAGTAAATTGAGGAATTAAATTATGGTATTTTTATCAAATTAACTTTTTTTTCCAGATGTACGGTTCGAAGTGCTTGTCGGAAAGCTAGTCATAGTGCTCCTCGATGGCTTTCTTATGGTACAGGACAACAATGTATTGATTTCGAACAAATAATACCTGATAAAATTCCCATTACTCAAACTACACTTGTAAGTATTTCTCTGAGTTTTCTCTTTTTATTTAAAAATTAAATGAATAACGGAATATAGAGAATTTGAATTGCTAAGAAATTAGTAGAATGTTCCATTTTGTTTGAGTTATGTTCATAGATAACACAAATTCTTATGAAACCAAGATACATTTAAATAAACTACATTCAGGTTACTTTTAATATCTAGAAAATTATTAAAGACTCCAATCTGCTGTCCTATGAGTCAATCTATACTAATTATAATTATTGTACTAATTTAATAATATTATAATAATTATTATTGCTCTAATCTGCAGTTCTACAGATAGGCTGTAGAACATACACTAAAAGGAAACTAGAATGATATGTAAGATGTATTGGAAGCGTTTCATTGAAAAAGGCAGAGCTTCTTCACTTTTGCAGTGGGGGAGAGGGGGGCTGCTCTTTTCTCTAAAACTGAGCTGAACAGAATGTAGGCCAGCTGTAAAAAAATTTTTAAAAAGTCCCTTATTTGTCTATATTATTCTCTGTTAATATTTTTAAAAAGTGAAAATTTTATTGAATATTTTTAAGCTATCCATTTAAACTTTTTTATTTTATTTTTCATGATGATTTTTTAATTAAAATCAAATTTAGACATTATGGACAGAAAAAATAGTTTTGAAAATACAGACATATCTTTGTACTCTTTGAAGTGTCAGTCATTCTTGATCACGTAGTAAAGGAAAAAGTTTGAAAAGATGACTCTTCATGACTTGTTTATTTCTATCAGCTTCAGAGTAGAGAGAGTCTAGGTTTTTTTTCTTTTACCAATAAGATTAGCTTAGCCTGGCTCTACTAAACCTTTTTAAAAACTTTACTTGCCTAGGAAGTTATTATATTAGCTTTCTCCTCTAGAAGTGATGAGCATTATGTTGAGCCTTCTGCTAATTCTTGTACAGATCCTTATCCTTTGGTACTCATCAGGGAACATTCCCTCAATTTCTTAAATTGTAGTTTTAAACAACTATATACTCTCAAGAGTTATTTATTATGCTAAAAATAAAATAAAACCACTGTACACTAGGCATGGGGTCAGTACACTTTTCTGGCCTCCTGATTTTTTCCCATTCAATGAAGAATGGTTCCCAATTAGGGCTGGGTGTTCCTCAGGAGAACATCAGGAATCTTCTGCGTGACAGAAGTACAGAACGAAAAAAAGAAGTTAATGGAATAGAATAAAAAAACCTATCTATCCCAGCCAGGACTCGAACCTAGATCTCCTGCTTGCCGGGCCAGGTCGATGAGAGTTGACAAATAGCTAGACAATGTCAGCTTCTTCGAGTTTAAGACGATTTATTTGTCTTTCTCGTTGGTTAGGCTCTCGCTAGTGTGGTAAGAATTTAATAAATTATCTAGCTCATCCAGGTTGTGTAACGGAAGCATTCCGGCCCGGGAAGCAGGAAATCCAGGATCAAGTCCTGGATGGGACAGATTGATTTTTGTATTCTATTCCCTCTCATTAATTGTTTAAAATTTACATGGGATAATAAACCACAGCCAAATAAATATTTATAGAGACAAATTAAAAAAGTAAATGACGAGAGTCGACAATTAGCTAGACAATGTCAGCTCCTTCTAGCTTAATACGATGTATTCGTCTTTCTCGTGGGTTAGGCTCTCGCTAGTGGGAATTTAATAAGTTATCTAGCTCACCCCGGTGGTGTAACGGAAGCATTCCAGCCTGGCAAGCAGGAGATCCAGGTTCGAGTCCTGATTGGGACAGATAGATTTTTTTAATTCTATTCCCTCTCATTAATTGTTTAAAATATGCGTGGAATAATAAATCACAACCAAATAAATATTTATAAAGAAAAATTAAAGTAAATGACGAGAGTCGACAAATAGCTAGACAATGTCAGCTCCTTCGAGCTTAAGACGATGTATTTGTCTTTCTCGTGGGTTAGGCTCTCGCTAGTGGGAATTTAATAAGTTATCTAGCTCACCCCGGTGGTGTAACGGAAGCATTCCAGCCTGGCAAGCAGGAGATCCAGGTTCGAGTCCTGGCTGGGACAGATAGATTTTTTTATTCTATTCCCTCTCATTAATTGTTTAAAATTTACGTGGGATAATAAACCACAACCAAATAAATATTTATAAAGAAAAAAAGAAGTGCGTCTAATAACTTAACTACAAGGCCATACACCCAAGTAAGAAAGAAAAAGAAGAAAAATCCTTGGATTTCAGGAAGAAAAAAAACTAAATTCTTTGAGAAAAATTTTTAACAGTACAGGGCATGAGATGCCTGGATTATTTTTTACAAATCAGCTGCAGGAAAACTGAAGAAGGAACCAGCCTGGGAACCATTATTCAGATTACTGTTCTTCAGTTAAATACACTTTGGAATAACTCTTGAAAGAATTTTTCCCACCAAGGCAGTACAATAGATGGCACTTGTTGTCATAAAATGCTTAGAGAGGAACTTGATAATGCTGTTGTTCATGATGATCTTGGTATAACAGGCCATTAAATATGGGCTCTTTTTGCTTTAATAGTATAAAACTCTGTATAGCTTTTACACCCACTCAGTGACCTTCATGTCACATAGGATTAATAGCACTATATGTGGGCAATTTTTTTTATTAAATATCATTTATATATGACCAACATATAAATTAATGCTGGAAATTGAGATCATTTGAGAATGAATATATAGATATATACGCTAACTGTGTGTCACTGCATCTTGTTGACTGCCAAGGGGAGGAATCCTCTTGAAGATATTTTAGCCAGAGGATAGCATAATGGAACCAGTCATTATTGCAAAAAGTATTTTTAATATTGTTATTTTACTTAATGATAACGTGTAAAATTCTTATTAAAATAATAACACTTTTTTATTGGTTCTATTTCCTTTCTATATCAAAATAATATAACAATATGTTTCCAGGATAAATAATTATTTGATATTTGTTATTTCAGGTTCATTTATCCATAAGAACACTTCCTGAACTACCTTTTGGTGCTAAGTATCGTTGTGTTTTTGGAAATACAGAACCTTTGGATGCTGATGTTACTGGTATTGGGCTTGTGTGTCCTACTCCTAGTGTCAAATCAAGGCCTCAAATTCCTGAAGGGCAGGATCATATCCTAGTTCCATTATCTGTTCGCTCTTCAGAAACAAATAAGGACTTTGTGTCTAGAAATTTTGCTTTTTATGACTGTTCTTCACATATTAAATGTACAAGTTGTGTGCATTCTCAATGGGGTTGCAGTTGGTGCTTATATGAAAATAAGTGCACTCATAATACATCATTATGCCAACGTATAATTGTCAGTGGAGAAAATGTAAGACAATATTATTATTATTTTTGTATATTGCATGATGGACAGGTTTTCATGTAGAGTCCATAAAACCAACTTTACTAAAAGTCCAAATATTTTTATGTGATTGAAGCAAGAATTATACATTGTATACATTTTTCATGTATCCTCGAGTTTTACTGTTAATTATTGGGTTGTTTTAACATTTTAAGTTCCACAGTTTTTGCCTACTTGATGCACAGATAAAACAAAATTGCATAACAACATTGGCATCGTCCCATACCAATTTCATTTCTCACACCTCGCTACCATTTTGAATTTTGCTAAATTCAATGTGTGATGCATGCTTACATTTATATATAGAGAAAGATTTTTACAATATCTGACCACTTCCATGATTTCTTAAGTTTTTTTTTTGGATAATTAGATGAAATTCTAGATCCATGGTGTGAATCATGAGAGAGAGTATATTATGAAAGTATTTTGCGAGTATAATCTAATTATAACTTGTGAGTGTGTGTTTATTTATTATAGATTCTTTTGGTATGCTGTTTTAATCTTATATCGTTCTGATATATCCTTGATTTCAGGCCATAGGACATGTTCCAAGCCATGGTGGGAATTCTTGCCCTCAGTTTTCTAAAAACAGTAATAAACCTCTTCTTCTTCCTAATAGAGTTTCCAAGGAAATAATTTTAGAAGTGGAAAACATGCCATCTCCTCAAGTTGGTCAATTAGGCTTTCAGTGTATAGTTACAATTGAAGGCGCAAAAATGATGGTGCCTGCAAGAATGGAACATCAGAGGATAGTATGTGATAAAACAACTGTAAGTTTTTTTTTTTTTTTTTTNTTTTTTTTTTTTTTTTTTTTTTTTTTTTTTTTTTTCAATTTTATGCATTAATGTTGATTGTAATCCATGCTACTGATGAATGTTTTAATTGAGCATGTTAATTGCAAAACTTAAACTTACCTATGGGTGAAGTATAAATGGGAATTCATCTCATGTAAAGTTTAAAAAAAATATTGTTAAGTACTAAAATATGGAGTGAAATGAATAGGATTTTGTGATGTATATTAAAGAAGACAGTTATGTTGTTGGTTTTTTCCAAAATGTCACTGCACCAGTTTTTTTTATCTAAAAAACTCATAATTCTCATTACAAAATAAGTGATACAGTATTAAGTAGTGCTAGTTAGGAGTTGGAAATTCTTGAGTTTTTGGCATCTTCACATTCTTTTTGCTAAGTTGATTGAAAATATTTTTGCTCTTGAAATTTTTTTGTTGTATGTCCACTTGTGTTTATTTTTTGTTGTGTCATATTAATTGTTTTTATTAGTAAAACAGTTGATTTAGGTTGAGCGTTTGCTTCAAAATATTTTATTTACAACTTAAGAAGATTGTTTGTCTATTAGTAATTTGTTTAAAATTAGGTCTGAATTCATTCTTTATTTTTCATATGAGTTGAACCAGTGTTAAATTGAATATTAATTAGGTAAATAGTTGGGTCATTAATTAGTAGATTGATTTACTGAAATGAACTCAATTTTCTCTTTTATAATAAAACTAAGTTTATTAATTTTTAAATTAAAAACTTTAAAACAATTTTTAAAAAAAACAAATTTTTCCTCCTCAAGAAAAGAAACTAGATATTCCTTCTCACATCTGAAATCGGACTCAGTATCTTTATATATCAGTATATTTGTATAATATATCTTCATCTGTATAGGAAATCATTCTGATAATGATAAAAATTCAGACAACTTACTAATTTTCCTTTAAAAATTTTGGTAACTTGAGAAGGCTCCTGAAGTTTAAACCCACAGTCATTGCAGCCTGTCTTATTCTTCTGCCACCTATCATAAGCAAGCCTGTTGGAATGTTTTTCACTTTCCTTTCAAGAATGATTCTATCAAATTCGGCCAATCCTATTCAGGGACCTTATTCTGTCTCTGTTCCCTGGAACATATTTCTGGAGTTACAACCAATTTAAAATTAAAATATTGAATTCATGAGGAATTATATTCTTTGAGGTTGCAAAATGTAAACTTGTTTTGTTTCAAACAGCTGCTATTTTTTTCTAAATATCTTATTCTGTATTGGTTTATACAAGACTCATTTCAGTTCTCACAGAATTCAAACATTCGTTTAACGCTATTGCTTAATCTTTTTTTTGGTTTTCCTCTTAAAACTATTTTCCATTCTGGTCAGAAAATACAAATCATATCTCAGATAATATTTCTTTGGTTTCCTGTTCAGCAGTGGCTAAAAGGTCTGCTCTTTCTCTTAGCGTTAAATACTATGATCCTTGTAGTTGGTTCTCTCCCATTAGTATGCTTGCTCAAGTATCTGCGACTCTCCCACTTGTTTGGGATACCTCGTCTTAAAAAGTATAATTATCTCCTTCCTATTATGCTTTATGGGTTTAAAATTCCTTGCCCTTGCCCTTCTTTTAGATGTAGTTGAACAATAGATTCCGTGACTTTTGTGATCCCTTAAATTGAGGCTATTCTATGTTCTTCATATTCATTCTAATGAAGACCTTCCCAATGTAACTCATTGCTGATGGCTAAAAATTGAGTTACACTCTTTAAAACTCCTATAATTTAAATATTAAAATTATTTGGAAATCATTTACTGGCTGAAGTATTCCCCCATTATCTTGAACTTCTTCGACCTCACATGAAGACACAATCTGTCAATCGTATTTGATTCTGGTATTTATTTGAATTGGTTATAAATCCCACCATAGCTGAAAATGTTTTGGCAACTGTGTTGCTCAAATTTTAGAGAAGTCCCAGCCAAATATATGGCACTGTGTTCCAAACTTGGATAATCCTGCCGACATTACTACTCAAGGTATCTCAGTTTCCGAACTTTTTGATTACCTCCTATGATGATCAGATCTATTTGAACAGTTAGTTCTGCCATCTAATATTTAGTTTAGCCAGTGCACACTGATTTGGGCCATCCTCTAACTCTCCAAGTCACCTCTCCTTATTTTTAATCTCCCAAAACCAGCATGAAGGCCTGTTTGCTCGTAATTACTCTTGTCCTTTGGTTGTCTATGTTATAAATTATATTCCCGATTTCTGTTTCAAACCACAACTCTTTAATTAATTCAATAATTAATTGCGAATTAATCATATACTTTGAGGATTACTAATCGGCCTGGAAGGCTGTTGGAATGACCGGTGACTCAGTGGGAAGCCGGCCCCAAGTCAAGGGCCTCCCTGCAGACCGCAAGGCGAGCGCTCTGACCTGGTAATGCTCCCCCGGGAACCGCTCGCTCCTGCATCCGATTGAGGCCGCAGGGGGCCTTGGCGAGCCGGGACTGCATCTGGAGGAAAGGCGAAGTCAGGGGAACCACATCAGTCGCCGATGGAGCAACAGCACCCACCGCAATTTGAGGCCTTGGAATAGTCTGGTAAAAGTTTGTGTCGAACGAGGTAACACTCTGGTGGTAGTCTGCTAGAGACTTGTGTCATTTCATCTCATGAAACAAGTACATGGAAGGAACTAAAGAGATACTTAAATTAAGTAGCCCTTTGAGTGGATAGACCACAAAGGAATAAAATCTTCTTCTCAACTATGCTGGAGAGATTAGTCAGGGTTTCGGCCAGGATCAGAATATAAAAAACTCAGAAATTGTTGGGTAATTATTTTATTATTGCCAAGTCTCTGAGGGAGGTTTATGGTCAAATCTCAGAGTGTAGAGCTAAACTATCAGTTTAGCTCTGCACTCTGATATGTGACCTCAGAGATCAAGACATCCCTTGGAAATCTCTCCAGACATCACTATCGACCTGAAGATGACTAACAAGTTAAGTTGAAACTTCGGCGATAATGACATAATTACCCAACAATTTTTGGAGTATTTTATTTTTCTCATCCTGGCTGAAACCCTAGTTTCTCCAGCATAATATTCGACGGCAAACATATCTCAACCATGCTGTTCTCAATATGATAAGTAGAAGATTTTAAAATACCTTCCCCATATTAATTTAATGATTTTCGATTCAGTTTCGTGAATTAAAATTAAATAAAATTAAAAATAAATTAATTTCCATTATTAGATGATTTTAGTTTAGTCTATCTAGGTAGATCCCAAAAAAAAAAAAGTCCANTATTTATGATATCATTTTTTAAATATAAAATTTCTGCCAACTTTTTAACTTTTTTCCTTTTCAGTATTCTTATGAAGCTAATTCAGGGGAATATACTGCTGAAGTAAGTCTTGTATGGAATCGGAATCACCATATAGACTCAATGGCATTGACCTTATATAAATGTGATATCCTTGGATCACATCGAGACCACGCTGATTGTTCTTTATGTGTTACTAGAGAGGAAAAATACCATTGCACTTGGTGCTCTACAACTTGTGCTTACATAGATACTTGTAGACAAGCATTTACCAATGAATGTCCTAAACCTCGAATTGATATGGTATTTATTTCGTTTTTCTTTACATAAACTTTTAGGTTTTAGCTTCATACTTTCAAATTCTTTAAAAGTCCTTAATTCAATTATTTATATATTAATAAACCTCTTCTTCTTNGGAATTTTTTTTTTCAAAATTTCTATTAGATAAAACCTTTAAGCGGCCCTATTGAGGGTGGGACTTTAGTTACCATTGAAGGAAGTAACTTAGGTTTGAAAGAAGAGGATGTTGCTGGAAGAATTCAAATTGGAGGAACACCTTGCTCTTTAGTAGAATATGATGTTTCTGTAAAAATAGTTTGCCGAACTGGTTCTGCACAGGGTGAAAAAGTTGCTTCAGTTGTTGTTGGTAATGAAGCTGGTTATACAGAATCTTCTGTCAACTTTAGTTTTAAGGTAAGTTTCAAACTTTTCAGGTTGTATAATATTATGAGTGTTTCCTTTAAGTATATATTTGATAGTTTCTTTAATTAAAATGAATATTTCATAGAGTTTTTACTTGCTTGTGGGTGTTGTTTCATTTTATTTAATAGAGATTTATTTCCTTAGGTGGTTTTGAGGCTTTTCAATTAAACAAGTTTCATCATCTAAACTACTTAAACTCTGGCTTCTTCTAACGACAATATTCCAGTTGATTAAAAATTATTAGCTGGGGTTTTTTTTATTACTAAATAAACACTGCAACTGCCAATTTTATATGTTTCTTTTAGCTCGTATATCCTCATCATCTTTAAAATAAAGAAATGACGCTCTGAAGAGGAATAAATTCTGAAAGACCTCGTAAATGGACTTCTCACTTCAATTTATAAGGAGGATAACCACAGTGAGTTTCATAAATATAGGGCCATCTGAGTTGAGTGCTCAATTAGCAGGACTTTGGGAATGATATTATGGCATAGGTTAAATAAGGTATTTGAGATTAAGTTTAGGACTCCTCAGGAGCAGAATGGTTTCACAGTGGGGAGGTCTTGTGTGGATAACAATTTTGTGCTTTGTCAGCGTAGTCAGAAGAGAAATGGGAAGAACAGGAATGTACGTATGAATTTTATCGATTTTGAGCTGGCATAATAGCGTTCCTAGGGAAGAATTTGGGCAATGCCTTCTGTGGCCACCTACTGCATCCTTCTCGTTAACTTGTTTTCTCCTTCCTGCCTTTTTCCTCCTGTTCTGCAAGGGAGGTGAGTTCCACTATTTTCCTTTGCCCATATAGTTTAATTTGGAAATTGTCTTAAATTAATCAGTTGTATATAATCTCATAACAATTTTTTTTAAACTTTTTTATAGGTTTATTGTTAGATGAAATTCAAAGCAAACAATGTTAAATATTCTTATTTCACATGATGGTCTTCATTCTACCACAAATGTTCAAATTTCTTTAGCTTTAGTTTCACTCTCATGTAGTTTAGATTTACCCAAACTGTTTCCTTTGTATGAGTTCTCTTTCGTCTTCCCTCATTCAAACTTTTTCTGATTTCTTTATTATTCCTAATTAATAATTATTAACTGTTAAGTTTAAGCTGTTGGCATTTATGGTAATTAGATCAGAGAATGGAATTGGAAGCAATGTTTCTTAAATCCTGTTTTTCCTCTTCCTTTCCATTTTACTTTTATATACTGTGGCATAGAAGAGATTGTAAGTATGATTGGGATTAGGATCAGGTTATAGGGCGATCAACATCATGGTTATTACGCCCTTGTAAGTATGATTTTCATTCTTGTAATTTTTTCTCACTTATGCCTTGTATCTCCCCCCTCCGTTTTCTCCATTAATATTTTTTACTTTTCTTTTATCTGTTATTTGCAGTACAACCAATTAAAAGAATTTATCAGGGCTGATTATTACTTTTCTTTTGGGCCACTATGATTGTATTAAAATAAGCCAAAAATTCCTGCACTGAAGATCACTTTGTTAGTTCCTATTGTTAATACTCCTCCTAAATATTTGTAAGTAATGTTTACTTGAGGAAAAAATTAATAAATAAAAATAGTTTAAATGATTTTTTTTTTTTAATTATAGTAATTACAACCCCCCAAAAAATATCCTTTTTTTTTTTT
>KZ807107.1:279729-291423 GCA_000696205.2 Oncopeltus fasciatus
TGAATTTAAATGAATAGGTAGTTAAAATAAAAAATAAAGTTAATTATCAATATGTCAAATGATAATAGTGCTCTTAAAAAATATAGTGCTGTGTTACAAATAGAGTTGGGGACAACTAATTTATCTTAACATTTTGTGCAAAATAAATCGTTATGTTGATATATGTCTGAATTTAAATTAACAATTAAACAATACATTACATTTTTTTATTGAATGATAAAGGTGAGCTACATTTCCTGTCAAATTTTTAAATTTAATTTTGTCATAGAGTCTTGTGCTTTATATAATCTGCATTGTTGACTTAATTCTCACTGTATCTTTTATTTTATTTTGTATGATAAATTATTTTTACCATTTGTATTTTTGTTATGGACCTCTTATAAATATATTCCATATTGATGAATGTTACATTTTAGACAAATGTGTCATGCTTCCTATGAAAAAGATGAGAATTAGTTGATAAGGAAGGCCTACCAAAGTGAGAGAAAACATATGCCTTAGAAGAGAATCTTATAACTATTATGAATCTCTCCAATTTTTAATTAGCTATGACTATAGTGTTACTATTAATATTTACTACATTTTAAAATTTCAATTAACTTTAATTAATTTACTCTTCCCCTCTCAAAATTATGAGGAATTATTTTTATGTTTGTTAGTAATAATTAACATTTTTTAATTATTATTTTTCACATAGGGTGAAAATTTAAATTATGCAAGTGACGAAAGTGATGTAAATGTTACAATTGGAATGGCTGCATGTAATGTCACTTCCCTAGCAATGACTCAGCTTGTCTGCTCTCCTCCTCAAACTCAACCAGACTCCACTGATGAAAATGGTATCCATAGTGATAAAGGACTTCCTTTAGTGGTGGTATGTTTTATTCATGCATTATGTTATACAAATGCCTTAATCATATTATTGATATAATGTATATACATTATTATTAAATAATATTATTTTAATGGCATATTTTTTTTCATTTTAGGTTCGTGTTGGAAAAATTCTAAGGTTTCAAATTGGTTACTTACAATATGACATGCTTCATCCCTATGTATTTCCTCGAAAATTAATAGTTGGCATAGTAGCTGGAGTTGTTTGTTTAGTCCTTCTTTTCTTGATTGTTTTGTTTCTATATAGACGAAAATCTACTCAAGCAGAGCGAGAATATAAAAGGATTCAAATTCAAATGGACACTTTGGAAAGTAATGTTCGATCAGAATGCAAACAAGGTATCTTTTTAATTTTTTAAAAATGTTCTAGAGTTAATATTTCTTTCAGTTTTCTAAAAATTTATTTACTGTTGGCATAATGTTTCAATTCCAAATGATCAAACAAATTTCTTCATTGATATAATGTATATTTAACAGGTTTACTGTATAAAGTATGATCATTAGAACATTTTTAGGTATTAAATGATTTTAGTCTTTTGTTTGATGAACAAGTGGAATGCATGTCAATACACCAAACCTTATTCTATAAAAAGTTTTTTATATGCATAAGCACTATAAAAATTTAGATGAAATTTTGATTATTTAAAATTTAACTAATTGATGCACATATCTCTAAATTATTTCATTTTGCATTCTCAATTAACTTCACGTAGCATGCTCATCATTGAAAATATTTTCTACAGAAAACAATGAGTTCAGAGAACAATGATTTTTTCTATTTTAGTTTTAGGCTAAAAATATTGCCAAAAATTTTAGATAGTTTAATCTGCTATCTTTGCTCAGATTTTTTAAAGATCTTCATTGTATAATTGAAATGGAATCAAAGGGTAAAGAAATACAAAGAAGGACATGGTTCTACCAGGTATGCAAGTTTAAAATGTCGTTTATTTCTTAAAATATACACACAGTAATTTAAAAAAAAGTATAATATATTTTATTCAAAGTACTGGCCCTCGCTTTCTACACATTTTGTCCATCTCTCGGGCAATATATGGATACCATTCCAAAAGAATGCTTCATCTTTATTTGAAATCCATTCATCGAGCCATTTTCGTACGTTTTCGAAATTGTTGAAGTGTTGCTCCGCCAATGAGTGTCCCATCGATGAGAAGAGGTGATAATCAGAAGGCGCCAGGTCAGGTGAATACGGCGGGTGGGGTAGGAGTTCCCAACCAAGCGAAGAAATCGTTTCCTTAGTCAATCTGGCTGAATGTGCAGGAGCGTTATCATGCTGAAGAATGACTTTGGCGTGCCTGTGAGCCCATTCTGGGCGTTTTTCGATCAATGCGTGACTCAAATTGATCATTTGTTGTCGGTAGCGCTCGGTATTGACTGTTTCGCCGGGCTTGAGAAGCTCGTAGTCGATTTGGTCGATTTTCTCGTTTTTGATCAGTAACATCAAAATCACCACGTTTGAAACGTTGAAACCAACGTTCACATGTCTTGACGGTTGGAGCAAGATCGCCATAAGTCTCAACAAAAATTCGATGACATTCAGATGCCTTTTTCTTTTGATTAAATAAGAAAATCATGACATGCCGCAAATGCTCTTTATTTGGCTTAAAATTAGACATTTTTAACACCAAAGAAAGGTATGATACGTCCACGTAAACGACTTAAAAACAACTGACTTTTGTAAACAAATGACTAACAAACAAAATAGCGTTTAGAGATAAGCAAATCCTTCAATAGGCTAAGAGCGCATTCTATTGGAATTAAAACGACATTTTAAACTTGCATACCTGGTATACCAATTTATAAATACAATATTATTGTATTGTGGGTATTTCGGGGAAAGTCAAGTAATTTTTAGTTGTTTTAGGTACAATAAGAGGTAATAGCTTGGTAAACAGAATAAAATAACTGTAATTTTTTGCTAATACCAATTTGGTTTCTATTAATAAACCTTAACCTGAAGAGAGGAGCTTGAAAATGAAAAATTTTTGTTACTAAAATAAATGACTCATACTCTGTATTCACATTTGATTTTTCTAACACAAATAATTTTTTAATGACTGAAATTGACTAGAAGGTTAAGTGTTCAGAAAATAACTAAATTGAGAACTTTATTTTGTTTTTCTTATTGCTTTATATTTTATAGTAGAATATTAGTAAAAATCTTATTCCCAAGTATTCTCTCGCTATTACACCATTTATGCAATTGGACCTTTACTTAAAAAACTAATGAATACAAAATTTACTTACAAAATTTAAAATATTATCTAATATTTTTTAGTATACATGTGTTTAATTTTATATAATGGACTGTACATTTCATTAATGGATATTATGCTCATCTATTAATTTTATATCATTTCTGTCAAATTTGTGTGTGTGTGTGTGTGTGTGTGCGCGCGCGCATTTGTGCAACGTTTTCTAACCTGCATTTTAACAAAAAGATTAATTGATGATTGACTGATGATTGATGATTAATTGATATGAATAGTTGATTGTTAGTGGCTAATATCTTATGCAAAAAAATAAGTTTATTTAAGAGGTTCACAGAGTGACGGGTATTTGGTTTTTAAATAATGAAAGAAACCTTCTACCTTCATTGGCGGGTTGTCCTCCTGGCTGGTAATATCAACTGCATGGTCAACTATAGTTGTGTAATATTAACTGCAGAGAAGATCTGGGAGGCCAAGTTGCGTGCCTGAAGTCTGGTAAGAGGTCTATGTGAAGAGTTGGACATAGTAGGAACACCCTGAGTTTTTTTATATTCCTTGGCTGTTTCTTTGACTGCAGTCACAAGCTTGTCCCACTGCAGCTGGACAAAGCCCTCTTCTGTGCTAATATTATCCTTGGTCTAATCTAACTTCAGATATCTATCTCTCACTTCAGGGTTTTTCAGCTTGGCTACTGCAATCTTCTCTATCCTACTCCTTGGGGCTTTACGAGCATTAAATATTCTAGCCCTAATTTTTGATAATACCAGGTACTGGTCGGTGCTCATATTTGCTCTGCAGTATATGCTGCAGCTTATCAAGTTAGACTTATGCCTCTTGTTAATAAGGACATGGTCTATCTGATTCACTGTAGCTCCTATCTGGCGAGTGCCTCATGACATTATGAATTATTTTACCTGGAAACTTTCTTCTCCCACAATCAGGTTCTTTGATATAGCCAAACTAATTAACAATTGCCCATTTTTATTGGTTTCTTCATAAAGACTATGCATCCCTATAGTGAACGTGAAGATTTCATCCTTCCAAATTTTCTTACTAAAGTATCCCATGACAACCTTTATGTTGCTTCTCAGGCAATTATCCACAGCTTGATCTAGCTGATGAATGATTCTTTTTCTTCTTCTGGTGACACCTCTGTTGGTGCGTAACGGCAAAAACACTTAACTTTTAAAACTCCCCATCAGCCTAATGCTACAGACCCTCGGGTTAACTGGTGTAAAACCAATGATTTGGTCTCTCATTTTTTTACTGACCATGAATCCCATACCAGAAACATGACGCTCTTCATTGCAGCTATATTAGAGTGGAAACCTTTTTTGAAGACAACTATTTCCTTTCACCTCACTTCTTGCTGAGCGACTAGGTCTATTTTGTGAGTCCAACTGTTATAGTATAGATAGAATATTCCATTCCATTGTCCATATTTTAAGTCCATGTGGTGAGTCATGTGCATTTTTTCTATGAAATCATAGGGTTACATCTCTTTGAGTATTCACTATATTTGTGTTTCAGGGGGAAGGGTTTACTAGCCCTCCCCACCCCAAGACCAGGGCTGTCTCCTTAGAGCCTCCTGACGAGCTTATGATGTGAGTTGCCAAGCTCCTCTAGCCTAGCTCTTTAGTCCCAAGCAGATGAAAGAGGCATTTCCTGCCTGCAATGCAAGGTGCCACCTGAGCAATGTCACCCTAGGGTACTTCCTATCATTGGGTGATTTCACTAATTGCTAGAGAAGAAGTCTCTAGTTGTCTTAACCTTTTAGGAACAAAAATCAAGTTTGTCTTCTTATAGGGTCTGTAAAATGTTATGTTTCTTATCTGAATCTATCCATTCAGAGAATAATCATTAATGCCTCAGTCTGCTAAGATGGCTAAAATGTTACTTTGCCCACATCCCACATTTATTTTATTTCTACCATTAAGTTTTGTTTTGGAGGAAAATAAACCCATTTTTTATTGTCCCTCAATAAATTTGATTGCTTTACTGAATTTTTACTAATCAATTACCAATCAAGTGTGTCAATAATAATTGTGCGGTTCTAAGTTCCATTAACTTAAGGTTCTTTAATATATGAGTGACACTGCCGCAGATCAGTTACCTAGACCAGACCTGCTTTTAATGATAGTGGGGAGTTATTGCGACTAATTAATTACTAACATACAATTGATTGATTGAGTTCATTATATTTTTAATCCAACCTAATGATTCTCTATGCAAACAAAAGAAAAATCTGAGTAGTGTGAATTCACTTTTTAAAAAAAATCTTATTCTTGATTATTGATTTCAAAACAGAATTTCAATATTTTCAAATAAAGTTGCTAAAAGCTTTATTTTACAAATTGTCTTATTTAAAATTTTAAATGTTTAATAATTGTTAATAGTTATTTTGTTTTCAGCTTTTGCTGAACTTCAGACAGATATGACAGACCTGACAGCTGATTTAGAATCTTCAGGGATTCCAACACTTGATCATAATGAATATATAATGAAAGTATTTTTCCCTGGTGTAAGAGATCACCCAATTTTACATAATCCAAAAGTGAGTTTATTTTTCTTTAGTATGAACTAATCAGTGTTGTGGTTACTTTTTTTCATATTTGATTTTTTCATTATGAACATAGACTCGTTTGAATGGCCCTACTACAAATTATGATGCAGCAATGCTACAATTTGAGAGTTTAATCAACAACAAATACTTTATTCTAACTTTCATAGAAACACTTGAGGAGCAGGAATCATTTAGTATACGAGATAAGTAAGTGTCACTTTGTGAATATAACTGATATTTTAATGTATTTTTAATCATATTTTGATCACATGTTATAAACTATTTGTTATTGCTTTTCAGGGTTAATGTTGCATCACTCATAATGGTTGTTTTAATGGCAAAAATGGAATATGCTACTGATATTTTACGAAATTTGTTGTTGAGGTTAATTCAGAAATCAGTTGCCACAAAACATCCACAATTAATGCTTCGTCGAACTGAATCAGTTGTTGAAAAAATGCTCACAAATTGGATGGCACTTTGTATGTATAAATATCTAAAGGATCATGCTGGGTCATCTTTATTTCTTTTATACAAAGCAATCAAACATCAAATTCATAAGGGTCCTGTTGATGCTATTACTCATGATGCCAGGTATTCTTTATCTGAAGAGCGCCTTCTTCGTGAGCAAATGCATCATAATATTGTTGTAGGTATTTCAATGTACCTTGAACATGTATAAACAAATATGTTATTTATAATTAAGTTGGTTTTTAATATACGAGCTCATACATTAAGTTTATTGTGTCCATCTATTATAAAATGAAATATGTTTCAGACCCTTCAAATTGTCCAGGATGATGTTGATGAAAAAGTCCAATGTAAAGTACTTGATTGTGATACTATTAGTCAAGTGAAGTGCAAAATTTTAGATGCACTTTATAAAAATACTCCCTTTTCAATGAGGCCTTCAATTCATGAAGTGGATTTAGGTAATTTAAATAAATTGCATTTATTTAACATAAATATGTCAAACAATATTTAATATTCTTTTAACAAATTTTACATTTATTATTTTGTATCAAATTCTTGCTNAGATGTGACGACATTATATATATATATATATATATATATATATATATATATATATATATATATATATATATAAAAACATACATGTTAATAAATAAATTTAACTAGGTTCTCTTGTTACAGAAGATCACGGGGCCATCTTTGTTTAAGTTGCTGTGTAGGATTATTGGGATGGGTTTGGGAAGATTGGTTAAGGGATTAGGATGTTGTTTGAGGTGGGAATGGAATTTGGAGAAACGATTGGGAATTAAGTCGACGAGGTCGATTTTGGGATCTTTGTGAAGGGTAGAGTTGGATACATAGAAGAGAGCATTAACAATGGTTCTGAGGACTTTGGACTGGAAGGATTGGATGTGTTCGATGTTGGAAGTTTTAGGGGTACCCCATAGTTCTATACCAAATAGGTTTAAGAATAGTTTTCTATATTGTTAATTTGTTGTATACTGATAATTTCGATGTTCGTCCGAGTAGTCTATATAATAGTCCGTAGCGTCTGTTTAGGTCTTGTCTCTTTTGCCTTATGTGTTCTTTCCAAGTTAGTCTTGAGTCCAAGTAGAAACCGAGTATCTTTCAGAAGATCAATTGGGGAATAGGAATTTCATTGAAGGTGAGATTAAATGGAGGCTTGGTGCGGAGAGTAAATGTGACGTGGACACACTTGCTTTCATTTATTTTTATGTGCCACACTTTGCACCAAGCGGCTATCGAGCACACTGCCCTGAAGAACTCCCGCTTCTACAGAGCAGTAATTGGAGTAATCTAATCCTGTCGGACCCGGAAAAATCAGTTGGATAAATAGGATCGGATAATTAGATAGAGGCTATTTGGGAGGATATGCCTCAGTTTGCAAAGGCCCTTGTTGCAGACGCTATCAAAGGCCTGTGATACATCCAGAAACGCACCCATACAATACTCTTTTTCATCAAGGGATGATGAGATAGGATCTACAACACGAAACACTTGCTGAGATGTAGAGTGATGAGGGCGTAATCCAAACTGATGATTGGGGATAAGATTATTGGACTGTAGGATTGGGGACATTCGCTTTAATAGGATTTTTTTGAATATTTTCAAAAGGATGGTGAGCAAGCTGATAGGATGATAAGATGAGGGGTCTTCAGGTGGTTTATTTGGTTTGGAAAAGAGGATTATGGTGGAAAACTTCCAAAGTAATGGGAAGTTGGCAAGACAGAATATGCAGTAATATATATTGTATTTATGTCAGGAAGATTAGAACTTTTCAAGGAAGGGGTCATAGGATTGTGGAAGTGATGAGGTCATAACCGGGAGCCTTCTTTTTGGATAGACGGTATATGAGGTACTTTACTTCAGAAGGATTGATGGATTTGGGTTGCAAGGATAGAGGAAGTGGGCATTCAAGGAATTTGTTGATTTCTGACTCAGGGGATAGGTAGTCTGGATCTGAATGAGCTGTAAAGGTGTTTTGGAGATGAATTGCAAGAATTTAGGATTTTTCTTTGTCTGACGAAGCCCATGAAGCATCACCGCGACGAAGAGGTGTGAAAGGAATATGGTGGTCCATATCTCTCTGTTTTATCTTCACTCCCTTCTCTTTCTTTCCTCCACTTTTAGACCCATTTTTAAATTTCTTCCTTTCTCTCCTCCACTTTTTGAAAAAAAAAATTAATTTAATATCTGATTATATATATTTATAAGCGATGTTATTGTTGTACGTAGAATGGAGACATGGCCGTGGTGGACATCTTACTTTGCAAGATGAAGACCTAACAACAAAGTCAGTCTGTGGTTGGAAAAAATTAAATACATTGCAACATTATGGTGTTAAAGAAAGTGCTGTTATGTCATTGATTCCTCATCAAAATGATGTTTACAATAATAGTTGTATGCAGCCATGTCAAAATTGTAAGTTTATTTTATGTTAATATTTCTACTGAAATGAACCTACCTCTAAAAATGCTCCCGTAGTTCCAAAGATTTAAGGTGTGTACCTCTGTTTTACACTATTCAAAGACTGGATGACACTAGGGATGTTCATGGCTTCTCGCCTGTCATCTGGGATCGCCAACTATTATCAATAGGATTCCCTTATAAACAGATCAAAAAAGAATGTTTAAAACCACTCTGCCAGTAGATTTTCTTAAAGTCCAGTGAAATTGTTCTCAGCATAGTTCAATCTTAATTTCAAGAAATATCTAGCCAAAGAATTCATTGGAAGTTGAACTTAAAGTCTATTACAGCTAAAAGACAGAATTGAGAATTGATTTATGTAGATTTTTTGCTGCTTCCTAATTTGAATTTTTAAAAAAATGTTCTAATAAATCAAGTAAACTAAAAATTAAAAGGGTGTAAGCATGATGGAAGTGGACATTGGTCAATTTATTTACTGATAAAAATGATAAATTAATGAAATATGTCAGCATGTAATAAATGTGAACTTGGAGAGATGTTAAACAATTACTTCATCATAGCTTCACTTTAGCTAGAATAACAATGGAAGTTATAAGAATGTTTTTAAATATTTAACTTGCTAAAACTATACTCGATTAAGATTCTGATTACTAAACTTGACCACCAACTTTGGTTTAGTCTCCAGAATTTGTAAAATTCTCCTACATTTTTTCTAACAACTACTTCTCCCTATAACATTTCAAGCAATGTATCAGGTGGTGATTCTGCAATATCACATAATAAGTATTTCAAGAGATTACATAAGAAGAAGTAACCCAAAACAATCCTACTAATATTACATCTGTAACATCAATTTTTCAGTACCTTTTCTTTAGTAATTAATTTTTGCTTGTAATTAAGTTAATTCTGATTTTTATTAGTGGGAGGTTGTTGATAAATTAGTATATAATAATTTTCAATAGGAGAGCATAATTGAATGTAGTATTTGTTCAAATTTATTGAACTATTTTTTATCTGATTATTTTTCAGTAGTTTTATTTTTTTATATAGGTACCTTGACTTATATGGACAGTGGCTTGCCAGCAATAATTGGAGCCAATGGTGATGTTGATACAGGCCCTGGCCTACATGTTTATCATCTTGTTAAACCATTGGAAGATCATACCTACTTAACTAGCAAATCTTCTGAAAGAACTCATAAAGCTATCCCAGAGATATTTCTCACAAGACTTCTTTCTACTAAAGGCACCATTCAGAAATTTGTGGATGATTTTTTTAGCACAATTTTAACTGCTAATGATGGACTGCCTCCTGCTGTAAAGTGGATTTTCGATTTGTTTGACGATGCTGCTAAACGTTATAATATTATCGATAATGAAGTAGTCCATGCATGGAAATCTAATAGGTATTATTTTTTTTCTATTTAATGATATTTTTCTTTTTTAGTTTAATTGCAAACTATGGATTAATATTTTGTTATTTTTTATTATATATACACACATACATAACAAAGAAATTTAGAAGATAGCACAAAGTAGAAGTAAAACAACTTTAGTTATTTTACTCTCTTTTTCATTGATAATTTTTGCATTAAAGTAATATTCCATACAGAAATTAATTCTAAAAATAATATTTGTGATTTCAGTTTATTTTTTAAACAGGTTCTAATTTTATTTGTTTAATAGACAAAAATTTATTATACATTTTATGTGTTATTCTCATATTACTAGATGCATTTTTTCCAAATTAGTTTTTTTTTTCTTTTACAAGAAAGGTCTGTACAATTCTGTAGGAAAGGGATGATTTATTAATTAGAATTAGATTTATTAGTTAGAATGCAATATTTTTTAAGTAGTGCGACTAAACCAAAACCATGATGATAATTATTTAACAAAAATGTATTATTTGATTATACATACTGAAATATTTAGGTAAAAAGTAGCTTTTTTTTATTCATAATTTTATTTTAGTCAAAAAGTCTGCTATTAGGCCTCTAGTACACACTTTAATTGTCTGAATTCTGTTTGTGTACTTCATTGTCATAACTTTCTTATCGCTGCCTCTAGTGGATTATTTGACACCTAAAATGGAATGTTACTATGTTATTTTTATTTTTTTTTTTTAATGAACTGATTTTTTCATTATTAGTTTGTATGGTACTCTTGATGCAGAGATACTTATACTCCGTCTGAAAAATACAGTTGGAAAAATGATGGTTTTAAGAATAAAAAATAAATTATCATTTTCAATCAAATATTTGTATTGCTATATCTTTGATATATAATATAATTAATACTCAAAGTATAGTCTATTGTTATTTACCACCATTAGTTATCTGCTAACCAATTGCTCGATCACATACGGATACCATTCTTTGGTATGGCTGTCAAAGAACTCTTGAATTGCAATTTTAACTTTCCCCCAAATTATTTTAAAAAATTTCCTTGAAGAAAATGGGTTGTGACCTGGACTATATGGTGGATAAGGACCCATGAAGTTCTTTAAACTTTACTTTGGCTCGATGGGAAGTGTAAGGACGAGCATTATCTTGTTTATATAAAACTCGTTTTTGGTTAATCAAAGCTTCTTTTGTCACATCATGCTACCTGTGGTTAAATTCACGAGTACTTGTGGATGGATGTACTTGACTCAACAGCTCCTCAGAACTTCATCAATGTCCATTAATGGTCGCCCGGAGCCCTTCTTCTATTTCAACATCTTATCTTCACTGCTATGTATTTTAAACCAATGCCGGACAGTATGCTAGATAAGGACATCTTCATCTTCAAAATTTGTTATTTCGCAAATTGCTTCAGTGTCTGTGAATTTTTTTTTATCCAGTAATGCTTTAAATTCTGAGAATTTTATTGAACACTCATGTTACTTCTTTGAAACAAATAACTGAACTGAGGCTTTTTTTTTTCTTTTTTTCTTTCTTTTTTTTTAAGAAGTCTAATAGGATTTAAAAACCTTAGAGAATGTTCTAAATGGATTATTTAGTATTAGTAAGTTTTAAATAGGACAAACATTTCCAGTCCTTTGAATTCTTGAATTTGATACAACAGTTTTTTTTTTTTTTTTTTAGTT
>KZ807107.1:389460-399722 GCA_000696205.2 Oncopeltus fasciatus
TTTTATTTATTTTTTTTATTTTTTTTTTTGCTGGGTTAGCCTCCCTTGCAACCACTAAGGGTCATTGGAGGGAGGGGCTATCTACAGGTTGCCACCCCATTGCTCAGGACAAGCTTCTATATTATAAATAAAAGATTGACCTGGGCGGGATTTGAACCCGCGGCATCAGGTGTGCGAGACCCGTACGGATCCCCTGAGCAAGCCTGGCGCCCCCCTTCACATAATTACAATGCACATTCTTAATGTCCCTGCTTCCTCCGGATAGGCATACTTATATTTGACTCAATAAATTATCTATGGATGGGAACATGATTCTCTGAACACAATAGACATCCAGGTTTCATCCTGCACATTAATGAGAAAATATGTAAATTAAATATTTAAAGTTTTGAAGTGGAACTTTTTGACTGCTTGAGTGATCTCTCACTGTATGGCTCATTAAGATAATTTTTTTTTAAAGTATTTAAATAAAGAAAGATTAAAATCCTTTAAAATCCGCAACGTATAATATGTGGGGACAGATGGTGGAGATATCTTTCCTTCACTTTTTGTCCCCAACATACTATAAGTAGATTTGGCTTTTCGTAATCTTCTCTATATGAGTACCAGTTTTGAACGCATGATACATGCTAAACAAGGTTTTGGATTAATCCATGTATTATTTACATACCTGGTTCAGTCATGCCCATGAGTGGTCCCTAACTAGTCAGGAACTCCGATTATGCCTTTCTCAGAAAGTAAGACTACAGGAAACGTTATTCTACAGTCCTACTATCACTTTGAAGTTATCAAGTTTCAGGGGTGTTGCATAAAAAAATGGCTCGCATCAGTCATTCATAAAAAATTCTGAAAATAATGAAACGGTTATCAAACAGATTTGAACAGAGTTGTGACACACATCTTTACTATGCATACTCCTAGTCAGGTTTGTAATTATTAACTATATAGGTACTTATTAAATGTTTAATTAACAACTTATTGTTGAAAATTCCAATTATAGCGTAAACTCATTAAATGATGCTATGTGGATTAAAATAAGTATTCAGTGATAATTATTTTTTATTGAGAAAAATTGAAGTACAATGAGTAGGGAATTACCATTAATTCTCATTTTAAATATGAATTTTTACTGAGTTCATTGTGGAGGAAGTTGCTTAGTTTACGCAGCTTGTGCGTAACGCACTCTTATTTGTTATCCTTCTCTCCAGGTTGCTTTGAAATATTATTACATACTATCCAAAAGGACGTACCAGGGAATTCAAGAAAAGGGCGTCCTCCAAATAGTATATAAACACATGTGCACACTGAAATCCATTAAATATATAGGAAAAGCTTACTGAAATAAGAGTAAATAACTAATTTATCGTAGAAATTATAAGAATTTGAGAGTAAAGGGTAAGGTTCGCTTAAGCTAGTGGTCCTAAATACATTGGATGGGGAGAATAATGGAACCAAACCTTCCTGTATATCTTGGAAGTGTTTTTCATAGATTTTTATAGAGAAAATTTGCTATAAAAATATTTTTACACCTAATTTTTTTTTCAAAAGAATAAAAATAAAATATTATTGTTAAGAAAAATTTGATTTAAAAATGTTGATAATGGAGGGTTAATTTTTCTAATAATTCCAAATTATAAAACCTTTTGCTCAAAGAAGTTTTTATAACGAATTTGGTTTTTCTATTTTAAATTTTGTTTATAGATCTTCTGAATAAGATCGGTGGAGAATTAAATAGTTTTTTATGACGTCCAATCATGTTCCCGAAGCGCAATTTCGTTGTAGGAAATCTGCAAACAAGGAATAAGGAACCTCAAAATATATCACAAAAAAAATGTTTCTTCCCTTTTTCTTCGTTGAAAAAATAAAAATTTCTAATTTAAACTAGTTTTTGTGCGAAAATTTTTGTGTGTTCTAGAGTTTAATACACAAATTAACCATTTTGTCGGTCTCCAAATTAATTTTATTTTTCAAACCATAGACGTTTCGACTTTTTTTTAATGTTTCAATGTTTTTTCATTCATTTTTAGATCAAATGTCATTGGGCTGTGGCAACATTTCACTTTAATGGGAATTTGTATTAATTTTTTTTTTTAAATAATTCTTGGTTTTATTTTTTCTTCGTTATATCGAATAATAAAATATTACTACTTTCCTGTTAAAGCTTGAGAGGCATTGGAAAGATCGAAATCTATTATATGAAAAATAAAATAATATGGAGGCTGATAAAGTTGTTTATTTGTATAATTTATTTAGTTTTATTTATTCACCAAAGTGCTGTTATAAAAGCGTACTACAAAACATCACACAATGGTACTTAAGCATTTGCTAATGTAACTACATTCCGTATATACGCAAGTTCCATCTTATGGACTGTAACTACAATGTTGGTTTCTGTTAAATGGCTTTCTCCAGTATGTCCTTAAACAATACAATTAGAACAATTAAAATCAGATTTGTAAGTAGTTTGTGGAAATATAATAAACCAAAAAACGTAAAGATTATTGAAGCTTACATTACTTATTGGTTAACTTGTCTGTACATCCATGATTTTTTTTTTTTTTTTTTTTTTTTTTAATTCAGTTAATCAAATTTCTTCTACATTTCTGCAAAAGTGTTATGATTCGAGGAACTCTGTAAAACTGAAATCATGGGTCTCGATCTGTTACCAGAGACGGGTTTGAAATTTTTTTTTTTTTTTTTGTCATATTGCAGGGTAGTTTTGTCTATTCCACCCAGAGTAAATCCATGGATCGGGTTCCCGCGTATCCTTCAGAGTCTTGCAAAGCTGTGATTGCAAGTTAGGCAAGCTATTCCGTCTGTCATCCTCGTCGCCTCACCCCAGGATTTTCTTTTACTGAATTTCTTAAAAAATATTGAAATTCAATCTGTAAGTGGTCGAACGATCATTTTACATACCCTCATGTTTTGTACATACTTTTGCGATTGTTCGATATACTCTATATAAGGGCAGTTTAAAGTTTCGTTAAAGGGTAGTTAAGGTAAATGACTGCTAACAGTCCCAAAATATCTGAGAAATTGAGTAGGTAAATCCTTCCTGGATACTTCAGGGCATCCAGGAAATGGGTCATCATGTATCGCCTATTTCAATTTTATGTCAAGCATACGAAGAGTACATTTTCTATAGACCTCAATCCATAATTTTTTGGAGAGGCTGAATGGGTCTATTTCAAACTATAAAAGATACTTTAGGATGTAAGAAGTTATTTGAGTCTAAGTTAACTGAGAGTCTCCTGTATATGATATTCTGTATAACCTTGCCCCATCAGTTTTGAAATAAATTGGTTTGGAAAACATTTTGAAATGTCAAATAAATATTTTGAGAAATATTCTTTCTTTAATATATCGATAATTGGGATATAATAAATATTATACTCCATATATGGGCCTATATACTGATATACCAATGTATATCATCAAAAATCAAAAATTGGTTCCAAGACAATGAAAATAATTTTCTGAAAATAAACCATTTATTTCTGTCTGCGTAAAAAAATATAAAAATCGTTTGTGTTCACTGGTTCATTATTCTTTTGAAAATAGGTATGATTAACGGTATAGAAAACAGTTCATAATAAAATTAGAAGCAAAAAAAAAGATCAGTTACTAACTTCTTTTTACAGATAATTTATTTTTATATTTTGAGATTTCGAAAATTAGTTAGTGTAGGTTTTATGACAACTTTTATTTATTTGTTTAAGGTCTTGGAAAAAGGAACGCTGACGGAATATGACTCAATGATTGAGGCAGGAAGAAGATTAATTCAGAATGCTGATGATGATATAGTTATATCGGGAATCGCAGGAGATTTTCCTGATTGTGAAGGACTTACAGAATTCGCTGAGAAACTTTTCAACAAAGTAGACTTGATATCCGATGATGACCGGCGTTGGAAACTTGGTAAAAATTGCACATATACATTTAGAATGAACTAACGCAACTTTGAACAATTTTTTCTTTCCAGGGGAAAATTATTCAAAAGTCTCAAAGTATTGGGCTATTTAGTCGCCACCTTTCGAGACTTGATGTTGCCATTATATAATAAGTTTGCTTATATTTATTAGACCTTGATTTATAATAAATAAGGTTGACTACAGAGTATGGTAATTTGTTATTATAATAAATAATAGATAATTTCATGCTTAAAGATTGCCTATAAACATAAACATCCTGATACATTTATATTAATGTCTTTGAGACAGTAGGTCACATTTCAAAAGACAGGAATGTGTGAACCTCAAGAAATTTAAATTAATTTAAGAAAAATAATTGAAATTTATTTTCAATATCACTCCAAAATCTTATATGGGGGCCCATATGAAGTTCTGTATGAAATTATATTACATGAGAGCTACATTTGTGATTGGAGTAAAACCATTTACTCGACCATAAAATATCACACTTAAGTGCGTATTCATTTCCTGCTCCTTGAGAGAGCAACTTACTCGTACTAGTATAATTTAAGTTGAAGTTAAAAAAAAGTTAATATAATATAACTTTATTAATGTTCTATTTATTCCAGACCATCCAGAAATTCCTCAAAGAACTGGTAAATTGAAAAAAGTAAACAAATTTGATGCCTCTAGTTTTGGAATTCATTATAATCAAGCACAGGCTATGGACCCAATGACAAGAATAATTTTGGAAAAAAGTTATGAAGCTATAATTGATGCAGGTAATTAATGATTGGCTGAAGAATATTGTTGTTTTTCATTTTAAATCTAGATCTTCTTCAGTCCTTAAGCTTAGTTTTATAACAACATTTTACTTAAGTAATACAAAAGTATAATTAGCAATTTTAATTATCCATGCTAATGTCATGTCTTTTAATTTAAAGGTGTAAATCCCTATAGCCTCAAAGGAACGAAGACAGGAGTATTTATAGGAGCTTGTTTCAGTGAGTCTGAAAAAACTTGGTTTTATGAAAAGCTTCAAGTTGATGGTTTTGGAGTTACTGGCTGCATAAGAACTATGCTAGCAAACAGGATTTCATATGCATTTGGACTGGATGGTAATGTTCTTTAAAAAAAAAATCATTGCTAATTTTTATATGTACCATTATAAAAACATGGTGATTGAATTCTTACACTATATTAATTTAATGATGTTTTAGGTCCCAGCTATGTTGTTGATACTGCTTGCTCTTCCAGTATGTATGCACTGGAACAAGGTTATAATGCAATCAGGGAGGGTCACTGCGATGCAGCAATAGTTGGGGGATGCAATCTTTGCCTACATCCATATGTTTCTTTACAATTTGCTCGTCTTGGAGTACTTTCTTTAGATGGAAAGTGCAAAGTATTTGATGAAGCAGGTAAGCTCAAATGTTTGATAGCAACAAGTTAATGATTGCCTTTTTATACAAAAATATGCTGTAATTTACTAGACATTAAACTAAAATTTAGGTGTAAGAGCAAGTTATAACATTAATAATCTCATTTCCTTCCTCTCAAACTCAAATATTGGTATTGGTCTCTGTTGAGTTCATAATTTCCTAATTATGTTCGTTACTTCGCAATTGTTCTAATTAATTGCATTCCGACTCAAACAACTGACTTCCTCGAACTCTTTCCAAAAATTAAGTCTTGTTTTTGTAACCATCAGTATTAAAGGTGACCTTATACTCATATAATCCTCTCTATAGATGATGGACAGCCTTAACAAGTTAATATTGAAACTCCATTAACGTGAATGTATCACTCAAAGCAACAGACGTGCCAAGTCAGTACACCTTGGATGTTATATAACTTCCATTTCTGAGTCAAATTCAAATTCATAAATCAGCATTCTCACACCCTCCTTTATTCATTGATAATCTCTTCATAAGCTTCAGAGTAGGTTTCTAATAAAAGTATTACTCCATATACCATGTCCATTACCAATGTTATTGAGAGTGTATATTTATTATTTATTTTATCCAAGTTGTATTTTGTTTAATGATTTATTTCATACTAGTTGTCAAGATATCAAGCCAAGTAATCAAGAACAGGTGGGATGGGAGTGCAGTGCACACACAAAAAGAAAAAATCACAAGGAGTAAAATTTTTGGGGATCTTTCCCCTTTCGTTAGTGAGGTGTGAAGAGAAACTCTCTTCTTCTTCATTTTCTGTATATACTTTATATGTGCTTATTAGAGAGGACACAAAAATTATGGTAATTTATATTCATATATGTATGTGTGTGTGTGTGTGTGTGTGTGTGTGTGCGCGCGCGTGTGTGCGTGTGTGTGCGTGTGTGTCAAAGGGTATATCATAGGATGGGACCATTGGTTCCGAAAAGAACAATACACAAAATGAGTGGATTTATTTTCCAATATAGGGAGGAGACCATTTGACTTTTCTCTTTTTTTTTTAAACCTATTTTNTGTGTGTGTGTGTGATTGTCATTTTTGTGTCCTCTCTAATAAGCACTTTCTTATCCTAACCTTCTAGCACCATAGAACTTATCTCAACTTTAGACCTTCTCTTGATGGCATTTACACAAATACATAGTTTAGATTAGGGTGGTTTTCCCTATATAGAGTCCACAGAGGCCCCAGGTAGAAATTATTTACAGATGTGTTTATTCTGGAACTACAGCACACCAGAGTAGCTGTGTTAAGTACACTGCTCCGATCACCTCATTCGGTACTTCCTACTTAATGAAGAATGATTCTCAATTAAGAATCACCTGGGTCATTACAAGCAATTGACTGTAAGAAAAATCTGTGTTCAGTAAGTATTGGTTCAGCACTCAAGTACCTGATTACTATGCTATTCATGCCCCTTTTTAAATAGTATTTGAAATAAAATACTGCCCTCACTATACTTTGTATTGAATACAAAGGCAGATTTTTATTGCACTACTGCCAGTAGAACTTTATTAATATAATATTTTTTCAGCTAACGGATACTGCAGGTCAGAAGCTATAGCAGCAGTATTTCTACAAAAGAAGAAAGATTCTCGCAGAATATATGCCACAGTTGTCCATGCCAAAACAAATTGTGATGGATACAAGGAGCAAGGAATCACATACCCTGCTGGTGAAATGCAGCAAAAGTTATTAGACGAATTTTATATGGAATGCATGGTTGACCCTGCTACACTGGCTTGGGTTGAAGCTCATGGAACAGGGACAAAGGTATTAATATCCTTTACTTAAAATTATTTAATCAATAATTATTAAATTATACATTTACCTCCTTTTTTTTTAGTAGTTCAGAGAAAATAGTAATTAAAGGAACCATAAAAATAAAAATAGGTTGTAAATCATTGCCTGCCGAGTGATATATTAATAGTATCCAGAATTTGGCCAAGATTTAAATAAAGAAACCAAATTAATTTGGCAATATTTAATTATTTAAAGCCAGCCTTTCAGCTTACTCTAACCTATTTAGTTTTAAATAACTGGAATATTACTTTATTGGTATTTAATTTCCTAAAATATATAGTTAATTTTAGCTTTATTACATGCAGTGTACTTATATTTTATGTTTCTTAGGTTTATTTTAGGCCTCACAAAGGTTTATGTAAAATTATGTTTTGGAATAACCAATACCTAATTTAATTTGACCTATCTATTTACATATTCACATATAACCAAAAAAAAATTTTAAATACTGTTTGTTATGTTGTTTGTAGATTCCTGGGCTCTGAGACATTGAATCTCAAAAGCGCTCAGCTTTAATTAAATATCATTATTACCGAGCGATGTTTAACATTTTTTTTCCTTATAATAATATTGTATTTATTTTTGAATTTGATTACAACAGTTTATTGCATATCAATAAAATAATCTTAGGGTTCAGTGGAGATAATTCTCATTAAACATACTCCATGAGTTTCTGTTGCACACCCATTCTTATTTCCCAGTTTTCCAATTTCACGATAGTGGCATATTTTGTGATTTCTTTTCCTTAAAAATAATAGCCAATATTTTCAGCCTCCCCTCCCCCCCAAAAAAAAAAATTTCTAGGTTGTTTTGAATTAATCAACAGTCCATATTAATCTTCTTGACTTTTAAATGTTCAATCAATTAATTTTTGAGTGAATAGAAAAAAATTGTAAAAACATTCGTGTATAATTTTCAAGCAACCAATGAAATCTAGTCTTTCAAGATATAATAGACGATTTAAAATGACAGAAGTCTTGCTTGTTCTGGACATTGGTGGCAATATTGGTGCAATAATTTTTTTTTTTTTTTTTTTTTCCATTCACTCAGAAATGTTTTTAAATAGCTGCATAATTTTATAATTAATGCTTAAGAGCAGCTAGCTTGAAAGCAGGGAGATTTAGTTGATCAGCTAAAGTCAGAAAAAAATAATATTTAAAAAAATTAAAAAATGCACTTAAAAAAGGTTATTTGACTCCCTGTGCACCTGGTAACTTGCTACTGCATGATAGTCAGGATTAAAGCCGAATATAATTAATATCATTAATGACTTAATTTATTTTAAAATATACTAATTGTTAATTTTTCCCCTTATAACTTAGGTTGGTGATCCAGAAGAAGTGAGGGCATTATATAATATTTTTTGTAAAAATAGAAAAACCCCTCTAAAAATAGGTTCAGTTAAATCCAATTTGGGGCACACAGAGCCATCTTCTGGAATGTGTTCAATAGCAAAGGTTATAATTGCCATGGAAAGTGGTTTGATTCCTCCAAATATTAATTTCAGAACACCACGATCTGATATTGAATACTTTCATACAGGTGAAATTGAGGTATGTATCCATTTATATTTTATAATTTTGTTTGATCTTAGAATAAGCACTGGCATGTACAAGAATACATAAAAAATTGTATCTTAGAAACCAGCACATAAAGTCTTCTCAGTACTCTTTAGCCACTTTTAATTTCTGAACAATTTTGACCAGAAAAAGCAAATAACATCATAACAATAACAGGTTCTATATTTTATTTCTTCAATTTTTAAAAGAAAATTTTTTTGGCATACTGGGAAGGATATATTCACCTAAAGGTTCCTTCTATTTATATAAAGATAGACACAGAATAAATAAAATGAAAGATTTACAAATTATTTAAAAAACATAAACAGTTATTAGAAACAGATATTTACACAGAAATATATNGTGGTCATTCATTTTAAGCTCATTGTTTTCTATGGCTTAAAAATAAATTTTGTCTTCTACTATTATTTAAATGAAACATGGGAAATCTGCTTAAATTATGCTGCTTCTGCATGTTAGACATTTTTTTAATGTGTACTTTATGTTAGTATCCTCTTTTTAAAATTTTATATCATAATTGGAATAAAATTTCAATAGCATTGAAGACATGAAATAAATAATAAACAATATGAATATCTTAAGCAAAAATAGCAATACAGCATTTTAAAACAGTCATTCGACAGAATGGTGAAGAAACTTCTTATACAACCATTTTATTTTATTTGTTGCAATATAAAGAGGATAATTTCCTCCTTTTGACAGTCTATACAATAAAATAAGAAGTTAATATAATAATACAAAAAAAGAAAAAATAAGGGTTCAAAATTTATACAGAAATATAAACCTTGAACCTTCATTCTAAAAATTATTCCAAACAATAATAAAGCACAAACAAAAATAAAAGTCTTAAAAAACACCAAGAAGACCTTAAAATTTTATAAGAACACCCAGAGGCATTCACACTCAGGCACATACATATACCAGCATATAGAAACTCTTATAATTAAAGAAAATAAATTATTCTTTAAAATATTAATTGTAAATAATTATTACTAGGCTTCTCAGTTATTATTATCCCTCTTGATTACGTAATCGATCAAAATATGGCACCTGTGTCATGTAGAAAGTCAGAGTCCTTCTCAGCTGACATTATGGGACCTGAAAGTCCCTGAAAGACTGGCCAATCAAGATCCCTGTTAGCCAACTTTGCATGGAAAATCACAATTGACACATGTTTTTCTCTTCTCTAAGCCCTCCATTCAGACCTCTATCTCCTTATGCTGAACTACCATAAAAAATTTTCTTTGCCATTCCAGACAAAGGGCATCTAGCTTGGGGAGTCATACTCAAGAGTAGACTGTACAAGAGCACTATAGACTGCTACCAGTCCTCTGGGGTCCTTGCGGTTTACTCCCATAACAACTGAAATATCTCTATGATAAGATCACTGCAATCAAAGTGGACCCCTTGGTCTTTGACCAAAATTAAAGAAAATTTTTAATTATAAAATAATTAAGGATGCAATTAACAATATATATGGACTAAATTTTTTTTTATAAACATCACACAATGGT
>KZ807107.1:415050-426115 GCA_000696205.2 Oncopeltus fasciatus
AAAAAAAAAAAAAAATTAATGTAGTTTATACCTTTCATGGATCACTAAACAATCAATAGAATGAATATTAATAGAAGAATGCCACTTTAATTCCAGGTGTGTGCTGTTAATGGACAAAAGTGCACCTAAGTTTTCTTTGGAAAGTCAGTTTTATTCAACTCAATTATTAAAAGATATGGCAATTAATGTGTATAAAGATGGTCAATGGGGAACATACAGGCATCTAAAATTGGATCCTTCAAGAACTGTTAAATGTCCTCATGTTTATGCTAATGTCACAATTAGAGGAGACCTATCAAGTTTATCTTGGATTCAAGGAAATATTATCCAGGGAAGGTATAGAATATAATCAATTATGATTTTTAGTTTTAAGACTGCAGTTGACATTAATTATCTATGGTGAAACAGATCTGTTGGTAATTTATTATCTTAAAGTATAATTTATCTCTTTGAAAGAAAGTGTCAATATTTTTCACTACTTCTGTTCCTATGTTTTTTTAGTATTTGATATCGCTTCCAGAATAGTGTTCCATTTAAAATGTTTTTAGTTCAATAATAATTAAATAACTTATTTTCAATAGATTGTGAGCTCAGAATTACTATAGTAATTATTGATTTGCTAATGTGTTTTCAGAGTTGAATACTGTAAAGTTGTTATTTGTGAAGTTATTTTTTCTTCTTGAAGGAAAAGTGTTATTGAAACAAAGGGAAAAGTTTTGGCCAAATCAAGATTGATTAAGAGAAAAAAATTGTATGTACACTCCAATTATTCAACCCAAAATTCAAAATGGAAAATTGTAAAATAGTAAAGGGTTTTGGAAATCAAAATGATGAAGCAGATGAAAACTAGGACATTTTATCAAAGATGTGAATCGATTATTTATGTGGGAAGACATTTTTATTTTGTTCCTAATGGTTTAAAAACTTCTAATGAATTATGAAAAGAATTACACAAAACACATGAAGATAAAGGCGTATTTAAAGTTGTATTGAGAAGACTGTTAAAACTCAATCTCACTCAGCATACCAAGATGGAATTAGTTTAAATGAGCTAATGTCCTTATTACAAGAACTTAATGATATAGGATCTTCAACCAAAGCAAGAATATAATAGACATAGTTTATTCATTTATAGAGATTGTTTGCATATAAATCTTACGCTAGTTTTGATGTTTCTAGATATTTATTAACTTTTATTGATAAATCTACTAGAAAAAATTCCTAAGAATCTATATCTATCGATAAATTAAAAGACATAGAAAATCATACAGAATTAAATATAAAAATACTCAGAAAAAATAATAGTAAAAACATTTCAATAATCAATTAAGAAATTTTTAACATCTTGTGGTATAATTAATTAGAAAACTATGGAATGTATTGGAAATGCAGAATGTTAAATATAACATCAATTGAAAAATAATGTGTTTATTTCATAAAGCTGAACTATCAAAAAAATATTGTTGTCAAAGAGTGAATATACCACAGAAGTCTGGAATGGAAAGAAAATAAATGTAATATTAATACATAATTTAAAATTGTATATAAGCAAAACATTTCTTATTATTTATGGACAGAAGAGGAGAAAAGTGGATTACAAGAGTAAGGAATGTATTTTTACAACATTCTGAGGATATGATAAAGCTAATTTATAGCCTTTCTGAATATTCTGAAGATTAGAAAGGCTATATATTGTTTGACCCATAAAATCTTGCACATTCGTGGTAAGTTATATTAATGGATGTGTTTCACATGCCATTTTATAACTTAGTTATAAAATTACTGTGACTTCTTAAATTAAAGACATAGGCATTTAATTTATAATTTATCTATTTTTTATTGGAACAAAATATACTTATCAATATTTATTTTCCCAAATATATTTCACTGTTCTTTGAATATTGCAAGTATGGTTTTCAGTTACTGTAAACACTCTCACTAAAAACACTATTTGGGAAACCCTAGCAAACATCAATAAAATAAAGGAACATATTGTCTTAGAAATATGGTTTATGTCAATTTTCATTAAAAAATGTAGAAGATATTTTTAAATACATTTTATTCATTTCATCATTCTTCTTTAATTTTATAAATGTCATATTACAATGTTTCTCTAATAGAAATCTTCCTAACCAGAATATCCCCTTTTTTTAAACTTTTTTTTGTTAAATTGTTTGGCACCATTTCCTTTTTAGTCAGATACTTAAAGATTGTTTCTGTGTAAAGATTATATCTTAAAGATTATGTATCTTTCTTCTCAATAGTTTTTCTAATGAAATTGTATCTAATATCAATGTAATTGGCATAAATGACAACCAATGTATAAATGTTATCCAATTCTTTTGGTATTTTTTCTCTCTCAAGTATTTTTACTTAAAGCCAAATTTTCAACACAAAACCGGAAAAATACTTGTGTTTTGAAATTTCTAAGGAATGATCCCCCAAGCCAGATTAAGGTATAATTTATAAGACATGGCCATTTGTCTCCATCCCCATTTGCAACAGTAAATTCAATCAATTTGATATACACCTCCGGTTATTTGCATCTCCAAACATCTACATCCATTCTCCGAAAAATTTTTTTGATGGAATAAGCCCCCCTTTGAATAACAAGAGATACAAAAAGATTTACCTTTCTTTATTTGATTATTTAGAGGTATGGTTGAAGAAGAACTTAGCTCTAATAAAAAAAATATTGGAAATTTTTAACTTTTAAAATTTATTTAAATTTTAGCACAAATTGCCAAAAATTTTATTCAAATGTGTCACAAAAAGAATATAAAAAATGATTTTGTAAGAGTGTAAATTCGTCTAATATATTCTTCAAAGCCTAACAAATGTGATGATAAATTTAGGCTCTTGTCAAGGTTTATTTCAACTCTTAACTTTAAAATATGCATTTCACAATAAACTGATGCCTCTTTTGAATGCATTAAAAACCCAAAATATATGTAAAATGCAGGATACTCCTCTTTTAGGATTTGGGGAATTCTTTCTGCAGATAACTATTTTTAATGTTATAATCTAATGAATGACTTATCTATTATGCAGGAAATTTAACTATAAATCAGATTATATTAAAGATGAGCGAAACTAAGAGTAAATTATTAATATGGTTTTAAAGATGAAAAAATAAAGGAAAATAAAATTTTAAAACTATTGTGTTTAATATATTTTTCATAACTAACATTTATGAAGATATTGATGATTATTTAATTGTTCTTATATTAAACTCCCTTATGTTTCAACCAAAGACAAATCAATTTATTTGTTTACAACTAGAAGTTCAAAAACAGAATTGATATACTTTAAAAAGAGATTGACTCGTTTGCAAATTATATTTATTAACATCTTCCTTCAATTTTGTAAAAATATATTTTTAATATATTCTACCAAATGAAATTCTTGTAGAATGTAGTTCTTTCTGGTCCTATTAGTTCTTTCTTTAAACACACTATTTAAATTGTGAACTCCTGGTAGTATTTCATTAGAATTAGTCAGTTGAGCAACAGTTTCTTTTAATATTTTAATTTGTATTGTTGGAAGAGTAATTTCATTAATCTTTTTGCCACTTAGTAAAGCAAATTCTCTACTCTTAAGACTTTTTTTTTTTTTTTCGTAAATTAGTTATTTAGTAATTTGTATTTTATTTTAAGACTATTTTTTAATATGTATTGTATTAAATACTTAATTTTAGGCTTTCTGAAGCTACAAAAACTGATGAATCCTTCATAAACATTCATTACTCAGCTCTTAATTTTAGAGATATTATGTTGGCTTCTGGAAAATTAGCACCTGAAGTAATAGTAAAAGATAGATTAAGCCAGGTAATGTATATTATACAACAATAAGTTAGAACTTAAAACTGTTTGTTTATTTTAGTAAGATAATATCAATTAAGTGAACCCTGGTTTACAGAGTTCCCGAGTGATAGTGAAACACTTGAATTATAGATAAAGAAATACTATGATTTGCATAGGCTTAAGCCACTATAATAATAACCATACATTTTTCCTCAAAATCGTATAGTATTGTTTTCATTACTAAGTTATTTTNAATAATAATAATAATAAAATGAAATATAAAAAAATCCTGAAAAACCCTTTGTGAATGTAAATTGCTCTAAATCTCATAATTCAGATTCGGTGAAAGCCATGAAGCCTCAAGAGCCAGAAAAAAAGCTCAAGCTCAGCTTAGAAGCTCAAGCCAAGATAATACCTTGCCACTAAGTCTCAAGTGTTTAAACAAATAATGATGTCCTTCTGGTGTTTGTCTCAATTCCAAGTCTCTTTGGTGAGCGGTTCCCTGTAAGAAAATCAAGCTATTTACTTTGCTGCCATGATAAAATTTTTTTACATAACTTCACGATCCTCCATAGTAGCAGCTAAAATATAGTCCGTTCAAAATTGTGTGTGTGTGTGTTAAGAAACAGTATACAATAACTTTTATATGGGATTTATATTAATTATGTAAAGAAGTTAGCAGATATATCGATAGGTTTAATAACAAGAAATATCTGTGATTTGAGAGAAATTTTAAATGAATTATACCACCTCAATTTGACCAGTACAGTAAACTTTTTCAAATATAAATCATTAAGAGATTCTGTTTAATAACTAGTTAGAGTAATCTATTTAATTGTTTATATTCAAGGACTGTGTCATTGGATTCGAGTTTAGTGGTGTTCATGAAGATGGTACAAGAGTAATGGGAATGGCTGGAAATGCAGCCTTAGCTTCTGTTATAAAGTATGACAAAAATCTGACTTGGAGAATTCCTGATCATTGGTCCTTGGAAGATGCTGCAACTGTACCTTGCACTTATAGCACAGTAAGTTTTTTTTTCAAATTTAATTTAATATTTATATATTTTATTGTGATGACCCATCTTATTTTTTTTATATAAATATTATTTGTTTGTAATTCAGTTCACTTACATAAATACTTGGTAACTATTTGTCATAATGGTTAAAACTACTATTTTTTTGTTATTTATCTTGAACTTTTTGTTTTAATAAATTGTATTTTAACCTTCATCGAGAAAGCCACTTTCCTGACTCGTAGGTGATGGGCATACAACCAACTTGGTCGAATTTTGCTAGCACTACCTTTTCTCCTTCTTATTTTTATTATTAGCTCAGTTAATTATACTTGCTTCTATTTCTTTAAAACTGTACAGGATTTTTTAACAAAAACTATTAGAGTTGTACTTTCAGCCCACATAAATTGAGTAACCATCTCACATAAATAAAATATTCTGATTTCATGAAACATTTGAGAATGGAGTTTGCCATATTCCAGTTTCTGCTCAAGATTAACAGAAGTAGTCACTTTTCCAAAGTTATGAGTATTCTTTGAATTGGTCTTATATACACCAGCCAATGATAAAACTTCCTACTTAAAAAAAAAAAATTTTTTTTGATTAATTTTAGTCCATTTAAGATTATTACTATTATTTCATGGAACATTTATGTTATTGGTTAAAATTTTTTTTTCCTTTCTTGTTTACACAATTCTTAATCTAAAATTTCTTCAATAAGAAACATTTGCAACAATTATAATTTACAATTAAATCACAAAATCTTTTGTTGGCATAATTTGCAATGGCTGTCAATAAATATTTAATTTGTTGTAGTTCACCTACTCATTGCATTCATACTGCAAGTGCTATGAATAGTCATAACATTATAAAAAATAGTAGTCATAACAATAGCAACAATTACACATTGAGATTTATCTTCCATTGCAAAGCTTAATCTTAACCTTGCAAATTGGTTAAGTAACTTGTTTAGAAAATTACTTTGTGGTGTTAAAATCATGGCAGCTAGCCTGTCATAAAAGGCTTTTTAAAGACAAGAAAGAACATTTTGTGGCAACCTGTCTTTTATTCAGATACTGAACAGTTAAGTGACTTCTTTAACTGAACAGTTAAGTGAATTTTAAAGTTCACATCCTTTTAAACTAATATAACTTGTTAGCTTGCAAAGATTTGAGTTAAGTGGTAAATTATGTTCAGTTGGTCATTATTTTTAATTTTGAGGAGTTAAATGACTTTCTCAAATGGTTAAGTATCCAAGAAGCATCTTGGTTAATGCTACCTGGGCACTTTAAGTACAGGGTAAGATACCAAAAAGTTAATGAGGGTTGACCAAAAAGTTGTCCTTGGCTTGACACAAGGGTCAGCATATTTAGAAAATATACATCTATTAAATTTTAAAATCATAGTCTACTCCATAATATTTTTTTTTTACTTTTTGTAATTTAATTTAATTCTACTTTCAGGCTCTTTTTGCTATGACCATAAGAGGAAAAATTAAAAAAGGAGACTCAGTTCTGATTCATGCAGGAAGCGGAGGGGTTGGCCAAGCAGCTATTAATGTAGCATTGTGCCATGGTTGCACAGTGTTTACAACTGTCGGAACACCTGAAAAAAGGAAATTTATCAGGGAAACATTTCCAGAGGTATTCATTGCTATTTTGGTATTCATTTTAAGCATTTGATAAACCTGTTGTTATCAAAATTGTTTTACTTTTTAATCATTGATAGAAGTTTACCAATTAAGTATCTTAATGAGAAAGTTACTAAATAAAGGTCTGGCAGATATTACTTAAAGTTGCCCAAAAATCATAAAATTCAAAAATTGTTTAGCTTCAACCTCATCTTTCTATCTAAATAATACCAAAATTTAATTAGTTTAAAGACTTAGTTAGATATTTCAGTCAATAGTAAAAAAAAAAAAAAATTAATGTAGTTTATACCTTTCATGGATCACTAAACAATCAATAGAATGAATATTAATAGAAAGAATTTTTAATGAGTAGCTCATAAATGTTATAATATTTCCAATGACATTATGATCAAATATTCAACTTCTTCTGGAATTCTGCATGTTTAATCTCAGACCTGTGCTGTTTAAATTATTTATTAATTATTTAGCTGTTATAGTTGATATAATTAAATTTCAACTTTTTACTGTTAACTAAAAAATGTATGAAGTGGTATCATGCTTTGAACAAAAATATGGAAATTTGGGGAATAAGTTAGACTTTTTTTTTTCTTGGACCCCATCAAATCAGTTCCATCTTAATGTATTAAAATGTAAATCTTTTACATTTAAAATTATTTAAACAAATATAAAGGTGACGTATTTATTACTAATAATGATAATTAAAGAGTTTCAATCTAAGGAATAATCAAATTAAAATGCAGTTTACTAGCTAACAGGAAAAAGGGAAATGGAAACTAAAACAATTTAGGTGAAGAAATCCTGTCTTACACTTTCAGACTTGATGATTTTCCAAACAACATATATGAGCGAAGAATGAGAAAAATTTGGTAGTAAAAACAAAATAAACTTTATAATGCTAATATTACATAACTTGAATGATAAGGAGTCCCTGACAAAATAATAGAAAACTGCACTTTTAGTTTCTAAGCTAGTAATCTGAGAGGTCAGAACACCTTTTTATCTGGAAACCGAATGAGTATAATGGTAGCAAAAGTTACTGAAAATGGAAAATGATTTTGGGATATGAAAAAAAAAAAGTGTTAATATTCATTAGCAATACACCATTAGTTTCCATATTAAGTACTCCATTTGAAATTTCCTATTAACGCGTTTTAATTAACAGGTTTTAAGAATCTGAAAGTATTATTACTACAAAATAATGACACTCTAATACACCGAGCCTTTGAATAAGTTAATTTTGACATCCTATTTCTTCAAGTGCTCTCATGCCATAACTACCTTTTATTGCAATTTTAATTGATCACTAATTTGATTATGAAATAAACCATTATCAGTAGTGATGAATATAACCAACCCCTGCACGGTTCAAATGACATAAGTGTAGCAATGCTAACTGAGATCTTTTAAGAATAAAACATACTTTTTATCTCTTGGGTACAAATTTTCTAATTGATTATAAAATAAAACATGAAACCATAGATATTTGCCCAATCAAATTTTCATGGCGACTTTCAATCTAAAACAATAAAGTACTATAACTTATCCCTTGTATAGAGTTAATACTATTGCTTCAGGTGGTAATATCAGTTGCAATATGTAAGTTAAGATAAATTAAAATATATATTAAATATATGTATGTATGTATATATACATACATATATTTCGATGTATGTGTGTGTGTGTGTGTGTATGCACACACAAGTGCGTGTGTGGTTACCTTTGTAGGCTTGAAAAATATTTAGTCTCCACATGTGGACTTGTTCAGACTCTTCCACTAGGGATTATTACAGTGCACCATGGTGTGAAAAATGATGAAGAAAAAACGAATATGACCCCAGGACATTTAGTTTAGCAAGTTAGTTATATATACAAACCACTGAAGCACGTGCCTACCTTTCTATATACTTTTTAAAAAGTGTTATGTATAATAGAGAAAGAGGCTATCAGTTTCCAGTATTCAATACATGAATTTCTTGCAGATTGATGACAGGCACATTGGAAATTCAAGAGACACATCCTTTGAACAGTTAATTATGCACGAAACAAATGGCCGTGGAGTAGATATTGTGCTCAATTCCTTAGCTGAAGAAAAACTTCTAGCTTCTGTTAGATGCTTAGCTAAAGGAGGAAGGTTTTTAGAAATTGGGAAATTTGATTTATCAAACAATAATCCATTAGGTAAGATACGTAGAATACAATACGACAATACTTTTAAAATGTACACTTGAAATACACTGTTCTTTTTTTTTTTTTTTTTATAGGTATGGAAATGTTTGCTTCGGGTGCTAGTTTTCATGGCATTCTTTTGGATGCTTTTTTCTATGGAAATGAAGAGTCTAAAAGTCTTCTTCAGACTTTATTACAAACATATTTGGATTCAGGCAAAATAAAGCCTTTATGCAGACATGTATTTGACATGGAAGACATAGAGAATGCTTTTAGGTAATGAATCACCTTTCTCATACATATACACACAATGATGTGCCAATGAAATTAGAGAATGAATTGGTATTTAATCTTCACAAGTAGGCAATTAAGTAATTTAAATATGATGGGAAAATAATATTGGGATATTGTCAATGTATAAATATAAATATTTATATTTACAAATCAGAATATAATTTCAGTTGCCGCACTTTTAATTTTAATTGGTGTACTTCATAACATTATAAACTTAATTTAAAAAAATCAATTAATTTGCTTTGATTTACAGGTTTATGGCATCTGGTAAACATATTGGTAAAGTGATTATAAAAATAAAAGAAGAAATAGAAAATAAACCTTCAGAAAATAAAATACGAATCTTTAATGGAATACCAAGATTTTATTGTGATCCTGAATCAGTATATATAATAATTGGTCAGTACATATGGTACATTATTATAGACTTTGGAAATGAATATTTCTATCATTTCTCTATTATTATATATANTCTGTATTTTCCGCTATCATAGATTCAAAAAATGATAGTTTAAAAATATATGTGTGTCTGTGTGTGTTTATCGGAATAACGATTAATCAAAATAAATCAAATGTGGCCCCTAGCGGCCGAATCACTTAAATTGTTAGAATGAAAATAGCTCAGAATGCAAATATCAATATATATAGAGCATTTAATTTTATTAAACTTTTATTTATTTATTACATTCTGTTAAATTAAAACATTTTGTAATTTGATCACCACAATGAATAAAAAAAAAAAGACATTCAATGTCAATAACATGAGGAGAGGAGGTGACCAATGACACCACTCTCAAATTATATACAGATTATGTCTCCAGGAGGTCACGGGGCCATCTTCGTTTGAGTCAACGAGGAGGGTTGTGTAGTTGGAAGACATGGTCTGTGCTAGTGGATTAGGATGGTATGGCAGTTTACTGTGGAAAAGGGTGAAGCGGGAAGAAATGAAGTCTTGAACAAAAGGGATATGTTGAAGTCTTGATATAAAGGGATGAAGTGGATACATAATAGGGAGCATTTGCAATTATTCTCAGGGTTTTGGATTGAAAGGACTGGATTCTTTGGATGTTGGAAGGCTAGGCGGCACTCCAGATTTCTACTCCGTAAGTCCAGATTGGTCGTAATAAGGTTTTGTAGAGCGTCAGTTTGTTCTCTATCGTAAGATTGGATTTCTTATTCATGAGTCTGTATAAACGTCCATATCGCCGATTGAGTTCTTGTTTTTTAATTTTAGTATGTTCACCCCATGTAAGTCGTGAGTCAAGATGGAACCCAAGGTAACAAACGGAATTTGAATGTGGTAAAGGAATATTGTTAAATTACACAATTTCAGGGAAGTCTTTTACCCACAGTTGGAAATTAACTTGAGCCCATTATTCTTGTTGTTTATTGGGGATTTATGGCGCTCAACTGCAGAGGTTATCAGCGCCCCCATTATTCTTCATTGATTTTTATTCTCCATTTGCCACACCATTGTTTGATTTTTTTGAGGTGATCTTGTAGGTTTTAGAAGCAGAATTAATCTAGCATAAAATTAATATAAATCTTGTAGAACCCTTCAGTTTGTGATAGTTTTGTAGAACCAAAATTACAGTGATAGTAGGCAAAACAATATTTCTGCATAAAGCTTGTTTCAGTTACAATGTAATTATTATTCAATTAATGAATTGAAAATTTATTTTGTCTCTACTACTATGATTTTAACTAAAATATTCCTGACTGATTGAGAAGTAACATATCTTTATAAAACTATGAGTTACTGTGCAATTAAGGACACATTTGTTTTTAGCTTAGAGTTAAGTTGAAAACACAGGGTCTTTATTTCATTAAATTGCATAACACACACAAACATATATATATATATTAGTTATTGAGGATATTGGCCAAAGAAAGACAATTCACACTCATATACACAAATACGTACGTACACGTAAGCATCGTTTTTGTGTTTGATGGTGCTTGGGCATTTTCCAGGACCATTTAGGGATAATAAATGTCAATTTATTTCACAAATCCTTGAACTGTGAAAAATCTAGAGCAGATAGATAAGTAAAAGTAAGCCCATCGTTTATATTGTGGTTAATTGTATTAAATGTATGTTCACCTTTCAAGATTCATAAATATTTATATAAATAT
>KZ807107.1:445911-457301 GCA_000696205.2 Oncopeltus fasciatus
ATTTTTTACTGTGACTATTAACCAGCACATTACTATATACAAAATATGTAGAAAGTAATAAATAAAAAAGTTGAAAAAAAAAAAAAAAAAATATATTCATATGAGGAGCTTCTGTTAGTACATAATTTTGAGTTAGTACATTATTAACACCAACAACCTTATTAAAAGAAAAATTTCAAGTTTTAACAGCAACAAATGTTTCCAAATAATTCTTAGATAATTATGTAGCTGCAATTCAAACTGCTTCCATTTTCTGAAATTTTTGTTTTGTTTCTTCTTATAATCCTTCACTAGAAAGCATACCAAACTACTCTTTCCTACATCATGAGCGTAAGAGAATATGGTTCCTTAAGAGCTGTCTCTTGCTTTATTTAATTTCCATATTGAATTTCATTTTCTTGACATTTCAACTGATTTAATTATCCTCTTTGTAGTGATTTATCCTCTTCTCCAATGTACTTCCATTTTAAGACCTCATTAGAATGTATTGTCTCTTTCTATCCAAATATCCCAATTTGTGGCAATTTCTAACATTCTTTAAAACTCTTCTGAGGAGGTATAATTTGAAGTTTGTTTTTCTCCCTTCAAATTAATGTTTTCCCTCAGGAAACTGGTTTTTGCCTTGCATCAAGGCCAATAGATACAGTTATATTTTTACTACCAACATATTTAAAAAAATAAGTATGAGACATTTGACTGGACATGTTAGTCATTGATTCCACTGATAATCTTGTTTCTTCATCTCAGCATCATAAAAGCTTCCTATCCAAGCACCATTTGATTCAAAAGTCCTACAACTTAACAACTAAGTTTAACTAAGACTTAACTAAGTCCTAAACTAGTAGTTAACTCGAAATATATTCCCTTTTGAAAACCGATTCTGAATTTTTTTCTTATCAAGGACATCTGAATGCAGTCGATAGGGATCCATTATTTTCAAGCACTGCCATTGATACCATGGTTAACTTCCAACACAACTCTACTTTCTATTCTCAATTATGCTCCTATTAAGACCACCCTTATTTGTTGCCCCTCCCCTCAGCTTCAAGGGTGACAACAGAGGTACGTTTGCTAAGGAGGTGTCCAAAAGCTGTCAGGAGGTACTCTCGAGACGTTTTTGTGTCGACACATGGGAAATCCAGATGACTATATTATATTCTAATAGCTTTAAAATCGGACGCAAACAGCAGTAAGGAAAACAAAGTTAAGATATTTCCATTACATCTTGTCCTCTGTCTCTTATTCTAAATCTAAATACATGTACTTCATAGCCTTTCCCCCATTTACTGTCATTTACTGTTCCTTTTTCCTCTACACATCACTCACGATTCTCCAACACTTCACTAGAGATTTTCGTCATTGATTCCTCTGAAAATCTCATTTTTTCATCCCAACATCCTTCAAGCTTCCTATCTAACCATGATATGATTCAGTTGTCCTATAACTTAACCAGATCAATATTCACTCCTAAATATGCATCCTTTTGAAAAATTGAGTGTCTTACACTTAAGTCCATACAGGAGGACCTGGAAGCAGTTGATTGGGATCCAGTGTTTTGCAGGGACCATTGATACCATAGTTAATTTCCTCATGAAAAACCCCCACCCCGTGGATGAGAGAAGAGATTTGCAAGCTAAGAAGGTGTTGAGAGGCTGTTGGAAGGCTCGCTCGATGCACGCAGCACTCAGATGAGTATAATTTACCAGAAGCTCTGAAATCAGGCTCATTCAGCAATAAAGAAAGCAAAGAGTACATATTTTCATGGTGCTTTGTCCTCTGCACCAGATTCTAAATCTAAATGGTTGTTCTCTTTTTCTCTGTAAGTCTACCGGATCAACTGTTTACCCTGCAACCCCAGACAAATTGAATGCGGATTTTTCCTGTCTCTTCCTTACCTTTGTTTGCCATGTCAATTACCCATACCTAATGACCCATCCTTCAGTGATAAAAACTCTTATTTCTCTCATATTACCCCCTCTGACACATTAGAAACCATTATGAAAATCAGAATGAAGGCAGTAGGACATGATGGTCTCCCAATTAATTTCATAAAATTATGCCTACCAGTTATTCTTCCAGTACTCGTTCATGTTTACAACTTTTCACTACACAATTTAGTTTTTGCTAAAACATGGAAATCTGCCATTGTTATTCCTCTAAGTAAAATCCCTACTCCTTCCTCACTCAATGATTTCTGGCAAATATCCATACTCTCTAATCTAACTTAAAAAACTAACTCAAATCCAAAATTTCTAATCTGCAAAACAACCAGCTCCTCGATCCTCTACAGTTTGGCTTCTGGCCTGAATTTTCCACTCAGTCCTCTCTAGTAAAGATCACTACTGATATTCAACGTGCCATGAAAGAGCAAAAAGCCGCAATCCTTATCTTATTGGACTTCACAAAAGCTTTCAATACTGTCGATCCCTCCATACTCCTATCCAAACTTGAAAAGCTATCCTTCTCCAACAGTACGCTCCTTTGGTTTCATTCTTTCCTCTCGCAACGTTCCCAAGAAAATTCCATTCAGGAAAAAACTATCCCCATCTTTCCTTCCTACTTCTGCAGAAGTCCTCTCAGGGCTCTAATCTCTCTAATCCTTTACCATTCCTTTCCCCCTTTGGAACTGAATGAGGCAGTGAAGTTGATCCAAAGCAAGCTTGACAAAATCAAGAACTGGGCTGTTCAAACAGATTATGTTTGCAAAGTCAAAGGCAATTGTATTAGGTTCTGTTCCCCAATTAAGCTCCTTTCCTATTCTACCTAATTTTACCATTAATAATACTCCTATTTCCTTATCTTCCTCAGTTGGAAACCTCAATGCAATCTTTGACCAAAACCTTTTCTGGAAACTTCATATTTCCCAAATATCCCGGCACTGTTTTGCATCTGTCTTACAATTCCGATGCTCAGCTGTTTTCCTACCCAGTTTTACGCACCAACTCCTTGTTTCTTCACTTATTCTTCTCCACTTTGATTATTGTTGTATGGTATATGGTGGTGTCTTGAGTGGGCTTGATGATAGACTAAAGCATCTCTTAAACTTTTGTGTAAGATTTGTTTTTATTTTTCTCATATAACTCTCTAACTTTTTAGAAGCCTTTATAAGAGTCTGAAGAAAGTGGATAAGACATAATGTTTTTATGATTCATTAAATCAAACTCCCAGTCATTTTTCCTGTACTGGTTCATATGTACAATTTTCCCCTTTAAAATTCAGACTTCTCTATAGTATAGAAAACACATTTTGTCAATTCACAAATTAAAATCTTTGATTCTTTCTTACCTATTGATTTTTGGCAAATAACCATCTTATCTAGTCTCTCCAAACCACTTGAAAAACTAAGTCTAATTAAAATGTTCTGGTTTCTTAAAAACAGCCAACTCATTGACTCTTTACATATAGTTTTCAGCCAGGATTTTCTACTCAATCTGCTTAAGTTAAGATCACTAGTGATATACTACATGCAATGGAGGAGCAAAAAAAAAAAAAAAAGAAAACCATCCCCTACCTTATTGAACTTCTAAAAAGCTTTTGAACGCTTGACCACTCCATCCTCATTTCCAAACTTGAAAGGCTATTTTTCGATATAATAGTGTGCTCCATTGGTTTTATTTATTTTTTATCCTATCATTCCCAAGTGATTTAAATTCTACAAGACTATTTATTGTTCCCTTTCCATTCCTACAGGAGTTCCTCAGAGTGCCTCAATTTATATGCGACCCTTATTTTGATTTTACATTAATGGCCTCTTGGCCACTATTTAGTAATGTTTCTACCACCTCCATGATAACAATTTTCAATTCTACCAGTCTTTTCTTCCTTTGGAACTGAATTCAATCCTTAGTGATCTTGACAAAATAATCAATTAGGCTGTTAATGCGACTAATAAAGATTGAATGCTACAATTGTATCAAGTTTTGTCCCCCAACTGAGCTCTCTTTCTATCATTCCAAACTTTATCACCAGTAACATTCCTATTTCCTTCTCTTACTCTCTTAAAATCTTTAGTGTTACCTTTGAATACAACCTTTCCTGAAAGACCCACACTTCTCAAATATCTAGGTGCTGATCTGCAACAATTTTCCACTCTTTCCCTACTTAGATCCAGGCTCCAACTCCTTGTTTCGTTCCCAAATATCTACCAATTTGATTGCTATATGGTATCTTGGGTGGGCTTGATGATAGAATGAAAGTCTCTTAAACTTTTTCATTAGGTGTATCTTTGGCATACCTAGGTACTCCCAGGTACTGTCTTTACCAAGATTTATAGTTTTTTCTTCCTACCTAACATAGACTATATTCCCTTGGTTCCTTTCTTTATACTATCTAAAATTATTGGAGAATGATTTTAGGTAGCAGTAAAAAGTTCATAAATGAACTTCCCTTTTTAATATCGCTTCTGTCTATTCCCAACAGACTGGGTCCTGAGACTTTGACCTCTCATAGAACTGCAGCTTTTTGCCATTTTTTCCTAGCTCGTACCCCAGGCTTTTGGACTTTCCTATACCCAAATATTAGTTGTGTTCCTTCTTTCTTCATAATCAAATCACATCTTTGTCAGCATCTCCTGTCCATTGGGACTCAATAGCCGAGACTTACCATTAAAACTGATTGTTTTTTTTTCCAGACAATTATTCAGGTTTACAGAATGAAAAACCATGTATACTTCAATGATTGTTGTGTGTGTTAGCATGTGGAATGAATATGAGTGAATTGGACTCGTAAGTGGTGCAAATGTGTGCTTTTATACATGGTTGTTCTTGAAAGTGAGAGAGATAGAGTGAGAGAGAAAGAAAGAGAGTGAGAGGGAGAAGAAGAAAAATACAAAGAAAGTTTCTCTAGTACATATATGACTTTTTCTATTTTTTCAATAATAAAATTAACCATTACCTTTTCTCAAATCAAAATGTTATCTTTCAATAATTTTTGATGTCAGCCTCATGAAAAATTTATTTTTATTTAATCTTAATAATCAAATTTCTTCTTTTTTATGTATAAGTTTTTTTTTTTTTTTTTTTTTTTTTTTTTTTTTTTTTTTTTTTTTTTTTTTTTTTTTTTTTTTTTTACAATATTTCCCTTGTAAATACCTGGCACTTAAATATTTGAGTCACTTCAATGGTGACTGAGTAGTACAAGAGAATATTTTACAATCACCTGGAATGATAATAGGACTACTTCAAAGCAGTTTATTAAATATATAATATAAATCTATATAATTCTATAAATACTTTTGTATTATTAGGGCAATAATAGAAGTTACATGAACAGTGAAAGTAAAAATTATATAAGATAAGTTAAGAAAAATATTTTACCTTTGGAGCCTTCACTACTGTCAAATTTAAGGATCATAATGGTTTTTAAAGAAGAGTATACACTAAGAATGCAAAGCAACTCAATCAAATTTAATTAAGTATATTTAGATACTATTTATTTAATATAATATAAAAACAGTTTTAGTAGTGGATTAATGATATTTATTATTTCAAGACATTAATAATAAAAACAGAGTACAGAATCACAGATTAACATTATTAAGATTTTCTAGAAATATCATAGTTGATTCAACTAAAAGATTAAAATCCAATTCTGCTAAGCTGGCTGTGAAAATAAATACAAGTTCTAATTGGTAATTACACATATAATAAAATCAATAGTTCAAGTCAATTATTAATTTCCTCACAGAAAACAAACAAATCACATAAAATAAATTATTATTATCATGTTTAAATAAATATGTAAAGGGTAAGAAAAACAGTAGCAAATTACTTTGTCTAACTACTTTTTTCTGGACTAAAAATGAGACTAAGCCATTGCATTCTTTCAAGGCCAATAAAATGCTGATCAATAGCGCTTATCATTGGCCCATTACATGAAAACTCGAACAAAGTTTACTGATGCTGAAAAAAGATGGTAAAGAATCTCCATAGATTAAACCATTTTAATTTATTATAATTAGAAATAGACAGGGACTTGACACCTTAAGTTGCCATTGTATCTTTTTTTTTAGGAGCTTATTTCTCAGGCTCCTCATACACATGCCCCTTATTCACTTTCAGGATAAGGCCATCTTCAGCATGATTGGTTACATATTCAATAGCTATTTACACAGTTAATAGAAATGATGGTCTACAAAATTTCTACACCTTGAATAAACTGGTAAATGAACATCTCATAATAAAATGAAATCTGTACATGATCTGTATAAGTATATGAACATCTCTAATAATGAAATATCATTGTGAGATGTTCATATAAATTAATTAAATTATACTATATGATAAAATTATCCCTAATATATTTATGATGCTCAAAAATAGCTTAACTTGGCTTCTCTTCAGTAAGCTTTGAATCATGTTAAAATAATTGTCGTGAGTTCTAATTCTAGTATGCATGAGATCATGATCATGGTTGCTAATGAACAGGATGATTTCTTATTAACATATTTCTGATTAATGAAGGTGTTAATTGCCAACTTGGGTATCCAATATATTACACAACTTGGGGAAGGGGAATGAGAGAATTTTTCAATAATTATAAGAAAGAATTTCATATCTTTTAATATGGACGCTTTGGCCTTTTACATGTATTCTTAATTATGAGTAGAGAATTTGTTGGGGTTCGGTCAAGGTTTGATCCAAGAAATATAATTTAAAAAAATGTATTTTCTATTATATTCCAAGGTTTTAGCTTACACTGTAAGCCATCTTCAGAGCTATCATGAAGGCAAGAGGTGACGAGTTGTCACCTGGATCAAATCTTCATGGCTGATTTAATTTTTATTTTAATTATGGATATTGGGGGGCGCCAGGATAGCTCAGGGGATCCGTACAGGTCTCGCAATCCTGACGCTGCGGGTTCAATCCCGCCCAGGTCAATCTTTCATTTATATATAGAAACTTGTCCTGAGTCATGGGTGTTTAGAATGGGGTGGCAACCTGTAGATAGCCCCTCCCTCCAATGACCCTAAGTGGTTGCAAGGGAGGCTAACACAGAAAAAAAAAAAAAAAAAAATATGGATATTGCTCTTCTTATCATTGCAATTACATGTAACAGGTGCTTTAAAAAGGAAATATATTTAATATTTAAAACTGAATGAAAAACACTGGGTCTTAAAGAGACCAAAGGACTGCCAGACATTGGGATAATGTACACATTCTGGTCAGGAGACTCCCCTAGACCAGTACAGATTCTTGCACTCCTTCCTTTGCATCTTTCCTACTTCTACATAGAAGAACCTCACAGTATGATAAGTAAAGGAAATTTCTACAATCAGTAACAAAATTGGATGAGGCTGATATAAAATGATTTCTTTATTCCTTATAAATGTGGGTCTAGTCTTTATTATATGAAGCTAATTGATAACTAAAAACCTAATATTGATTTAAAGACAATAGAAGAAGGTGAACTATATTAAAACAATTAATGCTTGGAGACAGTAAACAAAAATAAACTGAATAGACAATTTAAAAAGTTAATATAAATACTAAAATGAGGGTAATTGGAAATATATTTAGAGCATACCAATGCTATTAAAAATAACAGAATTGTTAGAATAATTCAAAGGATTCCATAATTAGCAAGTGGCAATAATGCCAAGATGTAAAATTGATTAAAAAGGCATTCCTTAAATAAACAAAAGGATGACTAGGGTCCATAAGCTCAAATTCTGAGTGATATATCGCATATCTATAGATACTGATTAAGGATCTATAGATCATGATTCTTCGCCCTTGGCTTTAAGGGAGTAAGCAGTTTCCAATTATTTAATTTGTCATTATCAATTCTTTTTCTTCATTAAATAGGGGAGTATAGCAACGTTCCACCATCAGGGAAATTTAAAATCCATATAATTTCACATTAAAAGAATGTTATACATTACCTTTTGCTGTAAGAAGATCTAGGAATGTGTCTAAAGGAGGATAGGTCTTCTGATTTTGATCAGATCCTGTAGGATTAAAATAATGATATATATAAAGGTTTAATTATGTAAATAAGCAATATTTATATAGTTTCAATGTTTCCAGGTTTATTTAAATGTTTAATATTCAAGCTAACTGTAAATTGAATGATTTTCTATTTTGGGAGTGTCTTAAGACCATAATTTCTTTAAAGATAAATCAAGAGTTTATAAAATAAAATAAATAAAAATCAGAATTTATGACTTATAGTTTTAGAAAACTTTGAAAAATAGGTTTTTCCTTTCAGAAAATCATAAATAATTGGGTATTTTTTCCAAAAATTAAATACTAAGCTATATTATTGATATTGTAATTATAATTTACTGAATAATATAAAAGGTGTTGCCCTACATATTGTACTTTGTGAGTTAGATTGAGTCATAGGATGAGAGTGTACTGAGCTTATAATTATCAAGTATTTATTGAGTATTAAATCATATTAATCCATGGGCTTAAATGACCTGTAGCAGGATTTTTAATGTTTTTTTGTTAATGTATTACATATAATTATATTTGTGGATAGAGCGTACATTCATTCATCACAAACTTAATTATTGAATTTTTCTTAATGAATTGGTAAATAACAAATGAAAAATAGAAAATGAATATACTGAGTTTATATGAATGTGAATGCTAACTTTTCTTTATGTATAAGATGTATTATTAAGGTAGAAAGTGTGATGTAGTCACCAGGCTCTGTACATTGTGACTTGTATGAATTGGAGTGTGTCCAATATTGATCTGAGGTAGGGTTAAAAAAGGACTAAAATGTCTTAAACTGAGTTCAAAACAAATTTTTTTTTTCTCAATAATTTAGAATTAATAGATTGCAAAACTCATGTAAATTATGGTATACTTATTTATAGTAAATTATTACATATAGTGAATTAGATTAGGTATACAATCAATTGTTTTTTTCATAAGGCTTTCATAAGACCTTAAGACTGCAATGTATGAAATATACAAATTGATGACAAATATATTGCAGTGTTTTAATTATATTCACACATTAAAATAATGCTATATAATTTTTTTATATTATGCATATAATAAACTGGGGCTTCTTTATATTTAAAACAAAATTTGAAGAAGTTTTATTTAAATCATACAGGGAGCTAGAAAAAAAAAACTCTTTACCTCAGCCAGGGATCGAACCCGGGTCCCCCACTATCCAGGTGGGTGCGTTAACCAACTACTCCACTGAGGGAGTGAGAATAATTGTAGTTCTCTGCACTTCACTTCACTCCGAGTCTGACCGCCAAGTATGACAAATATATCACCTTGTACTCGGCAGAGCTAAAATTGCTAGCTATTTATTTGACTCTCATTTGGTAAAGGGCCACTACCTGACACTCAAATCATGTTAATAATTGAGGTAAGTATTCCCACATTCCATTAATTATCGAATAATTGTATGAATTATTGAATCATACAGGGAACTAGAAAAAAACTCTCTACCTCAGCCGGGGATTGAACCCGGGTCCCCCACTATCCGGGCGGGTGCGTTAACAGAGGGGGTTTCTAGTTCCCCACACTGAAATGTGCGGTAGAGAGTTTTTTTTTCTAGCTCACTGTACGATTCAAATAAATAATGAAATGTGGGATTACTTTACCACAATTATCATCATGATTTTTATGAAGTTTTAATTTTCAGTTAATTCTATGTTTATTTGATTTTACTTTTATTCAATTGTACATCTTACTTTGAGCCCTATAGTGCTTATAAAAATAATTTATACCCTAGTTTTAGCCAAATAAACCAGGAATTTTATTAAAGTGGGAAAGAAACAATACTAAAATTCAAGATTCTAATTTTGTATACCTTTTGAAACATAGTGTCTAGAGGGATAAGTTCTCGGTTCAAAACCAGATAATATGCTCATTGAATGTTCCCTAGCTCTTAAAATAAGGCTTGTAGGATGAGGCCATTGGTTTAATAGTCTTTTTGCTCTTGAACGAGGTAATAATTGAAGTAATCTCAGTTTTTTTGTCACTCCAATAATGTCATCACCAACATCTGAAAAATATATTGTTTATTATACAAGATGCTCTAACATTAACACAAATATAAAATTAACACACTTATCTATAATTTAAAAAAAAAGTTTTTTTTATTATTAATTTAGATAACTTGTAAAAATTATGGTCAGTGAGGCAAAAAAAAAATCCATGATTTAAAAAAAAAAAAATTACTTTGGTCTTTGTTTCGAATTCATCCCAGATCGTGCCTCATCTTCTTTAACTACTTGCTTTAAAATCTTTCTGTTTCTGATAAATTCTTTCCATAAAGCCTGATCTTCAAGGTCTTGATTTGCTGCTCCAGTGCCTGCAGATCCCTGTCTTGAAGGAGCAGCTCTGTCTCTACTTGCTGGAGGTTACCCGATCAAACATAACTCTGAGATATCAGAGAAGCAATCTCTCAGATAGCATGGGTGCTGCACATACATGGTGGCCATATTATACCAATTGGCCCAGGATGCTCTCTCAAATCTCCTCACAAAGGTCCTTATGTCTTCCTGCACAATACCAGTGATAGTTGGAAGGGAGGCTAGCCTACATCAACCACACTTGTCATGACTAGTCTCTTTTCCAACCTATCCTTGATTCTCATTAAATAAATTACGCCTACCCCAACTCCTCCACCAATGCCGTGACCCTCACTAGAAGAGTGCATAAATTTTTTTAGTAGGAGAGGTAAGTGGGATAAAACTCATACTGAGAATGATGGGAAGTTGTATCGAGGTTAATTTTACATGACAATTAACAGCTAGCTAGAACTGAATATAAGCAAGGACTTATCTTAACTCCCTCACACTGCCCTTAGATAGGTTTCTATCTCCCCGCCTGATCGAAGGCAATAGGAAGGAGAGATAAACCTCAAGATCCTCCACTGCCTAACTCAGAAACCAGCACTGTTTTACCAACAATAGTAAAACGCTTCCACTTCCTCTTCCACATTCTCCTAACTCTTTGTGGCAATATAATTTCAGTAGCTGACTAGATTGAGGACGCACTAAGTCTTTATATTAATTTGATTGGGCCATTTTCAAAAATAGTTTTCCATCTATAAGAATTATAAATAATAAAGTTATAAAATTAAGAAGGTTGTATGATTTATAATAAAAGCAGGAGGACTCATTACTGTTGGAAAGATTCTTACAATAATAATCAGGTGAGGATTTTGAGAGGTCAAAAACCATTAAAAAATGTAATGATAATTGATTAAAGTTGTAAATTTATGCATAATAAAAATATTTGATGGTTAATTTTTTTAATTAGATCGATGAGCTACTTTTTAAAGAACAAATGAAATACATGGTTTATGAGGTAAAGAAAACGTTCATATGGTTAGATTTTAAGAACATGGATGGTGAATATTTGAATAAAATTAAAATATACATAGGTTATGAGTTTTCTTTATGTATAAGA
>KZ807107.1:498357-522439 GCA_000696205.2 Oncopeltus fasciatus
ATATATGCCTTTTATTTAAAATATTGATTGGAATATACAGCATAGAAGCAAAACAATAGAGTGTAGGGTATGGCACTACCAACTACCCAGATTAAAAATAGGGTCAGGCCTTTTAGATAACATTTTTCACTAATGGCTTAACAAGTGAATGAAATAACACATACGGCCTATTGTCTTTACAATAATCCCATTGTATTATGATCCACAGTTAACTACTTTTCATTAATTACTTAGCATTTCCTTTTATTAGCGTTAATATAATAAAGAGGGGAGATTACATTTTTTTTATCACCTACTTATTTTTGTCTATGGATTAATGGACTAGTTTTATACTTCATTAGTAATATTTATACCAACATGCCCCACATCACTTATTTAAATACTGCTAAAAGCACTTGATACATAAGTAGATAATTAATTCAGATATAATTTTACACAATTTTACAGTTAATAACATAAATGCTAATAAATTATTATCAATATAGTATAATATGATATTTATACAATCAGTGCTCCTCTTATCTGCTTAAAGAAAGAAATATGAGGTTGATGTTTCATTCACAGTTAAATAATAGTGAAGAACAAATTAATTATTTAAAATATTGCAAAGAGTTAAATGGCGAGATGCNAATATGTAATAAAATACAATCAGGAAACGTGAAGGATTACTCACTCCAAGTCCTCACAAGAAGGTAACTTTAGAACAAGATCGGCTGCCAAGAAAAGAAGAAGATTCAACTCCCTAGTCTGGAAAATGAGAAGAGAAGACAAAAAGATACAGTGGGGTTTGTGCAAAAAACCGACCCCCTGGAGAAATATCGATAAGCTTCCCTTATTATGGTCACAAATGAAAAACTAAAAGTTATCGAGATAAATATCTATCATGCTAAAGGCAATTCATGTGTTCTAAGCAAATGATTTACCCATGATAACATTAGTAAACAGCTGATTAATTAGGGGAAGTTCAGAGACCTCAACTAAAAGTACTAAAACAGACAGACCAAAAGCTGCAATAGTAGTAAATAATTTAACAAAATTTTATCTTGTTCCAAAGATCACCTCTGACCTATCAGTGGTTGTGAAGAAGGCAAGGACCATTTCTATGAGCAACTGGAACAAACTTCTGACTAGTGTCAGAACTGATATTTGAAGATCTTAGCTGGAGACTGTAACACAAAAAAATGAAAGAGAAAAGGCCATATTCCTCCTAGGCTGTCTTCAAGATCAAAGCAATGATAACGGCACAAGGCTCATACATTTTGCATCCCATATAGTTTTTGATACAGCCAATGTTGAAGCTCCCTGGTCTAGCTTTGCAACCTCAAAGCATGAAATTGTCGCCTGTATTTTAGGGCTGAAAAAAAAAATAACCCAGATCTCCATAGTTTGAAGCTAATGCTTAAAATTTAGCATACAGGGCAATACTAAAAAGATTTGTAAGGCTGTGGAGGATTATGAATGTAATGAAACAGGGGGGAGGAAAAATGTCTGGAGAAGAAAAAATAATTATATAAAAAAAAAAGAATCTATGCATATTTCCAATATTTCATTTCATCACACTAGCTTCAGATGTGGACAGACTTCTTGGAAACAACCGGCATAAAAGGATGATAAAGAAGAAGAAAATAAGTACTGATGGAGGTAAATTTAGAAATAAAAAAAATATTGATTATTAACAATAATTTAGTCAAACAGAAAAAAAAATTGATTATACTGTGACTATGAAATATAGAAAGCCTTGGTAAGGTCAATGTTTAATTACTCATTGATTAATATCTTTAAAAAAATAAATTACCTTCTTTATGAACAAATATCAAAAATCTATCAACAACACCCTTTTTTCTGTACAAAAATTGTGACATTACTTGATGATGACTTCGAACTTTAACCACATTATCAATTTTTGATATAATTGACAATGGTAAGGCTTGAAAATTATAACTAGTGATGTACTCATCATTTTCATCTAGTTCATCTTTTCTCAACTTCGATACATATACTGAAAAAAAGAGATATAATTACTACATAAGAAAATATTCAAAAAAATAATTGAAGTAAATGTTATAATCTCTGTAATTTTTTAATAATACTTTAAATTTACTATTTTATTAGTAGGTTTGGGATACCAGTAGTAAGGAGAGATACTTTCAATCCCCCATCTTTTTATCACAATTCTCGAACTAACTAATGAATGAAGTGCCAACTAATATTGAAGAAAAACAAGAAGTCCGACTTAATACACAAAATTGTCCAATTTGAGCTTGAAATATGGATTTTAATTAAGAAACTTAAATATAAAATATGCACATTAACAGTCCAATATAAGATATAAAAAGATGTATCTTTTTTAAATAATGATTTTGTTTGGGTATTTAATCCCACATTAAATTTTATACAAGAAATGCAAGGGAGTTAAAATTTAAAGAATCTTGCTACCTCAGCGGGGACTCGAACCCGGAGCAGGAAACCCGGGCTCGAGTCTTGGCTGAGGTAACAAGATTTTTTATTCTAACTCCCTTGCATTTCTTGTATAAAAAGATATATTTTCTGTTTTTAGATTCCTCTGAAGTACCACGTAAACCCTAATTTAATTGTTTTAAAATTAGCATCGTTAATGCATCAAATTAGCTCTCACATATGAACTTTACTAACAGTCAAAAATCATTAAAAGTAAACAGTTTTAAAAAGGAGAGTTTGTTGACCATAGAAATTATTCTAAGATGTTTGTAGTTGGGGTTCGGTCGAGGTAGATCCAAAAAAACACAAATTAAAAAAATGTATTTTTTTAATACAGGATTATCTGCCAACGTTTCGGCTTACATTACATCCTAGTCATGGAAATGTGAACTTAGGGACAGGATGTCCTCTCTCATCTTCATGATAGCCCTGAAGATGGCTTACAATGTAAGCCGAAACGTTGGCAGATAATCCTGTATTAAAAAAATACATTTTTTTAATTTGTGTTTTTTTTTATCTACCTCGACCGAACCCCAACTAAAATCATCTTAGAGTAAACAGTTTTATTTAAAACTGCATAAAAATATGGTAACCTTACAACAAATCTTTTTTTTTTTTTAATAAATGTTAAGAAGAAGAAGAAGAAAATAAACTTATTCTGGGACTAACAGAGTCCCCTTGAGTAACATAGGTGAATTTCACATAAGGCCTTTTCTGACTAAAAAAATATACATAATTATAAATAAATAAAACAAAAATTATTTATACAAGAAATAGTAAAAATTAAATAAAAACGTAAACAAAAATAACATTTCCTCGAGGCTGATGAGTTAATAATCTATAACAATATGACTGGGGAAAGAGAAAGAAAAAAGAAAAAACAGTGAGCCTATAACAAGTTTAGGAAAAAAAAAAATAATGCAATGTGAAGTACCCAATAAAAGAAAACACCAAATCACACTTTACCCACACTAATTCCATTATTTTACATACATATCACAAGCCCATAAAATTAATTCAATCATTAATAAGCAAAAATCATAGTTAGGAAGATTCAGTTTGGATGGGTAGAAGATGCTGAAAAAAAAGGGATTTGAAAATGGAAAGAGAAGGAAGCATGTCGAATTTTTGAGGGTAGGGAATTCCAATGGCTAGCTGCCTGAGCTAGGAAAGAGCAGTGAAATGAAGCAGTTCTATAAGTGGGAGTGTAAAGATCAGAGGTACGGGATCTAGTGGCGTGAACGGACTGAGGAGGCGAAGGTAAGGAGTTCATAAATTTAAGAAGGAGAATGTGTGGAGCCAGCATTATAAAGGAAGGAACCAAGGAATTAAAGTCTGCGGTAGGAAGGAAACAACCACTTTAAATCAGTATATAGGCCGGTTACCCGGGAATTCCTAGGTGAGCCGAAGACAAACCTAACGCAACAGGTTAAGAGGTGCTTTAGTCTATCATCAAGCCCACACAAGACGCCACCATATACCACACAGCAATAATCAAAATGGGGGAGAATAAGTGAAGAAACAAGGAGTTGGCGCATAGATCTGGGTAGGAAAAGAGCTGAGCGTCAGAATTGTTGGAGAGAGGCAAAATAGAGCCGGGATATTTGGGAAATGTGAAGCTTCCAGGAGAAGTTCTGGTCAAAGGTTACACTGAGGTTTCTAACTGAGGAAGAGAAGGAAATAGGAGTATTATTAATGGTAAAATTAGGTAGGGTAGGAAGGGAACTTAATTGGGAAATGGAACCTAATAGAATTGCCTTTGACTTTGCCGCATTCAAACATAATCTGTTTTGAACAGCCCAGCTATTGATTTTCTTGAGCTCGCTTTGGATCAAATTCACAGCCGCACTCAGTTCCGAAGGGGGAAATCATCGGCATAAAGATGGTAAGAACAATACTGGAGGTCATTAATGAAGGCACAGAAAAGGGAAGAGGACAGATTAGAGCCCTGAGGGACTCCTGCAGAAGTAGGAAGGGAAGATGAGATAGGTTTTTCTGAATAGAAATAACTTGAGAGTGTTGGGACAAGAAAGAATGAAACCAAAGGAGCGCACTGTTGGAGAAGGATAGGTTTTCAAGTTTGGATAGAAGTATGGAGTGATCAACTGTATCAAAAGCTTTTGAGAAGTCCAATAAGATGAGGATTGTGACTTTTTGCTCTTCCATCGCACGCTGAATATCAGTAATGATCTTCACTAGAGCAGACTTAGTGAAAAATCCAGGTCGGATGTCAGACTGTAAAGGATCGAAGAGCTGGTTGCTTACCAGGAACAGCGACATTTGAGTTAGTTTCTCAAGTGGTTTGAAGAGATTAGAGAATATGGATATTTGGCAGAAATCATTGAGCGAAGAAGGAGTAGGGATTTTACTTAGAGGCTTAACAATGGCTTTTTTCCATGCTTTAGGGAAGACTGAATTTTGTAATGAAAAATTATAGACGTGGACGAGTACTGGAAGGATGACTGGTAGGCATAATTTTATAAAATGAATTGGGAGACCATCGTGTCCTACAGCCTTTGTTGGGATTTTCATAATGGTTTCTAATATGTCGGAGGGGGTAATATAGGAAAAATAAAAGTTTTATATATTTTATTAGGTAATTGATATGACAGAGGTAAGGAAGATGCTGAAGAAAAATGAGCATTGAATTCATCTGGGGTTGCTCTGGTAGACCTACAGAGAGGAAGACGACAATGCAAGTCCCATTTAGATTTAGATCAGGAGCAGAGGACAAAGCATCGTGAAAATAGGTACTCTTTGCCTTCCTTATTACTGATTGAGCCTGATTCCAGAGCTTCTGGTACATTAAAAAGTCATCTAGGATTCGTGAGTCGAACGCCTTCTGACAGCCTCTCAATGCCTTCTTAGCTCGCAAATCTCTTCACTCAACCGCCCGCTCGGTGGGCGACATTGAGAGCAGTTTTAATAGGAGCTTGCTTATTGAGAATGGTGAGAAGATTTTTCCTGAGGAAATCGACCATGGTATCACTGGATCCCCTGAAAACACTGGATCCCAGTCAACTGCTTCCAGATTGTCCTGAATGGTCTCAAATGTAAGTTGCTCAGTTTTTTTAAAGGATACATATTTTGGAGTGAATAATGAGGTAGTTAAGTTATAGAACAGCTGAATCATATCATGATTGGATAGGAAGCTTAAAGGGTGTTGGGATGAAGAAATGAGATTTTCAGAGGAATCAATGACAAAAATGTCCAGCCAAGTGTTGGAAAATTGCGAGTGATGTGTAGAGGAAAAAGGAACAGTGAATAAGTTAAGGGAAGAAAACAAATTCTCGAAATATATCTTGTCTGAGGAAATTGGAATTAAAATCTCGCTACAAATAATGATGTTTGAGAAGAAGGGAACAGTATTTTGCAATGAGGTCTCAAACGAGAGGTCTAATGGTGTTTGGGGAGGGCGATAAACCACCATGTACAGTATATGTTGAGAATCAATACAAATTTCTGTAAAAAGGAATTCAATATGGGGATTAATTGAGGTGGGGAGCATTAAAGGATCCGGGCTCGCATACGCTCATGAACATAAAGGCCAACGCCCCCACCCATGCGATCTTCTCGATCATGATGCAAGAAGGAGTAGTTAGGAAGGCTTATTACTGAGGTAGGGATATCGGGTTTTAGCCAGGTTTCTGATACAGCTATTATGTGGTAAAAATCATCAGTGAAGTAATCCTGGAACTCATCAAAGTCTGCAGGAAGGGACTGAGCATTAACATGACACATTATTAGGATACTAGTCATGTAAGGGAATACAATAGGATAAAAGTAAAAGCGCTGTAATAGTTCTGAGCATACACATAGAGTAATATGGAATTGTTATAAAAAGTGAAAAGGAAAGAAAATATACTAAAAAATGAAAGCCTCTGAAATTTGAAAGTGAGTTAAAGAAAAAATTTACATAATACAACACAAATAATAAAAATATAAATTTAAAGAAAAATAATTCATATAGNCAAAAAATTATTTACAAAAGAAATAATAAAAATTAAACAAATACTTAAACAAAAATAACATTTTGTTGAGGCTTATGAGTTAACAATAAGAGGGCGGTTTTAATAGGAGCATGCTTATTGGGAAAGGTGAGGAGATTTTTTGTGATGAAATCGACCATGGTATCAATGGAAGCCCCTGAAAACACTGGATTCCAATCAACTGCTTCCAGGTCATCCTGAATGGTCTAATATGTAAGATGCTCAGTTTTTCGAAAGAATACATATTTCGGAGTGAATATTGAGGTATTCAAGTTATAGGACAGTTGAATTATATCATGATTGGATAGGAAGCTTAAAGGGTGTTGGGATGAAGAAATGAGATTTTCAGAGTAATCGTTGACAAAAATTTCCAGCCAAGTGTTGGAGAATTGGGAGTGATGTGTAGAGAAAAAAGGAACAGTGAATAAGTTAAGGGAAAGAAACAAATTCTCGAAATATATCTTGTATGAGGAGTTTGAAAAAAAATTTGAATTAAAATCGCCACAAATAATAATGTTTGAGAAGAAGGGGACAATATTTTGCAATGAAGTCTCAAAGGAGAGGTGTAACAGGGTTTGGGGAGGGCGATAAACCACCACGTACAGGATGTTGAGAATCAATAAAAATATCTTTAAAAAGGAATTCAATATGTGGATTAATTGAGGCGTGGGAGCATTCAAGGATCCGGGCTCCCATACTCTCATGAACATAAACATGAACTTCATTAACATAAAGGCCAACGCCTAGTGGGTGGGGACCCATGCGATTCTATCGATCATGACGCAGGAGAGAGTAGTTAAATAGGCTTATTATTGAGGAAGGGATATCGGGTTTTAGCCAGGTTTCTAGTACAGCTATTACGTGATAAAAATTATCAGTGAAGTATTCCTGGAACTCATCAAAGTGTGCAGGAGGGGGCTGGGCGTTAACATGACACATTGTCAGGACACTAGTCATGTAAGGGAATACGATAGGGTAAAAATAAAAGCGCTAATATAGTTCTGAACATACACATAGAGAAATATGTAATTGTTGTAAAAAGTGAAAAAGAAAGTGAAGATATACTAAAAAATGAAAGCCTCTGAAATTTGAAAGTGAGTTAAAGAAAAAATTTACATAATACAACACAAATAATAAAAATATAAATTTAAACAAAAATAATTCATATAGCAAAGAGTGCGTGTACAATGGTGGAAAGCTCCGTCCGGTCCAGCCTGTGGGACAGCGAAGGTCACAAAGTCGAAGGCGTCATCCGAAGATGACCACATCCTCAGGGTTGTTGACTATAACGACTGGACAGCCATCACCTCGTCGACAACGAACTCTTCCTCCTCCAAACCAGACATACTTCAATTTTCCTGCTGCTCTCTTTTGCCTGGCAAGGCAATAGAGACGCTTGTTCATGCTACTCATTTCCTCGCTTACGTAAATAGCGTGGCTGTCATTTTCTTCCCAGCCTATGTGCCTAGTAGAGAAATCTCGCTTGACCTTTCTCAGCCTTACAAATTCATCTCTCACTGACTGGTGAACAAACTTGGCAATGATAACAGGAGGTCGAGGGTCAGGACAACTTGGCCTGTTTCTCACCACCTTGTTAAAGTCCTCTGGAGCAAGCTTCAGACCGAGGCCAGCCCCCATACTCATCATTAGGGCCTCAGGCAACTCACCAGGGCACAGGTATCCCTTGAACTTCTACAGATCTACATTTCAGCTCTTGCTCATCTCTATTCATCCCCACCGCCAAATCTGTTATCCTGTTTCTCAAAGCTTTGTTTTCCTCATTCAGCCATAAAAAGTGCTCACTCTGAACTTCTATGCTTTCCTCGATTTTTATTAGGTGACTTTGAAGGAAAAGCTTTTATTTATCGATAAAAGAGTACCCTGGACGGGAGTTGAACCCGCAGCATAAGGATTGGGAGATCCGAACAGATCCAGTAAGCTAATCTGGTGTCCCTAACAACAGACTCTATTTCTGTGGTTTAGTACTATAATCTAAATTATAATTCAGTAATCTGTACCTTCAGTATCCATATGATATACTTTCTAATCAAGCTGAACAAAAAGGGAAAAATTATACTTACTCAGTATAGTTCTTGATGAATTAATGGATGCTTGAACAACATTAATACTTTTGTCGAATGTATAAATAACCTAAAACAAAAATAAAATAAAATAATGTTTATAAGTGTGCATGAAATACAAAAAATATATGATTATTTTTGTAAAATAAGCAATTATATATTAAAATGGTTAATACAAATACTCTGCATAAACTAAGCAGATTACTCATGTTTCATTAAAGTTAAGCATAAATGGTAGTAAAAAACTTATTTCATCTAAAAGGTCGGAGAGAGCAATGAGTAAAAAAGGTGAGATTAGGATGGCTCGAGAATGTTCTGGAGGGAAGAATGAGGGAAGCGCTTAATGCAGTAGTCATATCCACTTTAGTAACAGTTTTTTTGTATAATTTTAACAGAATATAAATGTATAAATATATTCAATGAATAAAGATTTTGGTATTTCTCTAAACGACCCTAACACTAAACCGATTTCAGCCAAGAATGAATTTATTTAACGTTCTAAAAGAATAAAACAATGAATACTTTCAATACTTAAAAGAGTAAGAGCCCCCCCCCCCAAACCAAAGTCATTTGTATACATGTTATAGAATATAAATACTTGAAAATTACATTTCACACCTATTGCGTTCAATAGAACATTTAATGTTTATTAAATGTTTACATAAATTTACCAATAAATAGATTATTAGCTCTCTCTAAAGAGGATAATTTGGTCTCCCTTTAAGTATTCCCCACCAATTCAGCTATTAAATGAATTGCAGAAAAAAACTTAAATACCGAGTATGGTTTATTTATTTTAAAATTGCGACAAATATATATATATATATATTGAACATACCATAATTTTAGTAACCATAAAAATTATTAAGTACCAAAATGATAGCTTGATTTCATTCAAGGAAATCTACAAAAATTGACTGTGGAGTGGCAATATCTTCATTACTCAATACCCTCTATTGATACTCTATAAAAATATAGCCAGAATTTTACAGTTAACCACTGTAGGTCCAGATTGGTCACAATAAAGTCTGGCAAAGTCTTCATTTGTAAGCTGAGAACGATCTAATTTATTGGTATTTCCGATTTTTTGCACCATAGCTGGACTGCTTCAATGTGCCCCTGTATGATATTAGAAGCGGTTGTGGGCTAGAGATTGCAAGAGAAAATTTTGCCTAGTAAACTGTGAAGAGGGCCAAAAGAGTGTTTGGATGAGTGGAGGGCAGTGTGGAGGATGAAAGGATAGGCACAAGCAGATTTCACTAAGAAAAACCATTACACAGTAGACCTTAACTGATCAGAGTAGTCTAATTCTCCTTAGAAAAACAAGTATTGCTTGTAAAATAAGACTTGAAGATTACATACATGGTTCTTAAGAATAGGATTTCAGTTTATACAAAATACTGTTTCGAGATAAACTCAGACTCTTAAGAGACTAAACAGGACAGTACTCATTTTGTTCAAATACACTTTGTTTCAGAGAAAGAGTGAAAATAAACTTATAATTAATTAATTTTGAATAAACTACAAGGGAGGGAAGACCCCAGAAGCCTAAATAGCTGCCAGATAGAAAATAACAGAAATGAGGATTGTGAGGAGAAAAATTACCTATTTTAGAAGAAGCCTTTTGGTCATCAAAACACATCAAAGGAGGTCATCTCCTGAAAATCTTTGACACTTGAAGGAGGAACTATGGAGTGGTAGCTTACGACAATGATCCAGCTGGCATAGTGGTTAACAACTCAAATAGTGAAATAATGGATAAGGCCCAAGAAATGGTAAACTTCATTCATAAATGGTGTGCTAGGAACGAAATGAGGTGTTCAGCACTAAAAAAAATGGCCACCGCAACCAAAGGTTTTCATAATTGACATCCTACTACGTACGATTCAACCGAGTACCCAAAGAAAATAGTGTACTTAGGTGTCACGATATCTCCAAGCTCACGCTGGGAACTTATATCACAACATGATACTTATTAAACTCTCGTTGGATATGAGAGGTCTCCCATTCAACCACACAAATACCACTTATGAGGCGTAATGTAAGGAAAAATATTAAGTGTGTGTGCTGTCTGAAGGGAACTCCTTATATGTTGCTCGGCAGAAAATAATTTTGAAACGCTAGAGAGCCGCAAGATTAAACATGGCCTATATAAATGCCTCGACGAAAGACTTGTAGCTTTTAGAGGAGGCATCGACATGTGATTTAATACTCGACACCCTCATGACAAAAATATATGTGATACAAGGGAACTGCCCCAGCAGTTGGACAGAAGAAAACTCATTAGACTAAGCAAAATACATTCCTACCCATACCCCTCGTAGTATGGCGTATGTTTCATAAAGGCTTTGGTACATATATAGTTAAAAAGGTACATGGTTACTCATTAGTTAGCAATTATATTTGTAACTAATGAATGCAAATCAAGTGTTTTGTTTCCTCCTTTCAAAAAATATTTTCAAGTATTATCAGCCACAGAATTACTAATAAAATATTAACAAAAAATCAATAAAGTGAATCAATAGTGATGATTGAGTCTACAGATAGTCCTCACATTACTAATTGTATACAGTTTAATACTCTTACAGCACAATTCTTCTATTTTCTTTTTTAGTTATTGCTAATGTAAAATATAACCCTTTACACATATAATAAATGAAATTTATTTATTATGTTTGGTTCTATTTAACGATTTTCTAATTTTAAAGCTAGAATTCACCTTTAGCTTATAAATTACTCACAGCATTTACAATTTTCCTCCTAACAGTGTTAGTTATGAACAATATTTTCTATTCCAATTCCAATACGATGTTTGATCATACAAATTGTATAATAAATATTTAAAAACAGCTTACAACGGTTTCCATCCCTGGTGTTTGTTTATAGCTCCAATCCTTATTCAGTTTTTTTTTTTTTTTTTTTTTAAGGATATAGCTATTAGAATTATTTAAAGACTGTTTCTAATAATTCTTAAATAATAAGAAAAACAACAAAGTTAAAGTAATTTGGAAAAGAAGGAAGACCTGGACAGTTCATGGAACCAATTTTACCAAAGTGAGCATAAATAAAGTAAATAAGTTCAGCTAATTTCAGAGGGGCCCACTCTTAAAATCAATATCAATATCAATCAGAGAAAAGAATATATTTTCTAAAAGTATTATTAAAGTACTAGAACACTTTCTAGATTTTAAAAACATTACCTCAAAACTCTTATCTACATCTTTAAAGAGGCCTATAGATGTAAAGCTATAGTTTTCTTCTTTGTTCAACATTTCCCAACTGACAATTAAGGTGCCATCCTGCTCCTGACCAATTAGTTTCCATCCATAAGAGTTAGCTGAAAATGTATTAAACCATTTAAAGCAGAATGACACATAATCTCTAATATTATCCAACTATTAATTCATGAAACTGATAGATTGATTCCTTTTTATTACTATGTCATTCATATTTTAAAAACGCTGCAAAATAATATGATCCATCAGTTTATTAGTTTTGTTTTTGTTGTCAGATTATAGATTTTTCTATGGTTGTTTATTTAATTTTCACATATGGCAATAAATCAGATTAATAAACAGGCATTTTTTCAGAATATCTTACCTTATTACGTACTATTAACAATTATTTTACATAGGCTGATAATTATTAAGCTGTAATAATTAATTTAAAAAATAATTATTCTAAGGGTAGAAATTTTTATTTTCAAATCGTCTTTATAAACCATGTTATGAAGGTAGGAAGAGTTAGGTTGTGGCAGATAAATTTAGTCCCTAGGCCGGTTTTTTTAAGACTGCAGTCTAAGCCCCTTCTTAATTTAGTTAATATTGAAAAAACCTTAGTGTATCTTGCACCTATAACCTACTCTTGGTTGCCTACATCACTATGATGTAATTACACTTTTTGTTTTAATATTAAATAGATTTTTGATTCGCAAAAATCTGGGGGGATACGGCACTAAATATGTAGTAAAATGCTGGTATAAGTCATACGACGTCACAAAATAGATAANACAACGAAGATATAACGATTATTACTTTAGTCTCCCTCTAACCCCTGCCCCCTCTCCTCATTCAATTTCAACCTAAAATTCATATTATTTTAAAGACATGCATTGAAAAGCCTAAATACCTAATTAGGTTCCCATATTTTAAAAATTAGAGGTCATATCCAATACTCCAAATGACATTCTTTTATTAGTGGATTTTATGCCACTTCCTGTTTCCTCAGCTAGAATGCTTCTATATCATACATTATTTAAGAAGCTGAGGATGGTTTTTCTTTTTTTCTTTTTTTTGCCTTTTTTACTTATGTGGACCTGGAAGGAGAACATAGTCACAGCGAAACTTTTACCTCCTTTGATTTTACTTACTGGGAAAGTAGTTCTTCCAGAAGAAAGTCGCTACTGAATGCCATGGTCTTCCTCTATAAAGCAAGAGTAATTGGGTTTGACATATGTAATTGGCCAGTTTAAAGTCACTAACATAACCGTAATGCTTAAGGAAATATTCTGAAATACTTTGATCTGATGCCAGGATTTTATTATCACACATAATTGAATTATTTTTCTTTTAATTCCGGTTATTGAGCCTGAACAAATATTTATGGGTATTTTTCTATGTAATTAAAAATCCATGTTTTGAAGAAATGATTTGAATGAAACCCAAGAGGCTTCAGCAATCTTTACCTTTATTAGTACCGATTTATTTTTAAGGTTCATTGGTTATTCTTTATGGCTCCAATAACTTCCAGGGTTTTATTTTTTAGTTTTCTTTTAATTTTTGTATCTATTATTTAAATTTTGATATCTATTATTTTGTTGGATCTGAATTTGGAGAACTTTTTGCTCTAGGCCAAATACCAGGCGGTAGGAACAATAGTCCTGCACTCAAGATTGAGATTAGAGTAGGATGAGCAAGCAATGGGCCAGGTTGTGAAAGTAGTAGGAGAGAAATGTCAGTGTAGACTACTTGTTCTCAATATAATTGCTAGCGATGAAATTTTCAACAATCTTCCCAATAGCATTAGTGGAATGACACTCCCATCTTGTTGATGGTGCATTAAAATGTCCACATAAAATGAATTTTGAGCCCCAGTTGACCTCTAATTAGTAAATACTCAATTTATTTCTAGATAGGTTATATGCGAAGAAAATAATAAAGTTCCAACTCAGCTATCTCAAATTTTCTCCTGTCTCTATTTCTTTTCAAATGTGAAATTAGATAATCATATCCTGCTTAGTTGCGACTGTAGCAGAAGAATGTATTCTTGAATGTAGTAGGGAATAAGTTTAGAAGTCAGTTTTTCTATAGAAGTCAAGAGTGAAGTTAACTACAGTCAAGCGCATTTACAGTCAACTCCTCCTGGCTAGCCACTTTCACCTAAGTATTATAAGAGTTCATTTTCCGAATTGAAACACACACTTACCTACACACTAGAGGGGTGGGGGAGGTAGAGGTATGCGTGCATGAAGACTTATCTCAGATATTTAAACCAAATAAAGGATTCTGTCCTTCTAGCATGTCTCATTTTCAACCTAGCACAGGAGAAAACTCTGAGAGAGTCTGATGTCCAGAGAAATATCTGAATTAACAGGACTGTTCAGATCCTAGGTATGCCAGCGATATTGATAGCTAGATCAATAAGACCCCTGAAGAAAGTGTATCTCATCCTTTGAGTCAGCGGCGAGTAGATTAGGCCTGATTATTAATGAAGCTAAAACCAAATTACATCCAACAGGGTACAATATCAGAGAGCTACATGTGATTAATGGGTTGGGCACTACAAATTTGAGGTATTCAATGAGTTTATTAACCTCAGGTTATTATTAAACAAACCAGTTTAGAAGTTAAATGCATGATGATGGCTGCAAATAAATATTATTTTGGGCTGGCAAGAAATTTAAAAAGTAAGTTTACTTACCGCAGTGCATAAACTAGGCTTTACAAGACCCCTGGTCAGCCAGGATTAAGATTTGGCTTTAAAGCATAGGCAATGACCAAAACAGATGAAAGAGTTCACTGAGTTCAATTGCAAAGGCACATCTTGAATAAAAGATTATTTTTTTAATAGGTTTTTTTTTCTATCCAATATATATTGCAGAACAATTATAAAAAGTGCACAGGATTTTGTAAATTACACTAGGTCTGTCAGTGAGAACACTGTTAAATTTAACAATTTCATGTTGAGTACTGATTATATTTTAATTTAATGAAAATGTGGTTGCTGGAGTCTAGTAATAGTTAATAATGATGTTTCAAGTTAAAGGTTAACAACTGTATCTGAAGGCATGATTACTTTTTATTCAAAAAATGTTCTAATAATCATTTCAAATGGAATATCAAGCCCTATGTAAAAGTATCAGGCAAATCCTCCTCAAAATAAAGAAAATTTACTAATTTTTGGAAATTAACTCTTAAAAAACAAATTAATAATATTTTAGTTATTGAGGCTGCTTGATATTGGGAAAATTATTTATCCAAGGGTCGAGCCACACCATCTAATGGCATAATTTTTAATTGATTGAAAACACAATTATTATTTCAATGAAACTTGTAGAATTTTGACCTGTTTGAATAGCAACATTGCTCTTATACAATTTAGAGTTTCATGTAAAAACAATTCCCAACAGTCTAATTTTGCTAAATAACTGCAAATCATTTGCTTATTTTAATTGAGTTGTTAAATTGCCTAGAGATTTATTTCACTAATCTAAATAATGTACCAAAATATATTATTAGAAGTAAAAGCCAATTTTCTATTGGTCTCATTTTGCTCATCAATAATAACCTTCATTTATTTAATTAAAAGAATTCATACTAAATGAAATTAAATGCTAAATTTCATAGCAAAAAATTGAACCCTGTAATTGACACATACATGTATATGTGCCCACATACATACAGACACACACACACAAATTTTTGTGACCATCCTTGTTCAGTATCAAGCCGTCAAGATTTTTAAAAATTTCAATAATTTGTTCAACAGAATGATTGTAAAAGCTGCATTCTATCATATTTCTCTAAAAGAAGTTGTGAATCCAATGACCACTCTCATTTTGAATATATTTCCTTAAAATGAATGGAAAGTTATACTGTATTTTTGTATTTATCTTATGTAAAAAATCTTTTAGATACAAGGACATTTCTTATTCCTACTGCTGATTTGTCAGTTTATCATGAATGAATAGTTAACGATGGTACCTTACTCATTTTTTAATCACCACTACTCATAATAACTGTGTATCATGTTTAAGATAACCCTTATATGCTTAATATTTGTTTCTTCTAACACGATGATTGATCTCACACCAATAACTCCTAACTTAATCACATAGTAAACTAATTCCATCCAAATTAAAAAAAAAAAAAAAGGGTAATTTACAGATTAATATAGGTATGATTTTAACATTGAAAGAAAAGGATTTCACTTTTTCTAGAACGAATTAATGAAAAAAGTGTAAATTTAACTCAAATGCTACAATTAAAAGAAGTAGAACCACTATTAAAAATATTTAAAAAAGTATTTTATTTACTAAATTTATCTGTAGAAATATATAGTTAGGTATCATGAGTTATGCTAATGTTTTAAACCAGTTGAGCACGAAATATCACTTTTTTCATTGTGAAATATCGCAAATCACGAATTGCGTGTTTCTTTTCCCAAATGAGAGGAATCATTTCTTTTCACAAACTTCATTTAGTACCATTGCAACCATGGGTTAGAACACGAAATTCGTGACTCTTTCCCTTCCTTATCCCTAAGTCGTGAGGAAGGCCAAAAATTCATCCTTTAACGACAAAAATAAAACCATATTGTTCAAATGGAGAGATTTTTTACCGTAAATATTGTTATTAGATGATTTTAGTTGGGGTTTGGTCAAGGTAGATCCAAAAAAAAATATAAATTTAACGAAAGTGTATTTTTTTAGACTATCTGCCGACCATAATGTAATGTGATATCCCTGTTCCACACCTAATTCACATGGTTCTTACATTGGACAAACCAAAAACCCTATTTCCTGTAGAACAATAACCATAAAAATGACATAAAGATTAAACTAATAAAAACTGCCATCACTAAACACGTTTTTCATGAAGAACACACATTTGACTTCGAGGGCATAACCATTCTTTCCACTGAACCCTAAGAACACAAATGCCTTTTATCTGAAACCGTTCAGATTAACTTACAACACTATCCAGTTAATGACAGAATGGACATAGAACAAATTTCTTCAACTTATTCAAACATTTTCAACATTCTAAAAACAATTAGCTCTCCTTCTCAATAAACCCGTCAAACATTTTTCCCAGTTCTAAAGTTACCTATTCCCAATAATACCCTTCCTTTTTTCCTTTGCCCTTTTTATTGCCCCCCTTTTGAAACAGGCAGCTCTCCTTTTGTACCTTCTACCTCTTACCTTCCCCCCCGCCCTTCCACAGCCCACAGTGTTTTTCTGAAAAATTATATGTCTTCTCAGTCATGGGAATGAAAATTTAGGGACAGGACATCCTCTCTCGTCTTCATAATAGGCAGGTGTGGTAAATTACTGTTTTAATTTTATTCAATTATTTTTTTAATAAGTTGTTGCCTGTACTTTTGATATCACATTACATTATGTTAATTCTATATTCTATCAATGTCTTATGACATTGTATTTCTACAGCCCTGAAGATGGCTTACAATGTAAGCCGAAACATTGGCAGATAATCTTTAAAAAAATACACTTTTATTAAATTTGTATTTTTTTTATTTACCTTGACCGAACCCCAACTAAAATCTTCTAAAAAAAAACCATATTGGTTCACCAATTGGTTTAATAAATATTGACTGAACTCAGACTATCTCCTCCTCCTGATCATTAATGGTCAACCAGCGTCCCATAAAAGATCTTCTATGAACATTTCATTTGATAAATATACCATATTAGTTGCCTCATTTCTGTAACCATGATCACGTCGTTATACCTCAAAGAAATTCACCTTTGCTAACTAATACTCATAAAAAAATTAAGAATCGGGTAGTTTTTCCAAATGCAGGGTGATCAGTCTAGCTCCTAATCTCAATTAACCTTGGAGGACTTAACCTTTTCTATAAGATTAACTCCCTTTGATAAATTATAATCAAAGAGCTAAAAAATATAATCTACTTGGGAATAAAAATCACATCAACTTACTCAAATTCTGCATGGTTTAAGAAAAAATTCAAACATTTACAACTTGTATCTAAAAAAAATTGCAATAAAGTAAACAATAAAATAAAATGTATATCTGTATAATTTTATGTAAAAATATTTTAAACACACACAGATATATATATATATATATATAGGCTTACCTTTTAGGTATCAAATGAGTAGAATTTGATATAAAACCTTACATAAAAACAATCATTAGAACAGCATAAGAAGTCGGACAGTATAAATAAATATAAACCAAAATAGGTTTTGTTCACGTAGGCTTCCACAGTCATCAGATGTATGTAAAGTTTTTTCCGGGTTGGACCGTGTAAAGTTTTTGATGGTTGCCGAGCTTTCGCACATCCTGTGATGGCTTCTTCAGGGCTGAATAGAGAATGAGAGCTGTCTTCCAAATCCAGGGGTATTTATACCCGCNTATATATATATACATCATCAGTTGGGTTCTACGAGGGAAAATAAATAAAACTAATAGAGCTAAGGTTCTATATTTGTTGAAATGATATTAATAATGAAAAAATAAATTTTCTAACAACACAAAAAAAACAAAAACAATCCAACTTAAGGTAAAAACCTGAATAATCTATGTAACTTACAATTCGCAAAGTTTGAAAGAATTCTATTATAATCACAAATCAAACTAAGATTAGCCATGAATATCCTATCAATATACACTTAAGATATGTAAACACAATTTGTTCACCTTACTTCATTCAAAGGAATTCAAAAACGGTTCACTCCTAACAGCCATAGAGAAGAAAATATATGATTAACCAAAGAGTAACACTAAGCAAAATGCGTGTATTTAAAAAAAAAAACACAGATCTACGGGAGAGTTAATGGCATCATCTTTTTCTCCAACTTTCCTAGAAATAATTTAAAAAATACACATATTTTAAAATTTGTATTTTTTTTATTTACCTTGACCGAACCCCAACNCACAGATCTACGGGAGAGTTAATGGCATCATCTTTTTCTCCAACTTTCCTAGAAATAATTTAAAAAATAATTATTCTAAGGGTAGAAATTTTTATTTTCAAATCGTCTTTATAAACCATGTTATGAAGGTAGGAAGAGTTAGGTTGTGGCAGATAAATTTAGTCCCTAGGCCGGTTTTTTTAAGACTGCAGTCTAAGCCCCTTCTTAATTTAGTTAATATTGAAAAAACCTTAGTGTATCTTGCACCTATAACCTACTCTTGGTTGCCTACATCACTATGATGTAATTACACTTTTTGTTTTAATATTAAATAGATTTTTGATTCGCAAAAATCTGGGGGGATACGGCACTAAATATGTAGTAAAATGCTGGTATAAGTCATACGACGTCACAAAATAGATAAATATTTCGGCACCAGATCCATTCAAGTTTCTATATGTTATTAATGGTTTAATGAATGAGTCTTTCTTCATTCCTCACTGACGAAGGACGATTAGTCTCCCCATAAATTTTACTCATTGAAATTCTTTCTTTTTGTGTGTTCACTAAACTCTTTCTTCCACTTGTTCTTATTATATGTATAACCTTTTTTATTTTTTTTAATAACCTTTATTTACCGGCCAGTGAACACCACGTTTGTGTAGCTCCTTGTTGTCAAATACTATGTATAGGTTGTAGGCAGTGTTATGCCCTGGAAATTAATAGACAACGAGAACTAAGTGCGCTCAACAAGTGTGTGAAGTTTGGAGAAGCTACGTCGCCGACATCACCCACAATTCAGTGAGTAAAGACAAACGTTTTATTCCATAGCCAGCCCCAAGCGGGCAGGGCTTTTTTTTTTTCTTTTTCTCTGTTAACGCCTTATGATGGGAATTACTACCAACAAGTGATATCTAGCGGAGGTAAAGGCAAGCGAAGGGGCGTACCCATGACCCCTCCAAAAGACAAAAGGAGACACCAGTCAGCGACCAGAACTGGAGAGCATACTGTGAACACAGTCCACGGTGTGTCAAATGTGGAAGCGTTCACATCAGTACAGATTGCCCATATTCTTGAAACACCCCAGCTACCTGTGCACTGTGAAAACACAACCACACTGCCAACTACAAGGGCTGTTAGGTTTACAAGGAGCTGAAACAGCGGACCCTGCCTACTCGTCAAGTACAGACTACAACTAAAGTCCGGAAAGTAGTGCCTCCGCCCTCCAGAGTTGTCGAGCCAGGACTGTCCTACGCTCGAATGACGCAATCAACCCAGCAACACCCCCGACAAGACGAGCCACAACCACAACCGCATCCCCCACCCAGGAGGGAGCGACCCACTATCCCCAACGTCCCGATTCCGCCCACATAAAATGATCTGCACTCCTTATTTCATTCCTTTTTGATTTTGAGGTCCTTGTGAAGGGTTGAGTTGGAAACATAGAAGGGAGCATTAACAATGGTTCTGAGGACTTTGGACTGGAAGCGTTGGATGTTGGAAGTTTTAGCGGCACCCCAGAGTTCTATACCGTATGTCCAAATAGGTTTAAGAATAGTTTTGTATATTCTTAATTTGTTGTATACTGATAATTTCAATGTTCGTCCGAGTAGACAATATAATAATTCGTAGCGTCATAACGCTTTTTCAGAACAGCTCTGATCGCAGAGCAGAAAGCATCGAAGGCCAGAGTAATCTCAGTACAGATTACTGAGATTACTCATCTTTCTGAAGATATGGAGTATTCCATATCTTCAGAAAGATGGAGTGCTACTGAGACAGCGTCTCTAATGTTTCTTGAGTTTAAGAGTCAACTCTGTGTGTGACAGGAATGTGCTGCTTTTCTACTGTTTCGGGGATACATGTTCAGTAGAAAATAACCATCTTTAGAGAGAGTAAGATTACCAACTTTTGGTAATAGTAGGGGGAACTCGAAGATTTGTTCGATTTAATTTATGAAGGGCGTGATGATCCCAGAAATCACGAGGAAGCCAACATTTCCGTAGAAAATATATACTTGATCAGGTTGGTGATTAACCCAATTGTTCAGTGCTGTAATATTTCCTACAAATGGGAGTGAATACTATCCATAAAGTGCAGGAATATCTGGGTAGCTTTGCAGAATCTTAAACACATCAACATGAATTCAAAGAGGTCGAAAAGGTTGGACAGCAGCCTTCAGGGTGTCTTCATCAGTCTGGGGAACCTGATAGTAAGTCTGGTAAGTGTTTATTTTCCCCAAAAGGTTTATGTTGAAATGATGGTAGTACCCTCAAAATTACAGGTTGCCGTTTTTCTTAATGACAATTTGAAGTGGACTTATCCAAGGATTGCATATTTTCTCATCTACCATATTCAGGAATTCTTCCCTGGAAGCATTACATCGCTTATGCGACAGATGCCTTGTTTTGGAAGTAATTGTTGCTTCCTTCATCTCTATTTAGTTCTTGATGTTAACATCTTTGGTATGTTAACCACAAAAGCTTAGGCTTTTGTAGTGCAGCAGATGAGTGAATTGCAGCCTGATATGAACAGAGGATCTTGTAATACCACTTGCAACAGATTACTCCGAGCACACGGTATCTTGTGTAGGAAGTTAGTTGGAAAGTGAGATTTTTCTTGGTGCTTACATGTTGGCCATTGAGTTCAATCAGGATATGTGGAAAAGAGGAATTCCACTCATCTGATCGGGTTTCTGATTTCACCCAAGATGAATCAGTATGCCGAAGTCAGACATTTAAGGCTATCTTCATTTTCCCATAGGTCTTTACAGACAAATTTTTCCCTCCAATAGCCCAGTCTCCGACAAATAATCAGCGGTGGTAAATATGGGAGTCAACTTTTTAAGTCACTAAAATAATTTTTCCTCTTGGTTAATGAGTTGGCATTTTATGTGCCTTCTCCTGAAAGACAGTGAGGCAAAAAAACAACAACTGTATTTTTGCTTAATCCTTGGTTTAAAGATGGTGGATCATCCTTCTCTGCTGGAAGAACTTGATTCTTAAGTTCATTGACCTCCCGACTCAGCATCTGAAAGTAGGTCATTGATGAAGAACAGGGTTGTCTGGAGTTAATGTTGACTAACTGAGTCTTTTAATCTTTATCAGCTAGCCGAGGGAGGTTGTGATCACAGCCAGTGCAACTTGCATTCTTTTAGGCTGTGCTTTTAGAATAGCACATCCTACACATAGAGCAAGATAGTTTAGAAGGAACACAACTCTCTACCAACCATTTCACTTAATTTTTGTTGTGAATATGAATAACTGTGTGAGGCGTGTGCATCTGCTTGTCCCTTAGGTTCCCCTTGAACCACCTGACAACCTTCTTGTCTGACTCTGCAACCAGCAATTTTTTCTATCCCCAGACCGTGTGAGTCATTGAAGGTACTCTGTTTCAGGACTATAGACTATATGGATAGAAGGAGGGCAACTTTAAATATATATTATTTACCCCTCCTGCAATAGTTGTTAAAGTGGCTACTACCTCTCACCCATACCTTATCCTCCCGAAAATAGTTCCAAAAAACTTGGCTGTCCCCATCTTACCTATAGCTACTAAATATTTAACTTTAGTAGACTCTATATCCTAATGGTTTCTTCAACGCATTTTCCCAATAGAGGATCTGTCAAAAGCTGATATCACCACAGTGGTCTTGCGAGGCATGCCTACCTGGTGGGGATGGATCTTTATTATATCCTAATGTATTTGGTGATGTCCTCGTGGGACCAGCCCTTTCTGTTCATGTATCATGTAACTTACCAGCTACTAGGTTCGCTTCTCCAAGACCAGTACTAGGTTTATCTCTTCAATATGTGGTCATTAATTAGCACCTGTTCTGATGTATTATTAATTTCTATTCAAAATTTTTGAAAACTTGAGCAACCGCTTCATTTTATTTTATTATACTACTACTTATCATAAGATGGTGCTATTTGCCAAATTATTCCAATAATAATCGGGAGCTCAACCCCTTTCCAATTCTATTGAACATTAATTCCAGATTGTTGACTTTTACTAAGGTGAAAGTCATCTATCAAGGGTAGTATGATACCCTTAGGGGTATCATGCTAGTCTTTACTCTTTTGGAATCACAGGAGTGCAGAACCTTAAACCGGTTTCATTGGTCTTAAATGGTGCTAAGTATTCACAAATCCTCACACTCTGGGTGATAATTCTCATGTCATCATCCAGTGACCAATATTTTAACTCTAGTGCTTACTACATCACATTTCAATTACGTGATTTGATCATCCATGGAAAACAGTGAGTTACTTTCCTATCTGTCTGGGTGGCACTTGAGATTCTTGAGTCTGACCTGTCAGACAATTTCTCATGGGGTTAAAGCGTCCAAGTTTCTATTTTATGTTTCCTTTTGAATTAGGTTTCAAGTGTCTCAATGACCACAAGTCACACTCGTGTGGCCTAGCCCACAATAATTTTCCTAAGTTTTTTACTGATTCAGTTTTTCTGTTTCCTTAATACTTCTTTATCTGAACTTTTAAGTAAATTAAATGAGAGAAGTAAATTAAATGAGCTTGCATAGAATTACACTTTATTTACTTATCATATAAATTCCTCTCTCCCTTGTCTGACCTGGAAGTTAATCTGACTTCTACATTCTGAAACAAAACACTTGAATATATAATTTTACTTTATGCAATAATTTATCATAAATATCTTGCTCCTCTATTTCCAATATACAGTTTATTATCACTCTCTCTCTCTCTCTTTCTTTTCCCGATTTCTCTACTTTGCAGTTCACTCGCTACCAGAGGTGGTGTGTTCACTTTACAGTTGTGCTGTGTTGTTGTGAAGAACTGTTACTGTTATTAAATATAATAAAATTTATATTTAGTTAAGTATGGGAAAGTTTTGTTATTTAATAATTTTAACTTAAATAATAACAATAATAAAGACACAAAACATATGGTTAAAGAAAAACCTCTAGAGTAACACTTCCTCCCAGTTGCTCTTGGTAGAATATAGTAACTGTCTGTAATATTTAAAACTTGAGAAGAATTGTAAGAAATACTTCACATAACAAAAATATTTAAATAGTAAAAAATTCATTAGGAAGAAGAGAGCAAATGAAATAAAAAAAAATCATTCAGATTGTTAAGACAGATCTAAGGTACATAAATATAGATAAGTGGTGAAAAAATGTGAAATATACATAAGGCATTCAAAGTTAGGAATAATACTTTATTTAGTAAAATATCAAGTAAAAAAATGACTAAGGATGGATTTTTACAGTCTTTCATCGAGAAAAAAACCACTCATGAATTTCTGTAATAAGACTCATGAATGTATCGAGTATGCAGCCATATCAAATGTGCTTGCATAGAAATAGTTCACATAAAAAAACAAATGTATATTACCAATTATCTTATTTGAAAAAAAAAAAAAAAAAAAAAAAAAAAAAAAAAAAAAAAAAAAAA
>KZ807107.1:524085-537630 GCA_000696205.2 Oncopeltus fasciatus
ATATATATAATAAACATACATACGAAAGAAAGAGAGAGAGAGGTGTAAACAATTTTGAAAAATTAGGCCATGATAACAACTTGAATTGGAAGAAGAAAAAACTGCTATAAATGACGGAAATTTAATTTTCTAATATTTATATTCTCTAATAATGCTACGAAAAACACATACTAAATATTTAACATTACAACTTCAAGGGTTGGACGAACTTTCTTACTTTTATAAAGAAACTAACTTCGGCATTAGGCAATTTCTACGCCATGAAAAGTTTTCTAAGGACATCATTAAATAAATTTTTTGTAGAAATCCCATGATGGGGAGGTGTATAAATAGGAAGACCGAAATTTATAATTATAATGTATTCGTTTAAAATATTACTAGGAACAATCATAAAAAACATGCTAGATCTAAAATAAAATTTTCTAAAATTGATTTTCTATAATTTTTTTACGAAAGGAATGTATTGAAGAAGATATTTAATTATGTAAATATACTGTTAAGCACTATCACATTTATCCCAATAAAAATCCAGCCACTGTCTGACATTTTACTCTCATTATACTGCACGGAAAACTTTCAATCATGAAAAAATTCGAAACGGAAAATGTAAATTTTTTGTCAGTCAATGTTCATATTTGCAATTGGAACACTAATAGAAGGCTACTAAATAGATGTATTTGAAATTTAAAAAAAAAAATTACCTATGAGAGTAGTACTAAATTTTTTAATTTCAAATGCAAATTATGGAAGAAAGAAAGAAAAAGAAATTTTTATTCTGGGACATAAGTCCCTTTGAATAACAAGAAGGTCACAGCTTACAGTATAGATGATTCTGACCTAGTTGCAACAATAAAAATGAAAAGTATAAATAAAGAATAGGCTAATAATATAAAATATTTTGAACATAATTATGATAATATTTACAAGTACAGAAATAAAACAAACAAGTAATAAAAAAAAACAACTGAAAAATACAATAAAAAATATAGGTACAAAAAGAAAAAGAGTGCTACACAAGAAAAAACAATGAAAATCAAAACTAATAGAATAACAATTAATCATGATAAAAATAAAAATTAAACAAGATGCAGTTTAGCAGTTCCTGATACCCAATTGTACAGAGAGGGGATGTTGAAATAGCTGGGATTTAAAGGATGCGAGCAAGGAAGAGTGACGAATATTTAGAGGGATTGAGTTCCAGAGCCTGGAGGATCTGATGAGGAAGGAACAACTAAATGCAGCGTATTTGTAAGGGGGGAGATGAAGGTCCGAAAGTCGAGAACGGGTGGGGCAGGAAAGTACCAAGGATTTGAAAGTTAAAAGATCATAGTGGTAGGGAGGGGAATGGGAAAATATGACTTGATAGAAGAGAGAACAAAGGAAATATTGCCTACGGTAAGATGGGTATAACCATGCAGAATCGGAGTACAGCTTTGTAACGTGGTTGCTCCTCGGAAAACCAAAGACAAACCTGATGAAACAGTTTAGCAGAATCTTAAGCCTATCCTCTAGTTCTCCGGTGAAGCCCACATAAACAGCGCAACCATAGTCAAAACGGGGAAATATGAGTGAGGTCCTCAGGAGGTAGTGGATTTATGAGGCAGGAGATGACTAGAGCAGGGCAATTGTTGGAGGTTTGGTCTAGGATAATGCCAAGGTCTTTGACTAAGAAATGAAAGGAAATTGGGCGCTGATTAATTGTGAGGGAAGGAATAGTAGGGAGTGATATAAGCAAGGATCAAGACCCAAAAACAATAGCCTGAGATTTTTTGACATTCAGAGAAAGCTTGTTTGTCAAAGCCCAGGAACATATTGAATTTAGTTCTTCTTGGATTTTTTTGGATGGCTGTTTGTAATTCTTCTGGGGGGAAGGACAGGTAAATTTGGGTATCATCTGCATAAATGTGATAGGAACAGTGTCTAATGAAAAGGTTGTGGTCATTAATATAAGCAGAGAACAGGGTGGCAGAGATGCTAGAGCCCTGCGGGACCCCAGATATAACAGGAAGAGGGGAAGATATAAGGTGCTTCGAGGATAGAAACTACTTGGGATCGGCCTGACAGGAATGAATGAAATCAAAGAAGGGAATTGTTGGAGAAGGAAAGGTGTTTAATAGAAAGCAGACTGGAGTGATTAATCGTATCAAAGGCTTTTGAGAAATCAAGGAGGACAAGGATTGAGATTTTTCTTTGATCAATTGCAGCTTGGATGTCTGAGGTTATTTTTAGGAGAGCAGTCTGGGTAGAGAAGCCAGGGCAAAAACCGGATTGAAAAGAATCTAGGAGCTTTGCATTTTCCAAGAAATAGGACATTGGTTTCTGTACCAACTTTTCTAAGGTTTTGCAAGGATAGGGAGAATAGATATGGGCGGAAATCATTGAAGGAAGGGGGATTGGGAATTTTGTTTAAAGGCTTGGGAAATTGTTTGTTTCCAGGAATTAGGAATGACTGAGTTCTGGAGGAAAAAATTGTATATGTGCAGGAGGACAGGAAAGATACTGGGAAAGGTTGGCTTTGAGGAGTTTTAAAGGAATGCAATCGCAACCAACTGCATTTGTTTTTATTTTTGATATCACTGCTAAAAGATCTTCAGGAGTAATTTCAGAGAAAAATAAATTGTTTGGGTTAAAATCAGAGCGGCTTGGTAAGGAAATAGAAATAGTTAAGACAAAAACATACAGGAAATTGATTTCACTGCCCCAAAAAGTATGACATAATATCTCAACAAGAATAACCTCATTCACAATAGGGTAGCTTCAATCAGAAGGTAAATGAAGCAAAGATATCTTCACCCAGAAAATATAACAGTATGATATAAACACTTTCTGCCTAAAGTTAATAGTGCTCTCCAGGTAACGTGCAACAAAATTTGGAAAACATCTACAGACCCATAAGCTTGGCAGGGATTTATAATTATCCCAATATTGAAACCAGTAAAAAAATAAATTACAACCTAATAGCTAGCGAATTATGTCTTTTACCAGCTGTTTTCCCGAAAAATTTTAGAAACTGATTAAGACTCTTGACAAGGAAGATAGAAAAATTTAACCTCATACCTACCATTCAGTGCAGCTTTAGTAAAGATAGATTCAACTTCTGGTCATAGAAGGCAAAATTCTGGCCACATTTATGGAACAAAAAGAAACAGTAGGTATATGTTTTGAAATACAAAAAGTACAAGACACCACTGACCCAAAATAATCCTAAAAACACTATAGGAAAGGGTTTCCAGAGAAAAAATGCCTTAGTTTATTCAGTTTTTTTGTTGAAAAATAAAGTGGTTCATTTAAGTGGGAGTAGGAGAACCTCTCTAGTTGCAAGGAAATAGCTAATAGCATTTCCCAGGGAACTGTCTTGGTCGTACATATGAATGAAAATGATTTTTTTTATAGAATCAACTCAATAGTCAATACAATACCAATGTGCAAAAATATAAGATAGCAGACAAAGCAGTCAAAGAAGTTTCCCATATGAATAGCCCACCCATCTAATTATATGAATTACATGACATCAAGACTTAAGATAGAGCTCAGAAAAATTAAGAATTCATGCGGACAAAAATTCACTAACTAAAAAACTAAGAAATATCAAGAAAGTAACAAAACAGTGAATAAGCTTTATGAGAGAAAACAGGAAAGAAGAAGAGATTGTGGAAAGATTAAGGATTGAACACATAAACTTAACACATATTAACTTAACATACATTTAATTTAAAAAAATACAAACAAAATTGAGAATCTTGTCAGACTACCTTAACTATCCAAAATCTATTAGAAGACAGCTTACTACTGAATCTAATATTTGTGAACCATAAAATAACAAAACAATCAATACATAATATGAAGGAAGTAATAACCATACAAGAAGTCCCTCTGAATAACTCTTAATCTAATTTAAATCTATAAACACAGATGGATTAGCAATGAAGAAAGCAGTAAAAAAATAATAATCTAGTTTGAAAAACAGGTTTGCCAAAAAGCAGTTATGACATTTCAATATGTACCTACCCACAGTAACTTTATTGGAAGTGAGATGGGTAAGATGCTAGAAGTATATTATCATGAAATCATGAGATTTATATAATAAAATCATTTATAGAATTAATATCAAGGTTTATCAATATCTCATTTTCAAGACTACCTTTCCAAGTAATTATTCATGAACCCCACAAACAAGGGTATTCAATAATAAAATTTAAATGAACATTAAAAGACCAGATTTGGGTGACTTCATGAGCTCGATAGTGAGGAGTAATGAGATTGGAATAGCTATACAAATGTTTAAATATTTCATTGTTTTTTGGGTGTTTTATATAAGAGGAGTTTTTCAAAATCACTAATTAACTTTTTCTTAAGCGAACACAATTCAAAATTGTTGGTAAAACTTATTTTGCCTAAGATTTTTTTTTTGTTTTGAAATTGTGCCTTATTTATTTTAGAGTTTTCCATAATCTAAGTATATTACATTCAGAGAGACAGAGAAAAATGTAGACTTCATGAATTTTATATTTTATAAGATTTTATATTTAAAATAGAATAAAAAGATTCATACTTGACACTAAAATAGCAGTTTTCAACTTATAACCAGTTTTCACTCTTCCATAAACATGATGAAAATGAGCTGAAAGAATAAATAAAATAAAATAATGAATCACTAGCAATAACAAAATTTAAGGGTGATAAAAAATTTTATAAAGCAGTAGAACATGGATCATGGAAACTAATTTATGCTTGGAAAATCTATGCTTATTTCTATAAAAATTCATTGCTCTGAATTTAAGATTTTTTTTATTGTTTAAACTTTGGCTTGTTCTTCCCAATCCCAGAAGCCTGTCTTACAGCTTTTCTTCAGACTAGATGCAAGAGAAATTTGTAACTAGGTATCAGGAATTTTATGTTACTTGATGTTCTACCACTATTAAATAACTCATAAATTTCCCTAAACCTTATATCAGCATATTAGAAGGCCCTTTAAGAATCTAGTCCCAGAGTTACTGTGCCACAATAATCAACATCTTTGGCCACATTTTTGAGTTATCAAATGTAGCTTGTTCTTTTAAACTCTTAGTACAGTTATTAACTATTATTAACTAATTAAGAAAGTAACTTAAAAAACTAAAAAATAAGACTAGGAAAATTAAAATAATAAAAACAATAGAACTTGAGATTTTGCAATCCATAAATATTCTATTTAGTGTTAAGAAACAATAGGTACAAGTGATATTTCTAATTAACTAATTGTTGTTTAAAGAATAAAAATGAGTAAATTTATAGCTTCTATTTAAAATTGATTAATACACATACACTGCATTCACACTTACTCACACACACGTCCATGAAGGCAGTTTTAACTTTTGGAAAAAGACTAAAGAGGCCATGTTGGGACTGTAGAAGGATAGAGAAAGTATTCTCTATTCAAAGTATTGAATCCAATTTTTTGCAAGGCATCAACTGCCCACCACAAAGCAGGGACTTATAAGAATTGGAGCATTATTGTGAAATGGTATATCTTCCAATCAGTGGCAGTGGCTGGCCTCAGTCAGTTGACTGTTTACTTCATGATTTTGAGCACATTCATATATAACACACCTGCCAGTCTGTCCTGGGGCTGCAAACTCTAGGTGGTTTATGCCACTGACATCTAATAAAAACTATTACTTTGACTTTTGATTTGCTTACTCAGGCCTTTTTTTTTAAAAAAGTGGGAACACTGTGGTTTGCCTTTCAGGACTGGAATTTTGTTTTAAGGTTTTACTTCTTAAAACATCCAACTGACATTTTCAAAAATCAAAGAGGTCTTCCTCATTGCCAAATCTTCAGGAGTTAAAAGTCAAAATGATCATATTATCTATTCTTTATTTGACTGCAATCATGTACATACTTAACTGACAGTCAAAATTAAAATATCACACTCCATTAGCCAATTATTGTAATTTTTGCAGGTAGAAATCTATACTGGATGATCTTCACTTAAACACTCTCTTTGCTTTCTTTGAAGCTTTAGTGCCATATAAAAATACATGCTTTTGAAAAATAATCATCTCTATTCACTTATTGACACTTGTTAATTTATCTGTCTGCATCCAAGAGAAAATCTAATGCCAATACTCAATTTATTTCTGCATTTTAGAGCTTCAACTAAGGTCTTTTTTCTTTTTTTAAATATGACATTGCTCAAAAGACACCTTGCAAGTGACTGCCCAACCCACTGTTTCATAACATAGAACCCTTACCATCAAAAACATTCGGTTGCTAGCAAAGTAGGAAATACAATAGCAAGAGGACAAAATTAGAGTAATTACGATTTATAGAAACCCTGTATATATAAATCATTTAATAGTACCAAGCCTTTGTCTTGTTATTTTACTATTTCCAAATTATCAGTACTTATACATGTTAGCCCCAATCATCTTTAAATAACTTAGTTCTCTCAGTAAATTACATTGTCTGGCCATCTATCAAGCCTCAAAGGTATAAGTCATATGGGTACATTAGTAATGTAAGGCAAAAAAAAAAAAATCTCCAAGTTTCAAAATAATAAATATTACTTACCTAGGCCAAAAAATAAAGGACAAACAAAAACTGCTGTTTGTGGCCGAAAGCATTGCAATAAAAGAGGCAACATACAAGCACGGAATGTCAATTCTTCAGAAAAGGGAGCAACAATATGATCTCTCAGCCACATCAAATCTCTGCAGCTATCCAACCAGTACATTGGTTCTATAACAAAGCAATAACAATTAATTAAAGAAATGCAGTAAATATATATTTTTACTGAGAGTGATACTGAGAGTTAAGAAATTCACTTAATAAAGCATTACTACAACATACTATAATGTTAGGAAATGAAACGCATAAGCTCCATATTAGTAGGGATGACCAATTAGAAAAATAGCTAGCAAATGTGCTTCAAGCTTAAGAGGTATAGGGAGATGTTAAGAGGAAAACATTTTTGGAAATAAATTTCATCTATAGTAGTACTAAAAAAATCCTATTTAAGAATAGATTTAAACTACTGTCAACTATGACACATATGATATCCTAAGTATCAACTGGGGATGTTAAGTCAAACATGGAATGAGGCAGTTATTACATTAGAGAGGTTTAATAAATAACTGAGGTTTACCACCAACTTAACTGCTTCTTCCCTGGTCCACTTATTTATAATGTTATGTAACTTATTATTAATGCTAATAATTAACTTGCCTTAATGGTATCACTTTATAAATATTTTGGGTTCCTTTAAATTCCACAACTTCAGGCATACATTGTTAAGCACAGTATTTAGATCAAAATAACCATTTCAAAAAATATGGCATATTTTAAATGAGGTTCTTGCATTCAAATCTAAAACTTTCATTTTAGTAACATGGAGTACTCTATATTCTTATAACATTTCAAAAAAACTAACTTCGTGAATCTCCATTAGCCTATTGCATGTATGATATTTTTAGAACAAGTTTACAGTCAAGATGACACACCACTTTTAAATGTTTCTTTAATTTTAATTAGAACTCAAACATAATAGCTGCAATTCTAGAAAATGCTCTCAAGAAATGATGGTGGCATGTTGTGTCTAATGATAGTCTAATAGAACAAAAGCGTAGTCTCAAACAAATTCATGCACTTTAACTCATACCACCCCTATGCCAGAAAATAAATAGTTGTACTAGTCTCATAAGGTGGATTTGTAGTCACTAGGAGTGTATGATATTTTGATATCCAATGGATATAACAAAAAAAAAATTATTTTATGAATTGACTAATGAATAATAAAAATGTATGAGAACTGAGAGGTAAAAATAATTAAAAAATCAGTCATGCAGGAGCTGAGTAATCTAATTCATGCATTCGTTCATTTAAGATACATATAAATATTAAATAAAATAATTATATTTACAAGCCAGTGAGATGAATAAGCACAAAATGTGTGACCACCAAGCTTTGCTTTAGATGGGCTGGAAAAAAAGATTTGGGAAAACACTCAAGACATTGAAATTTCTGGAAATTTCAGTGTTTTTCATAAAAATGTTAATTTCATTTAAAAAAAAAAATAATAGAACATGGTCTTGAGGAAAATTTTTACACCTAAAATATTTAATAACTGTTTGAGTCATTAAGTTTTTCATAACTCAATTAACGATGAAGATATTACAATTCTAAATTTAGGTCTTCTTCTAAACCCACTCTTTTCTACATCACATTTCAACTAAAAAATAATTCCTTCAAGTGTTTGTAATGAAAAGCCTAAATACAAATTTACAGTACAGAAATAAGAGGGTTTGCCCAATACTCAAAATTACATTTTTAAATAACTTTCTTAATAGGCATTTTTTTTTTGTTTTAACTTACAGACAGCAGATGAAATAAAATTACAGGTTAAACTTGCATTTTTCTAAACATTTTTTCTTTGAAACGATCACAATAACAAAGATATCAAGATCTTAAATTTTGATGTCCCTCTAAACCCCAAATATTTTAATATACATAAGAATTTGGATAAGATATGCAACAAATGTAATTTATATATTAAACATCATGATCAGTAACACAAAGATATTTCATGAAAAGGATAAAATCCATATAGATACACATAATATATGCATTTGAATCTATCATATTAAACATTGTATAACAAAAATATCACAGACTATTATAAAATAATATAACATATCACAATATCCAACACAAACATAACAAATATATAAATGAACTCATATTATTATCAGATGAAGGCCTTAGGTAACTTAAAAAAAAAAAAATTGCTGTCATCATTTTATTTTCAATTGTTATATACATTAAATCTATGATAAGACACATTTGACACATGGATAATAATTTGAAATATATCAAACATCTTACTAATTTCAAGCAATTCCAATAATTATACAGACAAAAATATAAAAACAATAGCATATAATAAACACTCATACATAAAATATTTTAACATTTATGGAAGTATATTTTTAAACCCTATATGGTTGCAAAATGCATGGGCAATGAATGGAGCCAAAATATGGCCAGTACGAAGAAAAAGAAAGGCTGAATATGCACCAAACATGGTAGTGAACAAGAACTGGAAACCTAAAAAGAAAAAGAAAAATCAATAAATAAATAAAAAGGGGGGTGGGGAATGAAGAGAGGATTATCAGAAATAAAGTCTTGGTGGTTGAAGAATTAAAAACTAATTTGTAACCAAAAAAGTTTTTAATTTAGCCAACTTTTCAGCCTGAATTTCAGGCTTTCATAAGGGCAAATAGGGTGATGGCGAGAGAGAGAGAGACAGTGCTCAACAGTGTCTACATTATGACTGTCACGAGGNAACACTTATATTAAGCCTGCAATTTCCCATAGAAGTGACTTTCAATTAAAGGACAGATGGAATATAGATTAAAATAATTTAATTAAAACATTTTCTGTTTTTTTCATATACCTTAGAGCCTTTGTTTCAAATGAGTAAAAGAACAATGGTAGCAGATGTGTAGTTTTAATTTGAATTCCAGAACTCATATTTAGCATTAATTAAAGTAAAATTAACTACTTTTAACACTCTACTAACTATTCACATTTCTTTGGGGATTAATGTTTTGGCAGCATTTAAAAACTTACCGGAACTGATTAACTAAACAACAGGAGAAGTAAATTCATTTATTTTAACATGAAAGAATTAGTTGACCTAAGAGTGGAAAAGTCCCAGATATAGCAAATAAATAAAAATGCTGATGAAAATTTGCCCACTAAAAGATTACTGTTAATGAGGGCTTCAGTGTGCTTCTTAAGTATCCAATCCATAAAACTGTTTAAGAGTATTCTATAGAGTATAATAATATTTTGATTATAATATTTCTTAGAGACATGATCCTATAATATATGGGTCTGTGGGATCACCCTTCATGTGGAAGTGGTAAACTGTCACCATGACATTAAACATCTTCAAAAATTTGAGTTTTCTTTCCTACATTAAATTTTTTCAACATCAAGACCAAGTAAATTTTTTTTTAAAGTAAAAATTTTAGCTCACTACTGCATATTTCAGAATTAAGCAATTTATTATTTGACTCAGATGATATGACTACTAAGGTTTAGATTAGTAAAAATTTCACATCAGTCCAAAATCTAATCAGCCTTAAAAACTTTATAATTTTGGGCCCAAATTTGGGCTAACTACTTGTATAAACAGTTGTAACTTTTTTTATATAGTACTATTTTTTTTTTTAAATTACAAACAACAAAAACGCATTTTAAAACCTATAATGTTACAAGAAATGTTTATTTTAATCCACATAGAGCGCTAAACAATACACTATAAAATTAAGAAACCCTGAATATTTATTGTACTAAAATCATGGAGGAGAAGTGCTGCAAGATGATATTTTACATATCAAGTGCAATTTCTTGTACTCCACTGAGTAGAAAATTCTCTACTCAGCCCAGAAGCCACCATAGGTTGAGTAAAAGCTTGACAACACAGATTACCTGACATGGTCCAACCTAGAAGAAATTGTACAAAAAACTGAAAACCATGAAAAAGTTACATTTCATCATAAACATGAAGAAGCTCAGTAATAACTAAACCATGTTAGTCATAGATCACCGATATTTTAGGCCATACCTCTATGAAATAGGTATTATGCAGAACATAAAATTTATAGTGCAGATGTGAACAATGATACATGTCATGTAGATTGAGTCATTTGCTGCATACCTTCTTTGTATGCAGCAAATAACAACCTACAACAGTTTCTTGAGACAGAAAAATTGGAGTGATGTATTTACCATTTCATCTTCCGGGTTGGACCGAGTCAAATTGTTCTTATTTGCCGAGCTTTCGCACATCATGTGATGGCTTCTTCAGGGCTGAAAAGAGAGATTTTTAAAAGTCCAGATGGTATATGATGTGCGAAAGCTCGGCAAATAAGAACAATTTGACTCGGTCCAACCCGGAAGATGAAATGGTAAATACATCTGACGACCGACGAAGCCTACGTGAACAAATTGGAGTGATCACTTCCAAAAATGAAAAAGACAATCTGAATACCAATTATTAGGAAAATATTACCAACACAAGAGAAAGGAAGAGCCAATGGCAGTTAGGACTTCAGACCACTCAAGTAATGTTGAACATTACTTCAAATGAAATGTTGAGGTACATCATTCAAATGAAATGGTTTTATAGTTTAAGTGAGTAAATATCTCCCACTGAAATCGAGTGTGCACCTTCCAAGATTCTTAAAAATGGTTTTTACAAAGAAAAAACTGAGAGTAACAGCCTATGGAAAATTAAGTGTAATTAATAGGTAATAGTCAAGAAATTGAAAAAAATAAAAATAAATAAATAAAATAAAATAAAAGAATAACATTGATCTAGAGAACTTCATATTGAGGCTAAGGATTTTTTCTAAATTCATGATATACAAGAAGAAAAACAATGAAAAATATTGCTGAGAGCTCTGTTGCTTTCCTATTACTTCAATTTTTATTTAAACCAGCACAGTGGCTTCTGATGGCATACAAGGGTAGGTCAAAAAGTAATGGGGATTAAGATAAAGGACTTATTTCTTATCATATTTATCTAACCAGTAGTTATATTCACATAAAATTTCATAATGCTGACATTTCTTGTCTAGTACGTATAATACTTTTAATTTCATCAATTTGTACTTGCCATTGCAATGCTGCTAGCACACCTCTCCAAAAGTGTTGGTCAGGATAGACACCTTGGGCTTTGATTTAATCAAATATTCTCCTTACAGCCCAGATCTAGCCTCCACTGACTACTTTCTCTTCCCAAATCTCAAAAAGGACCTGAGGAAAGGCGTGTTGAGGACAAAGACCAACTTAAAGAAAGGGATATAGGTCCCAAAGAACAAAATTATCACTTAGGGGATTTAGGAAAAATAATAGATGTAATAAATGTATTGGCAATAAGGGATGTTATATAGAAAAAATAATATATGTTTTGTGCTTTGATTTCATTCTGGGTCAGGCCAAGAACTTTTTGACCTGCCCTCATACCTCACTGGCCTAGAATATAAAGCATTCAGACTTTTCCTTCCACCTCACTCAAGTCAACCTGGGCATGGGACAAATTAACACCATAGATATCTATGTCAGAGCTGTAAACCTGAATGGCACTACCTCTTGCCACCTTTTGGTGTCTAACACAACTGAAAGATTCAACACTGGCCGGCCTTGTACTGTCATTCTTGTGTCAATAAAAAAAATTATTTTTCTCTGTTCTGGAGAACAGCTGTCCACAATCAATAAAAAAGATTTTGTTCTAGGTTTAAGGGAGAACATGGCTTTACCACTCAAGGACATCATCCCTACTTAACTCAAAGTATTTTCTGGATAGCTTCCTTCATTCTTTCATTGGTCTTCATCCTTTAAAGAAAATATATTCTCTAAATGCAAAGATTTTGAGTCATTAATTTCCTTCTTACTTTTAGTTTTTAGGGGTACCTGAAGTTGTTATGTTAGTAAACAGAGGAAATGAGGAAATTTTTTAAATAAGTAATTTACAAATTAATTTAAGTACCTCAGAATCCAGTTTAATTAAATTAACCCCACTGTACTATCCAGCAATGGATAAGATGAGTATAATGTTAAAAAAAAAAAGAGGATTAAAGAAACTTTAATTTAATGAGACAGGTTTAAAGGGACATTATTATACAGTCTATTATTTAGAGAAAATACTGTAATAACCAAGACCCCTGCTGATTTTTATTAGAAGTGACTATAAATCAAGACTGGATATAAAGAAAATAAAAGGCTCTACCCATCAGGGTTACAAAGAACAAGCTGGTGTAAAAAGGCAGTTTTATTTTCAATGGAATGATTGTGAAGAAAAGTCTATAGTCACCAAGTCTGTCAGAAAGGGATTAAGAAGACCCATCTTTATTTTACAGGTATGACAGTGTGAAGAAGCTGGACAAGAAGCTCCCATGAGAAGGGGAATGAAGAAGGTACAAGGAATTAGAGCATTCAATAAATTACTAAAATGTTTCTTGATTATACAATGTAGAATTGGTTAAAAAACAAACAATACTCATAAATCATTGATTTAATAAGGCAAAAAAATTAATAAAAATGTGTACTTTAGACACCATGGTATCTATTTTTTTTTAATTAATAACTTGGTAATAAATAAAATAAGAGTTAAAGAACTGCAGTAAAGATAAAAATACAGTGTGCCCAATATCTGAAGGCCCCTCAGAGCTATCCTAAAACACTTCAACAGAAACTATATGCACAATACGAGGCAGGTTAGTGTGCTCTGGGCAGCCAAAATTCTCAGACCTGGAATAGTTTATATACTTTATGGTTTATATATATATATTTTTTTTTTTTCATTTGAGTAGAATTCATTCTTGAAGATTATTGTAATAAACATTATAAGCTCTGTCAAGAACCAAATGAAAATCCTGCTGAGTTGAATCAACCTTAGCTGATTATGTCCTCTGATTCATTAAGGAAATTGTTTTGGACAAAATATTGGTGAATGAAGCAAGAAATCACAATCCTAGACAAAAATTAAAATCAATC
>KZ807107.1:540433-563021 GCA_000696205.2 Oncopeltus fasciatus
GGCAAGCTCAGGGGATCCGTACGGGTCTCGCAATTCTGACGCCGCGGGTTCAAATCCCGTCCAGGTCAATCTTTTATTTATAATATAGAAGCTTGTCCTGAGCCATGGGTGTTTAAAATAGGATGGCAACCTGTAGATAGCCCCTGTATATTAGTGTAGGCAACCTGTATATTAGTGTTTTCTAGTTGAATGGTGAAAATGCAATTCGTAGTGAATTTCCCTTCCTGAAATTATTTCCACAAGAGATATTTCTGTGTGTGTGTGTGTGTGTGTGCAATAAAGCTAGTGGGAATGAGGAGCAGCGGAGATAAAAAACAGATGAAAAAATTTATATATATCTAAAAAATACATTGCAAAACCTTGATAAGAGAATTTTATCCGGTATTTTTTAAGATCAATGCAAAATCAACACACACAATGACTAAAGGCAAATATATTGTCTATAGATAGATATATAGGCAAATATACATTCACTATTGATGTAAAATAAATCATCAAATACTTGCACAGAGAGAATAAGTATAAACATCTTCAGCACAATCTTAAATTGAATATCTAGCTTAATAACTTTATTCAGCTGCCTAAGTTATAAGTTGATCATTATAATATTATTGTAGTATTCTTAATAATTTAGGGAATTAAGTTATTAAGAAGAAAAGTCGGCAAATTGCTTTGAATTGTTTGTATCATACTCAGATTTTTGTTGATTCCTATTATCACTGAATCAAAAATAGATAGTAATATTAATAATTATTATTAAGATGAAAATAAACAAATATTTAGAACAATTTGTAGTTAGTAGTAATTTTTTTTAAAACTATATTTTTAAAATAACATAAAAGAATGTTTTTTTAGAATTTTTTTTAAGTGGTAAAAATTAATTTTTCATTTAATTCTACATTTTATATTTGACAATACCTTGGACTATAACCTGCAGAAGCATTTTCAGAAGTATTATCAAGTTTTAGTGGTTTATTATTATCTACTCCATGTGCATCATTAAAATGAGATGAAACGTCATTCAATGAATTCATTTGGGGTATATTTGGAGGGGACACATTTTGTTGAGGATTCTCTGTAACAGGGATAAAAAACAAACAATAAAAGCATGAGCTAAAGATTGTAAATTAAAAAGGAGCAATGTTAATAATACTGTTTCAATCAAAAGTTAGTATATGTTCCCAAAACATAACCAAATGACTGATACTACTGTTATTTTGTATGATAAATATAATATTGTAATTATATGACTGATATTTTGAATGATATTCATAGTGACATCAGGCAAGATACTTTAGGTAATGAAGAACAAGAATTTATTTCAATTATAGACCCAAGAAATAAGATTCTTTGTAAAAATAAGAGTGTTCAGGTTTTGCATTAATTTATTGACATATTCAGGATACATAACCATATTAGGTATACATTTATATGATATTACCAGGTTTTTCATTGCGACATCTTTATATGACATTCAAAAAAATAAGATTCCTTCTTGGATTAATTTTGGGGGAAATGAAAATAAAACCTAATAAACCTAACCTAATTTAATTTTTTTTAAACATTAAAGAATTTAACTTCATGATCTTCTTAGTATTTAAATATTTATTTAAAGCTGAATGAATATTGACTGGACTTAAAAAGGAAGCAAGACAATAGATCCTCCCCAAAAAAATTTATGGCTAGCAAAATGCCAGGAATGTCATAAAATAATACACATAATTTAGGAAATTTACTGGGCACATTAATAAATAAGATGAATTGCATACAGCCATCATGGAAGTTGAAACTCAAGGTAAAATGTCATAGCTAATTTGGTCTTGGAAAAATTTGAAAGCAATGAAGGAGACAGGAATCTAATATCAGATGAATATTAGGGAATTAACAGATGTTTCAAAATAAGACAGGCTGTAAGGAAAAACATGATATAACAGAAGATCTGAAATAATAGTTTATGATGGCAGTGCTGAACATTAATTGGATATACAGTGCTGTCACAGGAGAGTGAATATCTTTCCTCTATTTATTTGTCATTTTAACATGTTGACAGCCAACTACAAGATAACTCATAGATTACATTCTTTTCTAGGACGTCAACTACGAGTTATCTCGTCCTTTGTTTACTTGACATTTTTGTGCAGCAGCAATTAAACTTGAAATATATCAATGCTATCAATAGATGGCTTCAGGAAAAATAACAAATAATCAAAGCTGGCTTGCATGAAAAGAAAATTTATTAAAAAACAAACAAAAATATAATTATAAAAATTAGTTCAAATTCAAGAAATAAAATAATGAATAAAATTAAAATATGAATGCCTATCTATGGTTCAGATTTAGAGAAACGACAGGTCAAAGCGTGTCTGTATGTCAATTAACTCGTTGATGGCATCCGCAAAGAGATTTCTATTACAGAAGCCAACAATGAAATAATTTGTAAGATCTTTTTTCTTTTTTTTTTAAAAACATGTTTAGTATGCTTTTTGATGATAAGTTTTTAATAATTTTAGGCCAGTACTGAAAATTGTCATGGCAATCAACATGTTAAAAGCTCATAGCAATCACTATTAAAATATATTTAATATCTACAACACTTCAACTACACAGCAGAAGTGTAGTAGAGAGCCTTCTGAAGTGAACAATAAAGTTTGGCAAAGATTTTCCTATGTGATTGAACTACTAAGATGGAAAAATCAGTGTAATTATAAATCAGGGAGTAAGTGCACTTATCAAGAAGTTAGATTTCCTTTTAAGATAGCATTCCCCTATATCTCGCTCAGCTTAGACTGTTGTTATCACACTTATCTCTCTTACTCTAATTTTCTAATCCTTAGCAGCCTGATTTGTGTTTATCAACCTATTTTAATGTTAAAGTTAGTTTTCACTATTAAAGAGCATATATTTTACACAGTGTAAAATGAAATTTCTCATTTAGTTTCAAGTATAATTTAAAGATTTCAAGTTATTAAAAAGAAAGACTCAAAAGAAAAACCATAAAATAATAAACTAAATAGTTGCTTTTTTTACCATAGCAACTTAGTTTCTAGTGAACCAGAATCAGAGAGAAATGGTCGAGAACCTACTAGCTCAAAAGGAGTGCTTTTGTTACAAAATTCAGGTCTCTGAAATGGATATTTAAAAAATTGAGGAAACAACTCTTCAGAGTCAGAAAACTTTAAGATCAAGCTCAATGACTCAAATAGAGAAATTAATGTTTTAAAAGTTAAAAACAAACAATTACCACAATTCAGTTTAGCCTGAATTAGAAGTAATTTCTGATTCATGCTGAACAAGCATTGACCTTTTACCCCCAAATCATGAGCCGCCTAGTTCCAAATCTTTGTAGTATGCGGAGTAGTGACTCCACATACTATAAAGATGAAAAGTGATTCCCAATCATCAGTGAAACAAATGATGTCCACAAGGATGATACATATAAAAAGGCTAAAGAAACATTTCTGAAAGTGCAAGAATTCATTGGAAATAAAAACATTATTTTGTATTGTGCCAATGAATTATTTCAGAACAAAATTTTATAATTGCCAAGCAAATCATGTTTGTATTCAAAACATAAATATATCAATAAACATAGAATATAGGTCATATATAAATTAAATTTTATTTATATAGGATTAATAAAGTAAGTATTAAGACAGACTCCACTAAAACTAAAATATTTGAGGCAAACATTATTTAAGTAAACTTTTTACTAGAAAAATTGTCACAGCTAGTTATGGAAAATTTGACAGAGAGAATTCTGGCTTTATCAAGACAGACTTTGAATTAAAACTTGTCTCTTGTTCACTTATAATCACTCTCATACAGAGATTCTATACCAGCAGCCATGATCATATCATTTTGCAATAAATACATTTGACAAGAACCAACAGTCGAACAAAGCTATTTTTGATAAATATTTTAGTAACTGCACTAAACATTAATAACGTACAAAACTCAGAAATATGTAGAAATTGCAAAATCAGTATTTTTACTCATAGTGTACAATGCCTTAAAAACAAGATAGATATCTTAAGAGTTCTTGTTTATAGGAACAGCAGCATTGGATGGATTACAAGGAGATTCAGAGTATTCATTAAGAAGGTATGCACTTGTCATATTTCAGTATGGAAGAAAGGTAGTAAGGAAGGCATGTATGGCACGGTGGAACCAGTATAATGGTTAATGAAGCATTATACAATAGGTACAATACATCCTGTTGAACTGACACATAATACAAATCTGTCTTTTACCTCACACCAAATACGTGGGATATAGATGCATGAATATACACTATTGCTCAAAATAAAAATGAAATAGTTTTAACTGAAGTATTTAGAATTTTAACTTAAATAATTTAGACTCAGGAAATGCGACCTGCTTAATTAAAAAAGCACCTAAAGTAACCATTAGGTTAGTCAGAGGTTAAAGTACAGCTATAGATCAATAAATTAAAACAAAGAAGAGGCAACAAAGAGAACAAAAATACATCCTGCCTAGATGCACAATTTAATATTTTAATGTTGAATCGAACAGCTATCCATTGATATCTCATTTTTGCTCTAAAGGTTCATAAACCACCAGTCTGTTACATACACCAATATACAAGGTCTAGTGATAGTGACATATCAAAATGAAAAAGCCATCCCAGTGTATGTGAAGCTGCATCATTGGTTCTTCAGCTTCTGCAATGGTGTCATTAGAAGTTACAGTGATCACTATTGATGGGAAAAATAGTTGTTTCTGAAAAATGAATAGGAGCTACTTGTATGGGAGATACTAATGATGAAAGTAGGATAAGATGGATCAAGAAATAATGTAATGTTCCTAGGCTGTATAAGGTACTTGCGCACCTCAGCATACATCTAGGATCTTGAGGGACTTGAAGGCAAACATCAAGGCCTGTTCTGGATCAGGCCACTTTTTCAGGAGGGAATTGTGTTAAGAAATGGAGGAAAAGAGCGTCAAGACTGGAAGCAGGCACAGGTAGGAATAAGCAACTTGGGATAGTTGCCCCTCATTTACCTAGAAGTGATAAATGTTCTCAGTTAACCAGTGTTAACTGCAATCATGATAAATGTTCTGAAGTATTAAGAAATTATTATTTATAATTTTAGTTATGTGTTATGTTCATTATTATTTATTNTGTGTGTATTGTCTTTTTAGCCCTGATGATGGCTTACTAGCTAAGCCGAAACGTTGGCATAAATAAAAATACTACTCCAAATTGTGGTGTATATTTTTTTTCTTCCTGGCCGAAACCCCGACCATTCTCACACTTTAAAATTTAAACTTCCTTTTACATATCTAAGCACCCATTTTATAGCTATCGATACATTTTCAGATGGCTTACCTTGGTAGCTACTTAAATAAGACAAAGAAAATGTCAAGTCTGCCTTGAACCAATAGAGGCATACATTAATGAACCAATTCATGACCAAAACTATCTCTCCAAATTAGGTTCAATTATAAATGCGAGTGACGTTCTAACACATAATGGTTTTCCAGAACTGATTTCAAACAATCAGCTTGAACTATGTACAACATATCATCAAACTTTTTGATGCAGATACTTAAATATTGAAATCTATCACACTCCAAACCTTCCATTATAATGTTAAAACTGAAAAAATCTTTTAACTTATCAATTTCAACTTTATCACAAGTAAAAATCAATAGATCATCTAAATAAGTAATAAATACAAATTATCTTTAGTGCATAAATAGTATTCGCTTTCAGACCTTTGAAACCCAGTTTCATTATTTTGTTAAATTATTCATACCAATATTTTGGAGACTTTCTTAGTCCAATGCTTTTTTAAGCTATAAAATTAAACCAGTCAATATCAACACCAGGTGGTGGTTCCAAAAATGCATCTTCCTTTAATTCCCAACATAAAAATACACTTTTAACATTCATCTGGTTTATCATAAAACCCTTTTGTACTACTACTGCTATCAAAACCCCTAAGGTTTTTCACTTGGCCACAGATGAATAAGTATTCCCTTCTAAACTTTTTAGTAAAAATCATAAGCAACCAATCGTGCTTTGTATATCACCAAGCCTCCGACCTCCTTTTTAGTAGTGAGGGAAGCTCCTCTTTAATAGTTTCTTCCCATTGTCTCCTAATAACCTGCAAAAGTTAACATCTTTATGAGTCAAGGGAATATCTACTTCGGACTGAGCTAACAGAATTCCTCTTCCTCACTTAACCTCTCTACATCTGTAACATAATCATCCTGCCATACTAGTCTCTGTCATACTCATCTTTCCTCATTTTCACCAAACAGGTTTCCTACTTCTGTTTTATCTTGTGAATTTTCTTCAGGCTCTGCAAAGTGTTTCTTGCCTAACCTTATTCTAAATATCTTGACAAACCAGGCTACCACTTTTAACTGTTGCATAAACCGAATTATCTTTAACTGATTTATTTTCATTGAAAATCACAATTCTGCCTAACTAAATACTCCTATTTTTCGGGTCCCATATGTGCCAACCTCCCCCTGGAGCGTATCAGTAGTAGTACATATACTCATATCAATGGTAGTAGATATACTGTTTAAAATTGTTTTCAAAAAGTTTAGCTACATTTTATTGATGATTAATTAAATAAATTAATTATTTTTAATTTGCCTTAGTTATTAATATTAAACCAGTAGGCTCTAACAATTTGGTGTCAAAACTGGGATTAGTTCTTCCTATTATGACTTTTGAGGGCTATGCTTTGCAGTAAATAAAAGTTCTTCTAAAAATGTTAAATTAAATTGATTAAAATTTATAAATTTAAGAATAGTATTATGAGAAAGCAATTTGGATAATTTAGGATCGAAATCTGATTTGATGCTACACCTCTTTTAATTGAATGAAGGAAAGCATTAGTAGATGCAGTAGAAGATACATAAAAAGCGATTTTTAAAACATATTTAAATAAGATACCTATTGCCATTGAAAATAAATAGTTATAACAATTTGATTTTTAAAAAAAGCTGTTAAAAATTCTGCTGTATCATTTTATAGAATGAAATTTATAGGTAAAAATTGTCTGATATTTAGTGTTGAAATAAAATTGTTAGGATATTCTACTACCCCAGAAAGTAAGTAAACTGTTGTAAAAAATTCTACTGCCAAAGAAAATAGGTTAGCTACTATTAGAAGAGGATTTTACGGAATTCAGTCTTGGGAGCTGAAGAATTAAAAACTAATCTGAAACAATTAATGAGAGGGAATAAAATAAAAAATCTATCTGTCCCAGCCAAGGCACGAACCTGGATCTCCAGGCTAGGACAGATAGATTTTTTATTCTATTCCCTCGTATTAATCGTTTAAATTTATGTTGGACAATATACCACAACAAAATTAATATTTATGAAAATAAAAAACTGATTTGTAAACAAAAAGTTTAGTTTTTTAATTCTTCAGCTCCCAAGACAAAATTCCTGACATTCCTCATAAAACTGGATGGTCAATAAGTTACCTCTTAAGTTAGCTACTGTTTTATACAATGCATAGAAAATTCTGATGCATTATAAAATTAAATAATTTAAAGAGCAAATTGTTAGAAAACATCGAAGTCTTCCAGGATCATTCAAGGTGATGAGATAAAAAGGCACCAGCTATATATAACACAATGTATATGTGTGTGTGTGTGTATTTTGTGTGATCTAAGAGGATAGTGGTGCATATTCAATGCCTGCTGAGAGGAAACTGCTTTATTATTTTACATAAGATCCTAATCATAATACGACATTAGTGTTTATTAAGATCAATGCGGCCAACCTAAACCATAAGAAGCTTTCAATGATGAGCTAAGCTACTGTTGCATTGTTTGAATAATTAAATTATTTGTCCTAAGTTTACACTGTATAAGGAAGAAATGAAAAAGCCTCAGCAGGGTAATTATTAACTGGTTACCCACTTTGCTTTTGGATTTCCTTTAATGGAAAATGGTTTGGTTTCTCAATTTAAAGCCAGAACTTATCAATTAATTACTCAATAACAAAGTAAAGATTTATCATTCTCCATTAAAATATTTGCACAGCAATCCTTTCCCTTAACAACTGTAATGAATTGAAGTCATACTCAGTGGTATGTAAATATTTTAGCAATATTATTTATTGTTTTAGGGAGGCTTTTGTTGCCCAGAGAAAAACTCAACATATTCCTCATGTGGAGTCCAAATATATTTATTGCTTTAAAACAAAATATATTTTAAAAGTATAATAAATGCACAGGGAGCCAGAAAAAAAAATCTTACTACCTCAGCCAGGAATCGAACCCGGGTCCTCTACTTTCAGGGTAGGTGCGCTAGACCTCTACACCACTGAGACAGCTTCGATAATTGCGTGGGATTGCAACTTCAATACTATTACTTAAATTCACTTTTTTAATTAAATCAGAACTAGACTGTAATTATGGGCTTTGGTAAGTAAAAATTGCTTACACATTGACTTTAAACCCCTCATGCCTTGATAAGGCTTTTATTAATAAGAGATGCATATTATTAAATCAAAAAAAATTTAGGCACCTGAAATACTAAGGAAAATGCATTTAGTTCATGAAGTTGACCCTAAAGAAACGGTTAGAAAGATAAGATTTGAGGATTAGGTAGATGGTACTTGGAAATATGGACTTCAGCTTATATAATAGTCCAGTATGCCATACTCTCTCAAATAATTGAGTGACATCTAAGAATGCACCTGGAAAAAATTCTTTTCGCTCGAGGGAAGAGGAAATAAAGTCTACAATGCGAAACACCTACTGGACAGTAGAATGATGGGATCAGAAGCTGAACTAATGATTAGGAAGAATATTTAAGGAAGTTATTATAGGCGTTATTCGTTTTAAAAGAACTTTCTTAAATACCTTGGAAAGTAAAGGAAGAAGGCTAATTGGTCGATAGGATAATGTGTTAGAAGAAGATTTACCGGGTTTGGGAAATAGGATTATTTCAGAAAATTTCCAGAGAAGTGGAAAATGGGTGGTTCGAAGGACACAATTATAGAGGTAAGTGAGAAAAACAATTGCCTTTTGGGGTAGATTTCGAAGTATTAGCCTGGTGATAAGGTCATAGCCGGGTGCTTTGAGCTTATGCAGATGGTATAATCTACCATCTAAGATGGTATAATGTACTTGACCTCAGAGGGTGTCACTGCCTTAATCGGTAAGGACGTTGGTAATGGTATATCCAGTGACTCCTCAACCTCAGCGTTATTGGACAAGTTATCAGGATCTGGATGAAGAGTGAATGTTTGCTTTAGATGCTGGGCAAACATTTGGGCCTTGTCTTTGTCGGAAGAGGCCCAGGAACCATCTTCTTGACATAAGGGGGCAGAAGGTTCATGATACTTCAGAATCCTGTGAGTAGCAGTCCATAGGGATTTGTCTCCTTTTGAGAGGCTAGACAGGTAGGCATTAAATGCCTTATTTAGTAAGGCAGCAAGTTTTTGCTTTACCAGATGAGATAGCTGGTTGAACTCCCTATGATCTGAGGGATATCTGTACCTCTGGAACAGGGCTCGAGCTTGCCGCTTAGCTTGTATGAGGTTTTTAATGTCATTAGGAGGGGTTCAGCTGAATTTACAGAGTAGCAGGTGCTGGTGGGTATTAAGTTACCCTTCCAAAGACATTGCTGAATCTTTATAGTAAAGAACTGGACACCATCATCCAGCTCTTCAGAGGTTTTTAAGAAGATTCCGAGGTCAAGAGACTCTTCTAGGAGAGTTCTAAAAAGTGGCCAGTCAATGGGACTACTTATTAAGATTGGTGGCAATTGTCTAGGGATAGGTGTGAGAGACAGTGTAAGAAGAACAGGGTTGTGGTCGGAGGAAAGTTCATTTAATGTTTTTACAGAGTGATGGTAAGTAATATGATTTTTACATATGAAAAAATCTAGGATATCAGGAAGATGGTTTACATCGGTGGGCCAATAGGTGGGAGAGGACGGACTTAATAGAGTGGAGAGATTGTGAGAGGAGATAGCATTATACAGAGCACGGTCATGGGAGTTGGTCGTTCTTGTGCCCCACGATTTGCCCCATGATAATGTTTCACATTATAATCTCCGCCAGAGAGTAAACGGGAACCTAAGGATTTAAAATGCTCTTGGAATTGGCCTGAGGTGATAGATTTGTTAGGAGGGCAATATACTGCAGAAAAGGTCATTGGGGAAGTGGAAGTATTGATGGACACTGAAGTGGATTGGAGCGAGTCTGTAGGAGTGGAAGATATTAAATGATGAGTATGGGAAGTGCGAAAGAGGAGCTCAGTTCCACCATGAGCTCGTCTGTCTGGGTGATCAGTTCAGTAAGTTGTATAGCCTGGTATGTTGAGTTTTTTATTTTTTGTTAGTTGTGTTTCAGTAAGTAAGAGTACGTCTATAAATTTGTCTTCTAGAGTTAGTTTGTATGTGTTTGAATGCCGTTAGCATTCCAGAGGAGGACAGAAAAGGATCTAGGAGAGGAGGAGTTAATTTACTGCCAGACGAGGAAGTCATATTAGAGACTACCACAGACAATAGGTTTAGAAGAGGAGTGATGAGGGTGCGAAATTCGGAGAAAAAGGAGTGGAGCATGGATTAGAAATCATTAGATATTGACGGTGGAGGGACATGAGAGATGGCAGGTCGCTCTCCCCTGGGAGGCTGGCATTGAGGAAGAGGTTCTTCTTGTCTGGGCTGGTAGGTCGCCTTTGCATAAGAATAACCTGAGTCCACTTTTCTGGTTGGGGGTGGTGGGGGTCTTCGAGCTACAGGTGCTGAGTCCTGCTGTCTGCTAGGATGGATCCGCTGCTTCAAATCATTGTAGACCTGGCAGCCTTTATAATTTGAGGGATGGTTTTTCTGGCAAAGGGCGCAGACAGCAGGTGTACTGTGTGATTTCTGACAGTCCCCTGCTAGATGTGTCCCTCCACACATGACACATCGGGCACCATACTCACAATATCTTTTAGTGTAACCATATTTCTGGCATTTGTGGCACTGAACTATGTCTCTTCGAGTGACTGCATGTTCTTCCTTTAGTTGGTAAGTGTGATGCTGGGCATTTGTCTCTTTCAGATAGCTCACTATACCTCTGTAGGTGTCTGGGCTATCTGGTATTATTTAAATGTCATGCTGGCGATTGACACATGTGTATTTCCCGTGGCCGACTCGCTCACCGGGTTGAGTGCACATTAGGCGAAAGTTTTGTACATTTCTGACAAAAATGGGAGGTGGTGGGGGTATACGTTGGATGGTGCTTTCCATTTTCTCTCCAGTAGTTTTGAAGAGGCTGAAAAGGGTTTACTGAAATAAAGGGTGATAGGTTTTCTTTCCTATCTGTCATTTCGTTGGCGGGGGGTGTGATGGTCACTCCTTGAAAGGTGCTGGGGCGCGTTTGTAGTTGGTCTCTCTCCAATGGAGTGCTTCTGGCGGAATGCCGCCCCTTATCTTTAGGATGGGTCATGGGTGCACCCCGACACTTCCCTTTTCGCCCTCCACTAGCAATCACCTGATGATAATGATTGCCTCCTATAATTTATTCATTAATTTATAAAAGGAAAAAAAAAAAAAAAAAGTAGAGTGGCCGAGTCTCGAACCTGTAACGCTGGGTTAAGAGTCTGGAACGGAGTCTCCTACCCAGCAGGCTGAGTGATAAGGGAGGCTATGAGAGCCTAGCACGGTGAGGTGGGGACCGGACAGGTCATGCTCTCTCGTCCCCAGTGCTAAGGATAACAGCTACAAAAGTAGTTCGCTTTATTCACTGTTTAAATGTGATCCTCGCGATGATTCGAGCTGTTACTGCACTCACATATCACTGACACTTCACTGCAAATGTATGTAGAGTTTGAGATCTCAGTTCTTCCCACAACTCATATATTATAGTTGGAAAGACGGAGCCCTATATACAGGTGAGAACTGATCATTGGCGACACCGCTACTTACCCTATGTTCAAAATTCAAATGCCTAATAAAAAAAAAAAAAAAAAAAAAAAAATACATTTATTTATCAAGATGTGTACATAACTTTTTTTTTTTTAAACTGATTAAGTAAGTAATTCAGTTAAGTTGGGTGGCAACTAATTTTTTATTATGTTAAACTCTCTTTACTGTAAACATCATATTATGTAAACTCATGACTGCTAAGAACTTTATTATATTACATAATATCAAATCATATTAATGGAGTGCTTCAAAAGTCCAAAAGAAAACAATTTAAAAAATCAGATACATTTTAGATAAACCATTAAAACTTTGTAAGCAAAACATGCAGAACATAAAATAAATAATAATTTCAAAATTTTATGAGGGCAGAAGTCTCATTATTAATCATAAATAGGTTAAAGCTACTTCAGTGTTATCAAAATAAAATAAGTAATAAATTATGTTAAATTTAATTATTTTAAGCAATTAATAAGAAAAATTATTGTTATTGCAAAATTCACTTTAAATTAATAAAATACATGAAAATTGAATAGAAGCATTTATAGGATGTTTACTGTATTAAAAAAGAGAATAGACGTTATAAATAAGTAAATAAGACAATCATAAAAGCTAAATACCAGAATAAAGCTGCCAATTGTCAGCCTGACTTTGCATTGACAGAGGACCAAGAAAAAGTATCATTGTCAAAATAAGTGGTACTGTTACAGCCATAAATAGTCCAGGAAATCGTATTCCAAGAATGTCAAGCACACTGTGCTGAAAGGAAAGTAAAACAATAAACTATTAGATTAAATATAATAAAATTAAATGTTCAAATATTTTATAGTACATAATTTATTTTTATTTTCCCATTCAGCTTGACATAAATTAAAACATACCTTTAAAAGAACCATTCCTGTAACAAGCCATAGTGGCCCAGGGAGGGAAAGACATGCTAAAGGATGTTTTTTCATGACCCACGACATACAAAAGAAGGTTTAAGGTCAGCACACTGTTTCAGCCAGGTGGCTCTTTAAGTCAGGTGACTTTTACCCATTCAATGAAGAACAGTACCCAATTAGGGCAAGGGGTTCCCAGCAGCTCACCAAGAATCCTTTGGGTCATTACAAGTAGAAGCAAAAAAAAAAAAAAACTATGAGTACTGAAACTGAGACATATCTTAGCCACATTTTATTGATCTTATTTTTACTTATGAACAATTAATATTTATCGATATAAGGCTATAGAGCTGGCGATAAATCTTGTTGAATTAAATATTAAGCTGCGTGAAGACAAAGTGAAAAAAATTCAAATCTCTATAGATTTGAAAGATACTTATCTATAAAAGAAAAAACCTTACTAATGTTGATATTTAAAACAAAATCAGGATTTACAGTGAAAATGACAATAAAATGAAATAAATTATACCGTGAGATAGGCTATGAGTTAATCTGTTATTGTAACATAGTATTGAATCGAAAAAATCTTATTTCAGTTTATTTGGTATAGTTTTGTTAATAAATATTTTGACTCTTCAAAAGTCAACTAAAGTTCACTTTTTTTAAAATGTAAACAAAACAATTTTCAANTTATTTTTACCTCAGTTTATGCAGCAAACAATTAAAATAATTCCAATTTGTCAAAAGACGAATTTATAGCAGTCCATTTTCCATAAGATCTCTCCTTTATGACGTCAGATTAACGAGTTAAATTAAGTTTAAATAATATGAGTTAAAAGTTTAAATTCTGTAGAACTATTTTCCTAGCTTAAGCCTCATCTGCAAAATTGAAAAAGCTATCCCCCACTAGGGGAGTGTGGAGTGTGGTTTGGTTACTCAACTTATCTTACGTAATATGAGGCTAGTACTATTTACTTTTAAATAAGTATGTTTCATTTTTACTCCAAAAACATTTCACTCTTTTAGCATTAAATTATTAATAAAAATAAATAACAGATAATAACTTATCTATAAGATATTAAAAATCATTAATAAATACCTCAACGATCATTTATTATTAAAAAGGAAATTGATAAAACTAAGCTCTTGTATGATATTATGAAGATCTAAATGATAGCTAGTCATTATGCAAACTGAAAAAATATTTTATTACCTACAAATTTAGCTGCCAAGTAATAATAAAATAAAATATATTAAGAGTTTAATTACGTCCATCAGACATCACTTTAATTTTCTAAAGTAAATTTAACAAATTTGAATTCTCGACAAAATATTTTATAATAAATTGGATGTAATTAAATTTTAATTAAATATTAATTTTAAGTATCTAATCTTATCATTTATCTTTTATACCCTCCAAAAATAAATAACAAGATCAAAATTATAGGAAAAAAAAGCTGTAAATAAGCCTAAAAATTACAAGAAATTATTTTTAAAAATATGGCTTGGATTTCCCAGATACAATATGGGCACTGATAATATTTTGTAGGCTCTCCTATTGTGTATGGTGGAGAGTTAAAAAAATCTGAACAATCAGATGAAGAGTTTTTGACCATAAATATTAATAGTAGATGTTTTTTGTTGGGGTTTGGTCAAGGTAGATAAAAAAAAAATACAATTTAAATAATTTGCATTTTTTAATTATCAGCCAAAGTTTTGACTTAGATTGTAAGCCATATTCAGGGCTATGATCCCTTTTGCCTTCTTAACAATCGGGTTTCCCTAAAAAATGTTTCGAGTGGGCCTGAGGACTGAGTTCAATATCATTTCCATTCAAATTAGCTACTGAACTAATTGACATTTTATAATCAAAGAAAAAATAAAAAATGAACAAAAAAAATGTACTTATCTCAAAACAATTATTTATTTATTTTTTAAAAAAGTAAATAACTGTTTAGAGAAAAATAATTTTTTCCCTTTATTTTATGCTCTATTAGATAGTAGTTTGATAGTAACTGTGTCAACTAGTGTTTTGTGTACACATACACATGTATTGAGGAAAAGCCCACAAAATCTTACTGGGTATACGCGAACATCCAACAGATATAAAAAATGAAGACCAATGGCAGCAAAATTGAAGCAGGAGTTGGTGCAGTTTTATACTTTTTAGACGGAAATAAGATGGCCAAGGGAAAGTATCATCTCAAATAGTGGTGTTCGAATAACCAAGCGGAACAACTAGCAATCAATAAAGCATTATCCTTATGAAAAGGACAAGAAGCTTCTCATAGCCATGGAGCGACAATCAAGAATGATAGTTGGGCTACTATAATGCCACTTAAAAATCAGTGCAATCACCTTTAAGAAAAGAAAGAACAGTCTGCAAAGTATTTGTTACAATGTCAAATTTAAGTGGGTGAAAACACATCGCGGTGACTAAAGCAATGAAAAGGCCAATGCACTCACTAAGCAGCCAGCATTAGCCCTCAGTCTCATGATATTATATTCTGTGGTCCCCAAAGTCCTACATCATAAAAATCTTAAACAAGGAACTGGCTAGAAACTGGGAAAGAGATGGCAAAATTTCTCTAAAGGCTCTAAAAAAAGGTAAACTCATTTCATCAAGACTTGAATAAACAAGGCTGGAACAAAATTTTATTTTGATACAAGTCATTAGTAGGCTTGGTCGGTACTAAGGTTATTTACACTGGTTTAAATTCATAGAAGATCCTGGTTGCTTCTGTGATGAATCAACCCACAAAGTTAGGATCAACTGATCTTCATTCGTCCTCGCTTTAAAAATATTAGAAGTAAACTAATTCAGTAAATAATAACAAAAGTAAGAACCTGACCAGCTTCTAAACCGGAACTAATTTCTGAAGATAAATTTACCATCTTCAATTTACCATTTTCAAAAATTTATTAGAGAGATATTAACAGATCAAATATCATAATATACTAAATTAAAAAGTGACTGTAAGTTACATGTACACACACACACACACACATATATATATTCAACAAATCCAAAATAAAAATGATAGCTAGGGCCTTTATGGAGTCCTAATTTTGCAAGAGTGGATATCTAGAGAAGCCAGCAGAACACAATCGTTTCTCCATCCACAAGAATCTACTAGGAACAAGTAGCCACCTGCTTCCTTTAAATAAAGAACATGTTTTGCTTCCTACTGTAAGAATGAACAATTGTGAATAGATCTCTTTTTTTGGGACATTGCAAGCCAGCGGGAATGAATTTGGGGAGAAAGAATTCCCACCACACTTATTGTGAATGAGAGTGATATCCTTTTTATTTTTCTATAACATGAACCCAATCACAACCACAAGTAAGTCAAAATACCCCACCTCAAGCTCCATACTCATTGACAATTAAATTAAAAACATTTTAAGCCTGCTAAACTCACTACCAATTAGTCTCCTAGCTACACGTATACTTACCATTACCTACTTGCATCTCAACATGCCTTTTACCTCATATTTAATAATATCAATAATGTATTTANTTAAGTGAGCATTTTCATTGATCATATATGTTAACATTTAGTTGTTGTGTTGTACGTAAATTTATGTAAGGGTAAAAGAAAATAATATTAAAGATTAAATTAGAAAATATTTACATACCATTACATCATATAACTCATCACCCCCTCAGTATTTTAGTTTCAGCTAATGAGATGAAACTCTTTAAAAATCCAACACAAAGTATTCCAGTAATCTGGAATGAATAAATGCCTCGCAATATGTCTTTAAGTTTTTATTACGGTTCATTAGAATATTTTATTAAATATTCAAGCTAACATATAAGTATGCAATATTTTAATTGAAATGGCATGCAATTTGTCAAAAAATAATAAAAATGTTCTGGAAATGAGTTTTGATTAACTTAATCTCTCTTTTTCTCCCTCTAGAAAAAAAAAGTTTTTTTCCCATTAAAAAGTTTTTTATGAGTGCCAATGAAGTTATACAAGTATATAAAATAGTTTATATAGCATGTTCCATTATAAAAGTTAACACATAAAAAAAAATTGTAAAACATAGTTAATAAAAAAATACTAATTAAAGTAATTTTAAGAGTGGGAGAAAAAATTTGTGAACATCAGTATAATATATGATAATAAAATAAATTGTTGTTGTGCAAAATTTCAATTAAATTAGTAAAACCATGAAAGACAATTGCCAAGTAACACTAGTTGAAACAGATTTGTTTTAAATTTTTTATATAAAACTCATTATTGAATAAATAATAATATTAATAGTGATAGTGAAATAAGAAAACAATTGGTGAAAATGAAAAAGATTTCCTTTAGGTTTTAGAGAGAGGAAATGAAGCCTATTTTAGATATGTGCAAGATGCTCTTTCATATACTTGGCTCTAATCGGTCTAACTGTTGAGAACTTTCTTCAATAAACAGGTTTATTATTTTTTAATAACTGGTAGCTCTTATTTTAACCTTTGCATCAGAGATCTATAAAAACCTATTTTGTGTCAAGCCTTGTTTTGTTCCATCTGCTGATTTTCTGTTCTTTTTTTGTAATTAATTAACAGTCTCCTATTTGCTATGCAGCTAGCCACAGAATAGGAATACTTTATTCTGTTATGCTGAGAAAGCATTTGTAATAAATATCAGTCTATTGTTTGTAATAATAACAATTGTCTATTGTCTATTTGTTATCACTCACGCATGTTCATTTTGAACTAAATAGCTGTCTGGTTTAATTATCTCTCTTCCTACTCTTATTACTTAATTAAGTTATTACTAACTTACTCTTTTCCAAGGTCACACACAAAAAAAACTGTTCTTTTTCGTCAGATTCCAAACACCAGATTCCTTCATTTTTCACTTTAGACATTTGATTTTAATATGGTCTACCTTTTTACAATAAAAGGTTTTCCCTAGATACCACTTGCTGTGTAATTAATTGAAGAAGCAACTTTCCATATGTTATGCTCCGGATGTAATTTATTTTTCATTGAAAATATGTTATGTGTTTCTTTCTTCTTTAAATGTATTTTTTCTTCCCCCATTAATGTGGTCTTAACATAATTCTAGGACAGTGCATTTTTATCTTTACCATATAAAACATCTAAGGCTGAAACATCAGAATTAAAATTTGGAAGCATAGACAGCTTGTTATTCTTGAGAGCTGATTAATTATATCTTCTTCATCAAGTTTACCAAAATTCATTTTCAAATCATTTGCCATTGAATCTCGGAAAATCTTTTGTAAGGCCTCTATAATTTAAACCCTGATTTCCTCCATAGCTTATTTACAGTTGAAAAGCTTTCATTTCATGGGCAGTTGATAAGGAATCCTTTATATTCATGGGTTACAGTCATTCTTTTGACAAAGGTTAGAATATTGTTGGTAAATCCACTTACAGTTATGGCTCTGTGAATATTTTCATGCCTTGTTCTTACTTTGGAGGTGCCCAATTGTGCTCATAGTTCACATTAGCTTGTTCCAAAACTAACTTTGTTCTAAATAGCCGGTTGCTAAAGTTTTATCAGCCAAAAAAGTTAATTCTTTGTGGAATATTTGTCAAATTTACCATATAGCTATATTCATCATTGAAATAAGAGAAATAAAAGGAGAATAAATTTAATTTTAATTATTTAGACAATAATAGAAAATATATCAATTTCAAGTTTAGTAATATTTTAAAATACTTCATAAAATCAAATGAAAGTTATAATTTAAGCGAGCAGTCCATTACCTTAGAACCAAATTCAAATATTTACATTCAAATGACTGACTTTTCAGATGGTTTATTTTATTTTACAATTTATGTTCGGGAGGATATAAATATCAATGTTAAAAAAGACAGGCTCAAAGAGATTATCAATATATTGATATTATTTATCAATATACTGATATTTTTTAGTTCATTAAATAATTCATATTATTTAAATAAGGAACAAGAACACTAATTGTTAGTTATAATTAATAAGTTATTTATATAATAAAGTTGAGGACAAATAAATAAAAGTCAAAATGTAATACATCATGAGTCTTGTTTAAATGCAAAAAAAAGTTATTGGAAAAGAATTAAATAAGATTAACTTTAGCCATAGGGTTGCCAGGCTAGCTCAGGGGATCCATTTAGATCTCGCAATCCTGACGCTGCGGGTTCAAATCCCGACCAGGACAATGTTTTATTTATAAATGAAAGCTTGTCCTGAGCCATGGGATTTTAGAATGGAATGTAGACCTGTAGATAGCCCCTCCCTCCATGACCACAGATTTTGGGTGATACAACACTATTTCTTCAAATAGTTTTGAATGTTTTAAAGTAACATGTATAAATAATAAGCTTTAGATCTATCTAATTATTCGAGGGTATGATACAATGAGTAATAATTAAAATGTTCGGGCCTGAAGATTAAGCCTTATATTATTTCACGAAGTCCAACTTAAATCCTTTAAAAAAATATATAAAAAAAAGCAATATTGGTATAAATTAATGAATGAAAATCATATTAATCAAAAACTAATAAAACATTGCAATTTAATTTAACTCAGCAATTCATAGCTAAAACTACTACATAATTTCAGATCAGGTTTGCACCAATAAAGGCATATTTTAATAGCTTGATTTTATTTTTGCCTTCATCTTTTGATGGCAGAGCACTGTATTTTACAAATAATAGCCATATTTTAATGGATTAACAATAACAATATCTTATCCCACCAAATTGTTTTTAAACAACTTCATTAATAATTTAAAAATTGCTTTTGTTTACACAAGTCATTTCATTTAAAAGAGGCTATTTAACATTTACAAAGAAAAAAAATATATATATATATATACATGTGTGTGTGTGTGTGTGTGAGTGTGGATATGTATAAACTAATAAATACAAACCTTGGACACAAAATCATTCTTGCTGAATAAATAAATAGCGAAGGGGGAAAGTATTGATGTGATTAATACACTTAAAAATCTCTTCTTTATAACTGATGGATCATTTCTAAAAACAAAATGATTTATCATTTTAATGCATAGCACTAAAATATAAGAAACACAAACTGAAAAAAAAAAAAAAAAAAAAAAAGAATATACCACAAAAGAAATAAACAAAGCTGTCGGTAAATAATTGAACTAGCACATAATCCCTTAGGATAAAATATCAAAAGAGCACGAATATTCTATACATATCCAGAAAGCATAAAATATAGAACTATTAGAAAGCCCAATGAAGGCAACATGAACCAGCTGGAGGGGTATATACCACCCATTACTTTATAGCTTAGTCCTGACACCAAAAAAAAAAAAAAAAAAATTGTTACACTGATCAAATTTTTAGCATATTAAGTTTTACAAAATATTTGTCTAGAGCTAATAATAACAATAATATTAACAAAATTTATTAATATTTTTTGCATTAATATGCCTTTTATTCAATAACAACCTTCATCTTAATTATTAGTAAAGGTAGTTTCCATTCTGTTCAATATTCATTTACCAATATCGCAGCAATATACAAAGGCACTGTAAACTACATGTTACATTTTAATAGAGAGTATTTGACCATGGATATTATTAGTAAGGATGTATTGGGGTTCAGCCAAGGTTGATCCAAAAAAACAATTTATAAAAAATTTATTTATTACAAGAAATGGAAGGGAATAGAATAAAAAAATCTTACTACCTCAGCCGGGTCTCCAGGCACTGGATGCCTCGGTTAGCGTAACTGCCCGGAAAGCAGGAGACCCGGGTTCGAGTTCTGGCTGTGGTAGTAAAATTTTTTTTATTCTATTCCCTTCCATTTCTTGCATAAAATTAATGTGGGATTAAATACCACAACTAAAATCAGTATTTAAAAAAATTAACTTTTTTATTATCTGCTGACGTTTTGGCTTACATTGTAAGCTATCTTAATGGGTGTTGAAGTATAACTTCATAATAAAATGAGGAAAAAATCATTAAAGTTTATTTACCTAAGCTATTGTAATGAAGAAAAAAAAGTTTAAATTGCTTAAACATACCATAATTAAAAGTAATGTGATATTAAATGCGTCATATGTGTAGCATATGAAATAAACAATATGTGTAGAAAGTTTACTTCATCAACCTGCCAAGAAAGACAGGAGACTCTAGTGAAACAGGTTGTCAATTGGAACATGCATGACTGAGGGGTAAGGATTATAAATTGAAAAACTAAAGATGGGATGGTGAAGGGGTGGGGGAGATGTGAGGCAGTAGGCATCAAAAGGAATGTCATGAAAAATAGGTAGGAATTATTTAGGATAAGTAACCTGGGGATCTAGGAGACAGTTGGACAGGTTGATTTAGGAGGACTTATAGTTTTCTAGAATGTTGATAATATTTTTATAAGTAGAAGAATTTGTTCTATGTCGGATCGTTAGTTGACTGGATTGTGCTGTAAGTTTATGCATACAGTTTTAGATAATGGACGTTTCATTCATAGGGTTCAGTGGATAGAAGTAATGTTTTTGAAGTAAAATGTGTGCTCATCATTCATGGCGAGTTTTGTGAGGCAGGTTTTATTTCTTTTTGTTTATGTTATTTTTGTAATTGTTTTGGCAATTGGTAATGGAACAAGGAACTCTGTAGACGACATTGATGCTTACTTTTTCCACTAGTAAGAATCTTATTACATCCAGCTCAAAGACCCCAACCCCCTCCTTAACTGAACCAATATTTTCTGATCAATCTCATATTTTTTAAAGTTGAAAATGTCTAATAGATCCATTGATCAGGAATTTAATTGGTATCAATAATACAACAATTATTTTTTCCAAAAAAAAATCATCTGGATTTTATTAAACTTAATGTCCAAAAAAAACAAATTTTTCTAAAAATTATCTTGTCTCTCCTGGCGTCCCAGAAAAATATTTCCCTCAAGACTATTAATCTAGATAACCTAGAGCATCATTGATAAAATTTAAACATGCTTAAAAATCATCAATTTTTTGGTCAAAATGAGTAATAAATATACTTTCTTTGATGAATTTTTGGTACGAATAAAATTATCCAAAAAAACTATTTTCTGTGAAGAAAGGATTATTAGGAATTGGGTTATGGCAGTTGAGGAATTAAAAATTAATTTGTAATCGAATAAGTTTTTATTTATCCAATTTGGCCTGAATTTCAGGCCTTCCATCAGGGAAAATGGGCAGAGAAAGACACATGCTCTCCCAATCACCTAAAATTTAGATCGAAATGTTGGCTAAAATAAGAACCTTTTTTAGTTACAAATTAGTTTTCAATTCTTTAACTACCAAGTCTATATTCCTGATAATCCTCTCTTCATAAAACTTGACTGTCAACAAATTTACCTCCAAATTATTTTCTGGTTATAATTATTTTTTTATGATAGGAAATTCTAGCTTTTAACTATCATTGACTTTTAAAAACCTGTTGATTATATCAAATGATATATATGATTTTTATTGAAAAAAGTCATGTATCCAAGAAAATTTTAATGGTCCAAATTAAAAATAAATAAAATGCTTCTACTCGACTGATTAACAAAATTTAAATTGCTTTTTTTTATAGAATTTTTTTAAGATGTCATATTAATAAACATTTAGAAAATCGTTTAAATCATTGAACATTTTAATTGAAATTAGCAATTTATTTTTCATTCCTTAAAGCACCCAAGAACTTTAATAATACTTTTTAATACATACTAATACTTGTATTTAAGAAAATATCCTATTTTTAAATCAGAGAAAGGGAAGTGGTATCAAGGATTATAGGTATATAATAAGCATTTTATTAGATCATTAATCTCTAATCATATAACT